>OY982563.1:3741232-4126826 GCA_963859945.1 Euplagia quadripunctaria | reverse complement strand
CTGCTAATTAACACACTTCATATTAGCTCCCCACCTATTCAATTGCTGTTTATTATAAAAAAAAAAAAATATTCCATTACTTATTTTGCTATTTTACGTGCATTTAATGTCTCTGCTATAAATATCCTCGGGCAGGGGAGAATGGGTAACAGTGGATCAGTTTTTTTTTCCAACTTATACAAATATAAGGTTTATGGCTAAATCACTTTTTTTAAATAAAATTATAAGAAAAGTATTAAATATTTAAAGAAAAAGGCATTTGATGAAGAATAATTTACAGAAACGTTACATTTACTAGATATGACCTTAAAAAAATGGAAAAAGAGCTACTATGCCCTAGAATTGTGTCAATTTGGATAAGTACAAGGGTGGCAGTGGATCAGTTAGGTTGTTGGTTATTTGGATAATATTAAAAGAGTCTTTAATCGAATATTCTTAACAATCTTACAAAAAATTGTAAAAATTACAATGATTGTAACTTTAAAAACAATCTATCTTAGACCCATTTCCACATAAGTATAATATAGTCGGAAACTTTTTATAAGTACACCATGATACAAAATTTACACACTAACATTATCATGTAAAAAAATTCAAGACACCAAAAATTAACAACAAAAATAATTCCTTTAACTTGAAATCAAGTCAAATCAAATTATACCAAATTAACGTAAATTAATATGTATTAGAAAAGTCAGTATTTTCTCTTTGCATATACAGAAAATGATTCATTGTAACACAGCACCAGTTTAAAAAAAATGCCCATAGACAAAAATCAGACATTTCTGACGTCATAACAGTATACTTTACATTTCATTGTAAGAAGTATTAAACACAGCAACTAAATGTTCAGAAATACTACTTATTTAAATACAAGACTTAAAACAATAATTTCGTTGTTGCCTGTTGACCGGAACATGGCAGTACGTCCTCCCGCTCTAATACGCTGGCAACGATTGCTGGGCAGGGAAAGGCATTTAAGAGTAGCGCAGTTCACTCCCGTGCGCATGCTAAGTAGTGACCGAGTAGGTTAGCACGTTATAAGGTTAAGTAATACTAGCAGATCAGTCTTAGTATGGGTGACCATTCTTAACACATTGAGACCCCTTCGTGCCTCGGAGAGCCAACTTAGTTAGGAAAGGGCGCTGATGGTGTTGAGTGAATGATCCACTGTACCCCGTGATCCACTGTTACCCATTCTCCTCCACTCATTAAACTTTCTAACGGGATTTTGAAGGTTTTTCAAATATCGAAAAACAAACTGATTCAGTACATAGTAGATACCTGTTTCTGTTTAAATAATGTTCTTTCCAATTGATAACTTTCTAATTATTGAAAAATTCACATAAAAACCCGCAAACGAAAACTAACTTCTGATTTTTACCATTTTCATGTAATGGTGAGTTAAATAGAGATAACATACATTTAAGCCACACCCAGTGATTAGCACTAGTATATACTCTTCGGTAAAAGCTTAACCTAATCTATGCCTATACCTATAGACATTTGCTTTTTGTCACAGTTGTATAAAGAATACAACTACCTATCTACTAAATATGATAATAATATCAACAAACATCTATTACAGCTACGTATAACCATGAGTTCTATGTAACGGTTCTTTAACGGCGTCGTTGTTCCGTAGAAATGTTGCCGTTGTCATAAAAGTAAATTATCGAGGCCTATTCACTGACATGCAAGTAATTTGCGGTATACCGCGCCCCAGCATTACTCTTCATCTAACACTTGCTGACAAATGAGAAGCGTCTTCAATAGATGCGGATGTATTACGAATGTATGAAGCGCAGTTACAAACATTTCACTTTTATTCCTGTGTGATTTATTCCTGACACGAACGACGAGTTTCATTCCTAACTATAAATTAGTGACATTTAGTACAAATTATAAAATTATTCAAAGTTGGAATAAAAAGTCGTGAATGGTATTCATATTTATAAAGGACCCGCTGCGGCCCGCGGTTTCACCCACGTAAGTCCCGATGCCGTGGGAATATCGGGATAAAAAGTAGCCCATGTGTTACTCCAAGTCTTCAGCTGTCTACATACCAAGTTTCATCGTAATAGGTTTAGTAGTTTTTGCGTGACATCCATACATTCTAACAAACTTTCACGTTTATAATATTAGTAAGATTATACGAGGATTATACGGTTTTACTCACGTGTGTGAGTATGCCTGACTAGCTTCGGACTAGTTCGGACCGACGGGGGACCTTTATTAAGGAGTAAACCGACCTCCCGCGTCAGTGCCAGGCACTGCATGTCCACGCGGAAGTCCCCCCCCCTCCCCCAATTGTCGGGGTGACAGTAGTTGTCAAGATACCGATGATTGTTAGTGACATTATTCTACAAACGCGTCGTTAACATCAACTTACCGAGTACTCGGGAGAGACGAGCCTCGACATGAGGCTCCTGGGGAAGGAGGAATGCGCTTCGTCCTCAGGGGACGGCAGCAGCGACGGGCTCAGCAGCACCACAGGCACGTGGGCGAAGTGCTCCGTTGGAATTCTCATCTGAAATGGAAATGGAAAGCTTATACCTGACCTGATAAAGATGCAGAAAGAGCAGATATATGTATCGGTAAATTGAGGGAAAGTGGGTACCTCTACTAGTATTCTTGTTAACCCCTCCAGCTAAGCTGAATGCTTGTGTGAGGAGTGGATTCACGTCGGTAATGCACTGAATGGGGTTCGAACCCGTAACCACTTTATCGCAAGTCCGACGCCATTACGCTATCGTCGCTTTTTTATATAATAAAAATAAAATACAAAAGCCTAAATAGCCTCTGGATAAATCAACACAATTTGTTTACATCATACAACTTGCGTTTTAATATAATATTTCTTCTAAAGTAATAATTTATGATAATTTCTTTGTGTATTGTTTTTGACTGACGCAATATTAAACAGTATACCTACATATCTATGCAAGTCTTAGTGACAAGTAAAACGAAGTGATATTTGTGTTGAACATTCATGATACTATACTCCTACTATAATTATTTAACTCGCTTTGATCATAAAATTAAATTTTAGTAGTAGCCCATTTTGTAAACTCACCTTTGAACAACACTTCTGACAGACAGTCTTTTTGCACAGTTTGCATTTCTGGCCCCAGGGACCAAAAATGCCGAATCTTGTTTTCAAACATAAGAAGCATACCTGTAACGACAACAAAGCTAATTAATATAAAATAGAAAAATAAATATTAGGTATTTATTATTCTTTTGCATTTTTCACTTTCATAATAACTTCCATTACTACACGTCATAGTCACGGTAATGTTATCTATAGTATTACCGTGTCATGGTTAAATTTTGTTTTCTTAAAAAGTATTTTCATTTAAGTACCTGATGTTGGCTTTAAAAACGATTTGCTATTAATAAACATTATGAACTCTTTACAAGGAGTAAATAACGTACCATAACACTGTATTAGTGGTCACTGTCTCAAGTGTCAGGTGATCGATTTGGTATGTACTGGTGATAAGTGATATTTCGAAATTATCACAAAATATAGTACATATTTTGAAAGAGAGTCTATACCAGATTTTGCAGTCGTCAGATTTTACAAGTTCTAAAGAAAATAAAGTGTTTGAGACTATGTGCAAGTGCAACGAAACGATGCATTAAAATATGTGCACTGCATTGTAAAATTAAAGAATTCAGAAACTAGGTAAGTACTCAGCAATAGAAGAAAATATTGAAAAACTGAAAATAATTGCTTACCCTTCTCTTCTCAACGTCTTCTTTGACCCTGCCTTCAACCGGCAGTACTTCTAATTCAGCCTTCGTCAGTACAGACCTGATGTGGACAATCTCTTCTAGGGTCAGAGACAATCGGTCGTCAGACATAATGGCGTCTTGCCACTGTTTCTGGAAATTAAAAAAAAACGTTTATAACCATTTCTTACTAGAAGTTTGTTACTTAGTAACTTTAATTAATGGTAATTTTTTGTGAAATAAAATTAGGGGAATATAGCTTAGTTTTGAAATCTTGTTTTGATTTTATTACGAAGTATGAACAAGCTAGGACTGTTAGGATTATCATAATATGCTAAAATAATGTTGTATCTATAGGTATGATATTTTAAAACGAAGCACAAATACTAATGTTTGTATCTGTAAGTCTGGCTAACAATATCAACATTGACATAATGTAACATAGAATGGTACAGTAGTGTGACCCTTTTGTTTTAGCCGGGATTGTGTTTAAAAAAAAACATTTCTCCCCCTGTGTTCATTAACAGGTACCGAATATAGTTGCATCGGGTCACAGACCAATGGATTTTATCATCCAACGATAAAGAGACCCAACGATAATATTACCTATTCCAAATAAATAACTTGTCACCTGTTCTGATATTTTACGAGACTGATGTTAGCCATTGACAGCTACAAAATAATTTAATGATCAATTTGAAAGAATTAGAATTATTTCGATGTTTTTAATTTTTAGATCTGATGAAATGGTCAATATTAAACTTTAAAAAAGAAGTAGGTTCTGAAATACGATATGCGTGCTTCATTTTAAAACAACGTAAATTTATTTAAGAATTGGGTGTTTTACAATTATTCATGGGTAACACTGATTTTATGTGCGTTTTACAATGACTTACATTCAGCCACAGTGTCAATGCATGCAATATAGCGTATCTACTAAGCTTACGAGTCTAGCTAATTATGCACGGACAAACCTAAACACTGGCCTATATTGATATATATAATAAAATAAAATTACATTTTTGACTGAGATTCTACTACAATATTGATTTTCAAACTTTTTTTAGTGAAGTGCAGTTTTGTTACATTTTATTTTACTCAACAAATATGTGTTTTATAGCGTTTGTATCTGTCGATAAGGCTGAGCGCGACGCGGTGACTCAACATTACTTTGGATTTAAAAAGCGCTCCGCTTTAACTTCCGCATCGCTATCGCTGTAGCCTAAGACAAGGCCTAAGAAAATAGTAGTAGTAAATATTTCACCTATTTACTTTCATTTTCAAACAAAACCTGTTCCTAAAAGTACCTTCTTAACATCATTGAGGTGCAGAGTCCAATACGATTGCCATCCACCAATATACTAAATCTACAGGTTCTACTCACATGCGAGCTTTGAGTGGGGCTGCCACTAACCGACTTGATGAGCTCGTCTTGCAGTGAGGAGCGAGACCAGGACAGCTCGTTGAGAGGTCCGTCGGCATCACTGCTCGCAAGCGACGCGGCGCCGGCGCATGACGCTCGGGAGCCAGGCCTGGTGGGACAAGAATGACATAAGTATTGATGTTCAAATGTAAAAGATTATAGCTATAGTGTATTTCCTTATACAGATAAGTATAAAAAAATAAATAGCATATTTATATACAATTTAATCAATTTGATCGGAGATGCCTCTTAACGGAATCAGCTTTTCGGGGTTTGCTTTTTGACAGCCGAGTTATGTCATAATTAGGCAAAAAAAAAACTTGGTTTGACAAGTTGACAGCGTTCGTTTTTTAAATTTAAACTAATGTTCGACAAGAATGTTCTCGTGCGTAAGTTCAGGGGGCCACAGTAGAGAAGTCCCTGTGGCCTTCCAAACTTAACGAGGTGAATCGAGATAGTCAGATTTACAAATATTATGTTATGCATTTATTTCAAAAAGCTATAGACCTAATTTGCGTTAAGTTAGGCAACAGTAACAGGGATGAAGATAGTAAATGTCCTCTAATTCGTTACGCCAATGGGTCATCAACAGAGAAGCGACCTAACGTTCGAAATTGGAATCATAAATCTTGACCCCTTGACATTAAAACGGAAGTGGCAACTTTCCTGTTGTTTTTAGCTATTAGCTATATTTATCTTAGCACAGATTCGGTTACCTTCAATGTTTTCGCTTAGATTTGTAAAGGTGACTGAAAAAAAACATCGAATGTTTGGGAAAACAAGCAAAGCTGTTTGATGGTTCCTATAAATAAAAGGGAATCGAACCTGTAAACCTTGACGTTACAGTCGAATGCTCTACAGCTGCATCATAAAGGTCGTTATTATTGAGTGAAAATTAACTTAAATTACGTTTAACGAAATATATTGCACTTACCTCGAATGTGGCAAGGAATGGGCTCCGTCGGTGGGTGGGCAGATAGTGTGCGTAACAGTGTGGCGTCTCATGGACGCCCGTCGCGACGGACACTGAGTCGCCAGGTCGTATGCTAAGAAAACATAACAGTTATAGAACATAATAGGCTAAGGAAACAATCGTGAACATCCTACATCGTTGGTGGATTTTTTAAAATTTAAGTAGGTTTATTCAGAATTAGAGATTTGTATTTAAAGTTGTGACTTTTTAAATGCAATGTATGCCACAATCACTCGTTTGCCATGGTTCAATGAGATCTAATCTAGATATAGTCGTAGTATATCTACAAGGATCTTTTTTTTGGTGTGGCTAATATACTCGCCGCCATATTGTGCCATAGCGTAGCCAGATACACCCCTTTTAACTTATTACACGACAGCCCAAAAGAGTAATGTAATGTTTCCAGGGTTTATGTATGTATATTGGTTTCTATATTGTACCATAATTTCTAAATGCGTAAACAGTAAACAGATTTGGATGTTTTGGTATCGTTAGAATCTTCATCCCGAGTGACACTGATGAATATTTAATATGGCGGCTGTATGGCGCGTACCTACCTAATTCGTTTTTTGACAGAGCAGTTGTGTATTTTTTTTTTGTCTGTGTGAATCAATCCGTACACGCACTAATAGATCCTTGTAAACATTCATTTGACGTGTTAGAGCCTAAAATTACCCATTTTATCAACCGTTAGATGAAGTCTGGACACGGTTCAAATTTAATTTGAAATATGAAAAAAAATATTTTAAATGATGAACTACAGACTTAAGTATAGTTTTTGTTTATAGTGACCTAAATAAACATACAATGTAAATTAATTAAAATTAATCAGATTTTAAAGTTCAACGTTTAACTGCATTTTTTTAATCTTCTACCAGTTTAGTTGTACTAAGAACTTTAGCAAATTAACAAAATCACGCTACTAAAGACGTTACGTAACAATTGTTTTTGTATAAATAGTAAGAAGTGATGATAAAGGTTTATATAATTAGTACAAATGTGTATAATTAGATAAAACTTAATAATGTGATTTAGTCTAGTTAAAAATTATGTAAGCTAGGTCTATCCTTAAAAAATTACAACATTGATTATTACACAATAAGTATTTGGATGAAAAAAAACTTGACCAAATGACACGGTTTATCGTTGTGACGTCATGAAGACCTACCTTTCATACTGAAAATATGAAATATGATATTTGCTAAGCTTTGGTATTGCAAAATAAAAAGCGTGACGTCATGCGACATTTGTATCATGCTGTCATACATTCGAGGGTCTGGTCGCAGAACTGATGGTACTCGTCGTGTGAGATGCGCGTGCGCGGCGGTGCCCTCGGCGGCTCTTCGGCTGCTGTCATCAAATGTCACCATATTGTCAAGGTGTGCATGTAGGAAGGATTGAGTGCTTAATGCCAATTTTAAACTTGGAACAATTTTGAATTAATGATACCTTATTTCGGGGGTAGACACATTAAAATGTAGCTCTTATTTTAAAAGTGATTAGAGTAGAAGTTTGCTTACCGGTTCTCTTCCAAGGTTTAGGAGTCTGTTGCTGAGGTGCCGTATGCCTTGGGAAAGGTTGGGGCGCGCATACTTCTGGGCTCGTGCAAGTTTCTGTGTCATCCTCGTCTTCATCATCCTTGAAAAAAGGAACAAATGATTTATAATATTTGAAGGCATTTTTATCAGGATTCCAAGTCTCATAATTCTCAAGAAGGTATATTGACATAAGCTTAAGTATATAAGTTTTACTTTTAGTTTTTTTCACCCCCGAATTGTCAAAAATTAGACTTCTTCTTTGCAAAGTTAGTCCCCTTAGCCTCAGTATGACCATAGTTTGTGTCAAAGCCCGTTTACAGAAAATTTGAGGGTCTGAGACTGGCGTAACGGGCGGGACACACAAAAGGGTCTATTGTTATCGTAAAGTGTATTAAGTGGCAATTGAAAACAGCTGTTTGTTTTTATTCTTTTTTCACTGCCGTTATTATTAAAAATAATAGCAGATATTTGACATTTATAAGATGTACTTTATAAGTTAAATGGTGAGATTTAGGTTAATACTTTAAAAGTTAAGATGTAGTGTTAAATTTTCAAGGCGCAAAGTAACGACTATGTTGTGTAAGAATATCTTATATATTCATTACAGCATAATAAACTTTAAACTCAGTTAAATAAGTGTTACAATCCTTTGCATTTTAGCTGTAATATTTTTCACGAATACACCATAAAATCGGATGGCATCGAAGTGATTCGATTCACTTTTTGTTTATCACGGAACTTCGCTCTCGTGAGCAAATTAGATACGTATTTATTACGAAACTAAAGTTATAATAACTCAGTAAGTTCTTCAAGCAGATTAATCAAGGATTAAAGTGTGAAGCGTTTATTTTTAACGGAACTTTTTTAATCGAAAATCGATAATATATTGCATGGCATGGATGGTAACGTTGCAAATTCTGAACACCAATGAAGCTGATTTGACCCAACTCACAAGGCGAAACGCAGCATTGTGTAGGATGGAGCCTTAGTATTTTGTAGGGTGGAAGTGGTTTAACTTTTAACATGTACGACTGCTTAGAAAAAATATATGTCTAGTTTTACAAATAGGTACGACTGTACTACTCCAATCAATAGTCTCAGGTGTAAACCTAAAAGTATTTAGTTGTATTTTTATATTTATTTCTCGAAAGCCGCATAGCTTTCCTCAAGATATTTTGCTTCATTGCTAAAGCCAGTAATTATTAATTTCTATATACACTTGAACTTCGCAAAGTCAGTGGTGCGTGACTGAAGATCATATTCGAGTTGCCTGTTTTAGACGCCAATAGTTAGACAACGCAGCCATCGCCAATTACCCAGTAGGAAAGCTTCGCAATTGACGTCCAACTTAATTTGGCTGGCTTATTTTAATACTCAACACGATAAATCTTTGGAATAACAAACGATTTCATCTACATTTTCTGTACAAACCATTTAACATAAAGGCAGTTAGACTAGAATTGAAATGCAAGTTCGTCACTGAACAACTTTCTTTATATGAAAGCTACCGGTTTTCATCTGTTTCCGCATCTCAAAAAGCATATAAACAGATATAAGAACAATTGAATAAAGCAGCTTGAATGTATTTATTTATTAGTTAAACTAAAATCTCATCATGCTTAAACATCTCCTGGAACCAAAAATGGTAATGAGAAGCATTTATTTAGACACACTTTTAAACCGCGTTATGGTCTTAGTGAGTACGATCATCCGTAGACCAATTAATTTTAAATAAACTATTCTTCCGTCTTTAAAAATAATCCCTTCCCAAAGGTAATAATTCAAGGTAATAACGCTAAACTTATCAGACACGCGCATAAAACTGTAATGATGACCTTGTCATCATCTAATTCACTTTTTTTGTAAATACTCCTGACTGTTAAGCGCAATTCACACATAAAGCGGGCGCGGGTCAGGACGAGAGTGCGGCGGGTCTAATTCCTTGTATTTATATGGGTGGTGAGCGTTAGCCGCGCGCGCTTTCAGTGTGATATCTTCCATATAAATACAAGGAATTAGACCCACCGCACTCTCGTCCCGACCCGCGCCGACCCGCTTTATGTGTGATTTGCGCTCTAAGCTTCAAATGGCCTACAAGTTTGACGTAAATAAATATGTATAGCCAACCTGGTAAAAAAACTGAGTTCGAGTTGAACTCGCGTGGAGAGGTTTCTGTAAGATGATGTATCTACTATGTTTATTTAAATAAACTTAATATTGAAAAGAATGTTCATTCTCCCACACATTCGAATTGCAAATGTAAGTTTGTACGCACAATATTGAGAGATTTACCATAATTATTTTAAGATCATAGACTTCCCTTAGGTTTTCCTTAGGGAAGGTAGAAGTAAGGAATACCATCTTGTATGGGACGCAAACCAAAAAAGTGTCCAGCAGAAAGCAGTAAATTATGGCGCTCGTGTAGGCAAACTTAGCTGTTATAGACGGAGTGAAGTGCGCTGAGTAAATTTTTTAGCTACTCTTTAATTACTTATCTACATACTACCAGAGTTAGACACAGAGACCGTCCTCCGAGTTAAAAAATTAAAAAATAATACGCAATTTATCTATCCTACTTCACCCTGCTGCAATTGTAGCGCCACCCTTTAAGGCATTTCGACGGACACTTTTTCATACACAGACACGGTCCTCCGTTCTTCTACCCTCCATAGTTTTCCTGTAATCTATAAGTAAAGAACATTTTTTTTTCTTTTGGGCCCAGTAGTTTCGGTCCAGTAGATTCAGATCAAATTGGCTGTGACAGACAGAACCCTAAAAAACTAAAGATAAAAACTGATTATTCACCCTTTAGTACCACGTAAACAGTGGTATTTTATTTCATTTTGCCTAGTAGCCGCTCTTAGTGACGTCACAGGGCAATGAAAAAGTAAAAACGTGCCACAGACAGAACCAATCGAACTATCGTAAGAAATCTATGAATACTAAAATATTCATTGACCTTACAGAAAGTAGCTCTATTATGTATAATTCTCTCCGCTGTTTGTTTGACTTCATGCATTTAACATCGTGTGATCTCGAGTGCAAAGAAACCCATGTTCTTGATTACTTAAAGAGATACTGGTCTACTGAGTTGATCAATTGCTTTTTTTCAACAATTTCAACTTAAGTACACAAAAAACACTGCCAACAGCGGTGGTGTGTAGGACATATCTACTGGTTAATTGCCTTCTAACCGTACAGTGGTACTACTCCAGTCGGCCATCTTTTATATATTACTAGTAACCCGGCCATTAGAATGCAATTAAAAAATAAAACTATCCTATCTCACACATTGTGCAAAATTTCATTAAAATCGGATCATTAGTTTAGGAGTTTATATTATATTTATATATTTTTTCAACATAAAAACAGTTAGGGGGATAATTACGATATTTAGGTACAAGGGACGTATGCTTATTATCAGATAGCATTGAAAATCAAAAATCTTTCTACTGACTTGGAACTAGGCCAATTGGTCTACTTTTAGTGTGTATTTATGACTATGGCACATCAATATTAAAGAACCATTCCTTGAAGGATATTAAGTAATCTTTTTTGCTCTAATTAAAATACTGATATAAAAGGTAAGTTAGTTTGGGAGAGCATGATGACATTTGCCATTAGAATTGGAAAATCAAATGGGTAGCTCCTCATGATAAACCCGGTTGTACATACAGTGGTACTAGGAGGAAATTGATATTCCTCGTGGACTACGAGAACTACTAAGCACTTGAACCAGCACTAATTATGGACTTATGCAGTTTAGTTTGAAAAATTCTCCACTCCTTCAAATGCTTGAAGATTTTGGGCGACAAAATATAAATTTTTCATAGCCCCCATTGCAATTATTATATTTATGTTGTGAGAACATTAAAGTACTAAGACGTACGTGAGACTTCATATCTTCCGTCGTGAAAGTGTCGTTCTAATGTCAGAGATCGCATTGTTGTTGCAGGCTTTTGCATAATGCAAGAACTTGCATTGCAGAGTGGCAGGTAGTCTTATTGTGATGTTATACAAAGGGAAAGCTATGGGCGCTCATAGTTATCACAAATGTTCTCAAAAATCGTAATCATTTTTCCATTAAAATTGATTAGCCTGAATCAGCCAATATAAATATCAAAATAATGCGAAAAACAGATGTCAACTGTTTTTATTTATGATTTTAAATCTACACTATAAGTGAATGATTTCATGATACTGAGGCGTGACGTCATGCCTTTGTACCAATGCAACAAAAATGTACCAAAACTACTATTTTGACGTTTAAATAAGTATTTGAAAAACCGGATGACATTAAAATATTTAACGAACCCTATCAGCAAATAAGTTGGAATCGTTAGATTCTGATCAAATTATTTGTTAATTTGTAACGCTATACAACCATTTTGCATTGAATATACTATCAACCTAACCCGTACTGAATTTCACCTTTTGACAAACGGCTTTCCGAAATCCATTACTTAAATTATAAACGTACAGAGTAAACCCTTGTACAATCCAGTACACTCAGCGTTACAAATCTAATTTGTGTTTCAGACTGATGAATTGGAACTGTGCCAAACTGGGATACTCTGATACAACATTTCATTTTGCTGGGAATCTCTTATTCAGGATCAGACTTCTATCTATACATTTACACACGGCCGTCTGATCCCAAACTAGGCAGAACCTGTACTATGGTAACCAGACTGCTGATAAACATACTTATATATTACTAAATACATACATATTATAGATAAACCACACGCAGACACAACAAATGATCATCTCATCTCATCACATAACTGTCCTAGGTGGGAACCGAACCCACTACCTATGGCTCAGCAGTTAGGATCGCTAACCACTAGCCCAACAGGCCTGCCAACTCCTTTCTATGCTTAGAAAATGACAATTGAAAGATAAAAACTTGTGTGATTCTCAATTAAATGTCCAATTAATAAATGATCACAAATAAATTTTTGTAAAGACCCCGTGACACAGGAATCATTCGCTGGTATAACTTTGATCGAATTTGCCGCTCTTCCAACGGTGCCATAATGGAAGTAACCTGATCTATCTCTTCTGCTCTATTTCCAAAGAAGATTATATATATACATATTACTACATATACATGTAGTAACGCAGTAAATACAAAATGAGTTGAATGGTGTATTGATGTCCGTACTTGAGGATATTATTGATTAATACCCACCCAGCGTTGGATTTGTTTACAAGGAACCAATTTGGTGTTAGTCAAAGTACAGCATAAGTTGAAGTGGAATGCGGCCTTATTAGTAAATTAGAAAATTAAGTTAATAAGGACATAAAAATGGCTATTGTTGTCATATTTAAAAAGTACTTTATTATTACGATTTCATTTTTTAAATAAATTTTGTCAAAGTAATAAGTTTCATTCGATTTCTATGAGTTCGATTTTTATTCGTTTCAGTTACCCATTTCCTTTCAAGTATTCCTTTGACCAGTGAATTAAATCGACTCATTCGTATTTTCTCTACACTTTTGTACCGTGTATTGAGGGCTCATTATTTAGTGTGTATATTTTTAACAATTTGTGTAATATTTTGGTAATTTATGTTTAGACCTTTTAAGGCTTTTGTGCTTTTGTCAAGACCTTCAATGTTAAACACAGAATGAACACATTTCTAAGGTATTATTTAAAATGTACAGTGAAAACAGGCTAAACAATGCTTCCAAGAGTAAACACTTCATCTTTTGAAACTTGTGATTAACGTATCTAAAATTTTAATTTCAAGACGTTCTTAGAGACTGTTTACTTGACCTGCTTTCACACTAAAAACGACCTAATTACTTTACTTATAAAGTTGGTATTACTGTAACTTTATAAACTAGGTCGCAAAAACCTTTTAAGGCTTGTTTGCACAAATGCACATGTTTTCAGGATATAATATATTTTACCGTTAACACATAAATTAGCATGGCCCCCATAATTTGTAATATTTCCGTAGCAAAGCGAGACATGAGACATCGTTCGTGGAAATGGATAGCTATTTATTTACAGGCTTTGGCCTCACTACGAGCGGACTGGGGATGCGCGGGATTGTTTAAAGAATGGTTCGAACTGACCTCTATGGGTCTGGGTCTACGGCGCCCGTCGATAAGCAGTCACTCATCGTGTGACACTTGTCACTTGTGCGTGGACAACGTTATACCCTACCAAGCAATCCAGAAAAATGGGAATTTTGGTTAATTGCTTTCTTCTCAAGGGTGAAGTACCAATTTGAGACCGGTTTTCTAAAAGTTTAATAGATGACAGTGAATGGGGTACGCTATTATCTGAATTCGGAGTTCTTACTCGCTCGCAGTGGGACCAGCGCTTTAGGATCGTGTGATCTACTAACCTTCCCTAGTTCTCATCATGAGGTCTAGAAGTCTTAGTAAATTACTGGACTGCAGCGATCTTACGCACCTAAGGGAACATACCCATACTACGTGACCCGTTCTGGGGGGTCTTCAAAATACCAAGCTTGGTCACAAGGGCGGGGGGGGTGGCTCTTAGGTTTTCGTCACGTAGTCAATATCCTCTAGGGAAATCTTGTGCTTTTTCGAGCTATATTCAAATATGGCGTGCAACGTTTAGCGCTTTTTAAACTCACAGGTGGCAACAAGCAAGCGTTGAGCGCTTTTTAACTTTCTGTCGAAAAAAAATTAATTAAAACTATATTTATAAATTACTACGTGACAACTAGAGGGAGGAGGGGGGTCTTGGTATATACTACGGGTGGTCACCGAGGGGGGGGGGGGGGGCTATAAAAAATGAGTCACGTAGTATGGGTACGTTCCCTAATGAACAACAATTGGATGACCGATGCTTACACTAGAAATTTAAATGTTTGAAGAAGGCTCGAGCTTTGTTAGTGTGTTTGTTTTTATATTTAATATTATAGTTGTTTAAGGGCGCAAACAAATTAGTTGGTAATTTGACTACAAAGATACTTAAGTAGGTAGGTACCTAGTCAATATTAAAGCAGTTAAAAATTATATGTAGGCGTATAGAGTAATTAATAATTATAATCTATCATATGCAATAATTATATTGACCGGTGTTTAACTTTATCCGAAAATGACAGAAATGAAAAAAGTTTTTGTAAGTAACATTTTGGCCTGAATCTGTAAATGTTACTACCAAATTTTTTTACTCAAATCAGCAAGTGTCGAGTTTTGTAGGTTTGTTATGACTATGAGTTAGAAGGCAATACATAAAAAATATTGTATATGGCGTCCCTTTCTACCATGGTATACAACATTTAACAGCCCCTTGAGTTCTCTCAATATGTAATACGTTCTTTCAAGGGCACATTTCAGGACTGCATTTGGGGGATCACTCTAAATTCCAAACATCGATTAAATATTACGAAATTTCACTACGTAATGCAAAATTTCCTGTCTATCACACTGAAATTTCCAGGATTCTACGGAATGTTCATATTAGAAATATTATGATTACTTCCAATAAATAACATCACAATATAAAATATTTCTATAATACTTCAAATCTTGTTTCACAATATATTTTAGTTATTATTATATTTACTATATTATTTATTTACGTTATATATTTTAGCTAATTAGGTGTAGTCTCTGCCATTAATTGAAAAAAAATAACAAACAGAAAACCAAAATACACATTATAACTACTTGCTTGTATCGTAAAGATTTAATACTCTTAGGAGGCTTACAAGGTACCAAACCTTAGTTATAAATAAAAAATAAAGATGAAATAAAGTAAAAATTCACAGGTAAAATTCACCTGGAACGAGTAACGGCTGGTAGTCTCCAACACGTTAAGTACAGGCAAATGTAGCCATAACTTGGGTGTAGCTTACAAGTACCTTCATAAATCTTAGCACGCATTGTTCAACAGCCCTGTTATCGACAAAAAACCTAGAACAGAACCTTTCCAATATGTAATTTGGTCTTGTCTTTGTTCGTGATAACTTTTTTTATACTATTACGTTCTCGTTAGTAAGTGCTCAGGTATCTAGTGTTGTAAAAATAACTAAAAATTTAAAACACCCCCGACTCGAAAATCCCTTCAACGATTACAAAATGCCTTACATCATTTTGGAAAAGAGCTGATACTCTTACACTGCTGGACCGATATTAACCAAACATAGCTACCGATAGAACCACCGCAAGGAAACTGGCTTTCAAATGAAAAAAACCGCATCGAAATCGGTCCATCCGTTTGAGAGCCACGATGCCACAGACAGACACACACATACATCGACGTCAAACTTATAACACCCTGACGTTTTTGCGTCGGGGGTTAAAAATACAAGTATTTTTTAAAATTTTACTTTAATATTAGTTTTGGGCGCTCGCCGCACCGTTACAAAACGCGAACCTTTGATAAACACAGCTCTAATGAACCCAAAGCAATGCTATCATCGCTTGCAAGTAATTTAAATGAAAACGGTCCCTCATTGTCAGTCATTAACATCAGAAATGTTGACTTCTAATATTTGTTTTTGTATAATATGTAATGAACATTTGCTCTGTGCTACAATCATACACACAAGTTATTTCGAAACGACAATTCATAGACTACACTTTGTTGTTTGTTCTAATAATATCGGGGCCTAACTAATAATTATCTTCTTGTTCGATACAGAAATACACACGATATATGGAACATTATTTGTACAATGATATTCAATTTCACGCATCAGCGTCTTTCCCATATAATGTTATGTCCAAAATATAAATACCAAATCTTCTACGAACCGTACACTATACCCAAAATAATATTTATTCTGACGTCAGAGGGCTCAGACGTCCCGACTACAGCCAGTTTGATTTACAACTATGCGGAGCTATTGATTATTACACTTCCCAATCAATCCGTATAGGCAATATCCCTCTTTTTTCATTGCCATTTACTTTTCCCTTTCAATATACACCCAATTTCCCATCTTTAATTCCCAAAGTGCCCGGTCGGGTATTACGTACCTACCTAAGTGGGACCAAATTATGGTGTGGGTGTTTAATACGCCTCTGCCTAGCCCTTCAGGGATACATCCGTAGGTGTATTTTTTGTTATGAAAATTTATTTTCGTCATAAACTTTTACCATCACTACATATTATAAAACAAAGTCTGTTCGCGAACTGCAAAACTACTGAACGGATTTTCATGCGGTTTTCACCAATAGACAGAGTGATTCATGAGGAAGGTTTAGGTGTGTAATTTGTTAACGTTTTGTGTAAATTGGTTGAAATATAATGATGATTGTTGAAGATGTCTCCATTACCCGTGCGAAGCCGGGGCGGGCTGTTAGTTTTACATATAAATCTAGTACCCCGAAATATTCTTATTCTCAGAATTTCTGACGCAATATCAGAAGTCATGTAGGCGTTAATAACGAATAATCAATTTAGTTGTACAGGTTTGAGCTCTTTAGTGGCAAATAATATAATTATATCCCGTCTCATTAGAAACGTGAACTAACGAATATGTTACATTTAAACCTGTTTAGACCCTGTTTCAAGTCCCTGGTTGTGAATATTTCAAAACTAGAATTAAGAAAGTCCAAAGTTTAAAACATGTTAAAACATTGTCAAAATTATGGGTTCTTTTGTTTTTGTACGTTTTGTCATAAGGCGGTTTATGTTTTGGTTATAAAGGAAGAAGTTGGGGTGCGCTTACCCTAAAATCCGTTGTGTTGACATGTTTCATTTCCTTTTATGTTGACATGTAGCATGAACTAACGATATTGCTAAAAGCTCTTACTTTCCGTTTAACATAACAAAATTTTTCATAAATACGGTTTTCTCTTCAAAGAAAAGCATTCATAGCTCTTTAGGCATAATATTATCGATTTTATTTTCGTCTGCCATTCAGACCTCCTTTCGTACCCACTGGAGCATGAAATTATTGAATCAAAAATGTAATTTAAAAGAATTAGGGTTCCTTTTGTTCCTAATTCTGGAGCTTTAATCAAATATAATTTTTTTATTAACAGGAGAGCCATGCTTCGGCACGTATGGGCCGGCTCGACTCCGCTCGTTACCACGGCCTCACAGAAAACCGGCCGTGAAGCAATGCTTGCATTGCATTTCGCCGCGTGAGTGAGGTTACCGGAGGCCCTAACCCTTCCCTCTCCCTTATTCCCATCCTTCCCCTTTTCCTACTCTCCCCCCCTCCCCCTCTTCTCCTACTCCCACCTTAAAAGGCGGCAACGCACTTGTGACTCTCGAGTTGCAGGTGCCCATGGGCGGCGGTAGTCATTTACCATCAGGTGACCCGTCTGCTCGTTTGCCCCCTATACCATAAAAAAAAAAAAGAAAATATATTGAAATGGTAGTAGCACTGTGGCGATCGCGTGTAGGTTGCGATAGAGAAATTGAGGGTTATAGCAACTACTAATAAGATTTATTTACTAAAAAAATTATTATTTTACTTTTAAAATACATTTTCCACATTTTGTAAATATCATTGTACACACTGACTCGCAATAAATATTTGTGAATCGCTCAAATAACAATTATGTATGCCACAAAAAACAACGCGGTTGTATTTGGCGAGGCACCCCATTTAAACAAATACACGATCAAAGCAGGCGGAAATATAAATAGTCTGCCGGGGATCACAGGGATTTCCTTTTTAGAGTACATCTGAGTCCCCGGCATTAGGACCCGTGACGGAACGTGCGGTTTTAGTCGGTTTGAGTCCGTGCCGTTGACCCCGGTGAGGTGATGACCCGTAGGGGTTTCAACACGAAAAATAAAAAAGGCGGAAATATAAATATGATATTAGAATAAAAAGCTCTTAACATGGTTACGACAATTTATAAGGTACGCAAAAAACTAATTACAAAGTTTTAGACAGTATTAAACCAATGATTAATGGAATTTATTAAAGTCTACAACAATTTTCTTAATTTTCTTTATAGACAAGTAGCTCTTAGCAAATTTGATATTACAACTTATACTTAGTTAACATCAATTTAGTAGTTATAAATTATTGTAGATAGGAAAAAAATGGCGTGTGGCGTTGTGCCAAGAACGGCACAGTTTGCGGCACTCCCTAGCGTGTTGTGGAGATACTAATTCTTAGATGTATACTTATTTAAACATGATTTACCTCTATCTGTCGCGACATATGTCAAATATTCTTCATGTTCTGAGCATCGAGTAATTTTACATATCATATTTATATATGTAATGTCTGCCTGACTTATAAAATCTTCAGCAATGGGAAAGACAATGTAAGTACTATCTATTCCTTTAAGTTTTTTTTGGGTTTTATAAATGAAGATAGGCTATGCCAACTGCTTTAAATCAACAAATAATTTAATAAACGCATAAGAAAACATGTTTGGATTTTTTTATTTAGATATAAGACGCTTACGTCAATATGTATACATATTGTGTATAATATAATTAAAATAGTTATACATTACTTCACAAAGAAAAATTTACGAAACATTGTGGTAAAACCTATCAATTCCCTCTGTCTCAGATTTATAATAATGTAAAACAGTTTTCCGGTCGACAGTACACCAAAGTACGATAGTGACACGACTTTCACTTTTGATCGACATGTTACACCCACGTTGGGTGTATGCATGCACAGGTGAGTGAGAAAGTGTAATTACCTCAAGATTGTCAAAGTCGACTTTGATGAGGCGACGCTGGGGTTGCGCGTGTGGTGTGACGTCACCACCACGCCGCGCGTCACCTCCGCCAGGACCGCTACCAGCACCGCTTGTAGCTGGAACAATGGTAGATACCGTTGGTAAATGAAAAAAATCTTTATAAAATATCTATGGTTTGCTGCCTCCCATAAAGTATACGAAGAAGTTTATGGTAAAAATAAAGTGTAGATTCCTAGAGTGATAGAGACAATTAGATTGAAGAATAGAACTATGTTGCTGATGCAATACTAGAATTATACAATAGAGGCCTACGATACATTATAACAATACCTAGTTTTATAGTAAAGAAAATGGCAAACCCTTCGACAATTGTTTTGCTTTTTGAATCGTGCAGAACCATGTCTAAAAGAGAATATTTTAAAATAGAAGCCACCCAATTATAAAACAGCACTAAGGGTATATAAGCGCCGATAAACGCTTACCATCAGACGGGCTTACTATTGCCAATGTAAAAAAATTTGGTACTCTACTTACAAAAGCTGTGATTTCTTTTTCTAAGTACGTAAACAGTTTGGTAGGATATCGTTCAATTTGCTGTTAATCCCGACGGATCTGAAGGTAATTTCGACGGCTTAGAGCTGATATAAACCTCCACCGATTGAAATCTTGATTTATATAAACTTGCCATATTTTTGTGATAAAAATGTGTTCGAGATTTGAATGGCAATATTTTCTCAAAAGGCTACAAAAAGGTGTAACCTTATAAATATGACAGCTAATAAATACTGATTTATGTTATTAAATACATAAAATCTAGTTTTCTTTTCATGGTTGATAAAAACAATCATAGACATAACAAGAATAGACCGCGGAAGGGGGCGTGATATGCGATAGATGAATAAAAAGAGAACGCTACCATACGTGGTCCCTCTGTCTCTTTTCAGCCTCGATTGCGCATTAAAATATAACACAAATTTGCGCTAAAAGCAAATTAAAAGGTAAGAAATGAAAATTCAACACAAAAAAAAACATAAAATATAATAATCAGTAAAAATTGAGGACACCTTTGGTATAAAATTTACAGAAACAAAGATGGAATACATTCGCCGCGTACAATGCAAAATGCAAGAAGTATTCCTTAAATAAATAAACACCTTCGGATTCCTTTTTCTATTTCTTTAACTGGAGTGAAAATAAAGGTTTAATTTAATTCAAGACTTTTATAACCCTACTACGAAGCAAGCGCCACACTACACCTTAAATATTCGAGAGGCTTGATGGGAGACGTAGTGACGAAAATTAGAAATATATATATATATATTTCTTGATACTTTTTTTATTTTAAAAGTGAGGGCAAATTAGTTTCTTCATTAAACATATGTTTGTAAGTTTGGTCAAAGAAAAATAATGACATGTGACATCAAATGAATGTATGAATTGCAGATAAAAAAGAAAATTACTAGTAGAACTGCTTCACCAAGTTCTTCTAACGTCTAACCACGTAACGTGGAGGTTTTCTCTGGTTAGGTGTCTCTGATTCTAGCAGACTACCAGATTCTCCATCTGTTCGCTTCAATATACAAACTTATTACCTTTTGTTTATACACCCTAAAAGACCCTAAAGGCGAATGTTTTACGTACCATAACCTAGTTAACTAATGACTGCGACCCTTTATCAGCGTCAAAACAGTTCATAACCGCAAGATATCACGTAAATATGGCGGCATTAAATGTCATAATATATTATATACCCTAATTTGTTAAGGTATTTTACAAGCTTATATTTTTTCGTTTATATTACCTTTGAATAGACCCTATTTGTATTCAATACCGTAGTTGACTGTGAAGTCAAATAACTTTCAACATGAAATGTTAAATAGCAGGTCTGGTAAAAACTTGCAAGGCTTTGAAACGATTTCATCACTACATATTATAAAACAAAGTCCCCCGACGCGTCTGTCTCTTTGTCTGTTCGCGATAAACTCAAAAACTACTGAACGGATTTTCATGCGGTTTTCACCAATAGATAGAGCAATTCACGAGGAAGGTTTAGGTATATAATTTGTTAAAGTTTTGTATAAATTGGTTGAAATATGGTGATGATTGTTGAAGATGTCTCTGCTACCCGTGCGAAGCCGGGGCAGGTTGCTAGTTATGAATATAATTAGTCCTCCTCCTCAGTCGTTCACTCTTGACAGAGTGGTCGTGGTTTCATGATGATGGTTTTATTTAGATAATGCATCTCCCGCGATGCGTCTCCATTTGTTTCGGTCTTTAGCGTGACGGGAACACTGGTCTATGGAGGTTTGAATGAGTACGATTTTGAATTTGATTAGCGGAATAGGGATTTGTGTCTATGTTAAATACTTCAAGGTTTTCAATATACCGCAAACCAACCTGATAATTAATTGACGTATTTAGATTATTGTTAAATATAAGAACCGGTCTGTGGTAACTTTGCTTAACTCTTGATCACTTGTTAATTGCTGCCGGCACTGTGTCACATATTGCCCTGTACTTTAAAGCTCGGCTTTATAAAATACCTTCCAAGAACCACATAAAAGTGCCAAAACTCGCAACCAAGACTTAATATTCGTATAATATTTACTTACTCTTTATGATTCGTTCGTGTTTAAGGGTTGTGTTACGCAAGTCTGTCACAGCTGTAATTTATTACTGCGTGTTATAAAAGCTAACCGTGTGAACGCTGGCAACATTTTCCTTTAAACGTTAACACAATAGAGACGACGTCGAGGGAGTTGAAACAGAATTAAAAGTTTTCATTGTTTTACAGACCATTGGGGAAATAAATGTTTGTAGTTTATGAGATTCAGTTTGCTTTGCCGAGGTAATGTTGAACTTTTAATCTTTGGGATGCTTCTTTCATTTTTATATAATATGGATATTTTTTATTTTTCTCTCTCCAAAATGGTATTTCGATTAGATACAGTCATCGCCATCATCATTATTTCAGCCTGTCCACTGGACGTCTGGGTTGGAAGCAGCCAATATTGACAAATACAGTATCAAAAGTTCTCGAATTCCTAATAGCTTTATTTAAATCTAGGTTAGTTTATAACTAGAAGCGCGAGTACCGTTGCATTCAAGAGCCTATGGTTAATTAAGTATCGCGATGTGAGGAAAATATTTATTCCCCCGCTTTACGCCTTAGCAAACAAACCTACCGCAATTATCACGGCTCAACACTTCAATTAGGAACGTCACGAACACAGCCACAGTATGTGTATACGCAAACATCACACCACTATACCTTAATTGATTCACACAGAGTATCACTATGTTGTAGGTATGTGTCCTAGTATGTGCCCTATATGAATAATAAAACATTATGAGACATCTTAGATAAACAAAAATTTCTTTTTGTAAAATTTTGAAATAGTTGGTAATGATTATTATACTTTGTATTCTTTTTTTTAATGGGCTCTATTTATTAGAGGAGAGGAATCTATGATTTTCACAGTACCGACTTTACCCCAGCCTATCAGCGAATAGATTACTCAAAGAATACATAAAAAACTTGCTGAAGGTAGAAAAATATAGTAAATTTTAACAAAAATGTAGAAGTTAGCAACAGTCGCGCTATAACTAACGTCACAACATGACGAAAGCAATAGCCTATTTGTACAAATAATATTTTTGTGTACGAAGTATGGAAGTTTATTGCATTCTGTATATGCAATAAAATATAGAAGATCGATATTACAATATGAAACCGTAATAGTCATTGAAAAGCTGATGAAGTTGGTTGAACTTCAAACATTTTAGAAGAAACATATTCACCCACCAAGATCACTCTTACAAAGAAAAGTATCCTCAAATATATTTCTACCTTTTTGGTGAGAACACATTATTTTTTTACGATTTTACAAACTGAATAGTAGCAAAAGCAACGTATATCTAAGGTATATGAGATATGACATACTAGAATATTCAAACGGTTGCTATTACATCTCATTACATGGCGTTACATTTATTCTATTATGCATTATGTTTAACTGAATGAGTTCTAATTAGTCTACCAAAATCGTGCGATATTAATAGTTCCATCGTACTTAGCGAGTAGCTACAATAGAATAAATTACGTATTATTTTCTTATTTTTTAGTCTTGTATTGTATTGTAAAGTCATCGGACGTCTTTATGTTGGTGAAAACTACGTTCAAAGATTCCGTTTCATACGTAGATAGTTAGAGAGAGATAGATACAGGTCAAGCTAATATAAAGCGTGTAAAAATAGCAATCAAAGGTATGGATTATATTGGTTGGTCACTACATCGGACCGGAATGCGACTAAATAGTCGCTCGCTACTATTAAAAGATACAATCGAGTATTTTATTAATATTATATTTATATTTGGAACAAATAAGCAATGATTGCACTAATATTGCTGAACATCGTAGGTTCATCCCATTCCACAAACTACGCAATCAACACTCAAATAAACACGTACGTACGGTACGCGCCTATGCAACACTAACGATGTGTAACCACATTTAGTTGTACGACCAATTAAACAAAGGTACCAATTTTGATTGTTGACTTTCACTCGTAGTTTCAATATAGGACTAATCAAAGAACAAATGAAGCAAAATGCGCTCTACTATACAGCGTGTAAGTAACACCGTCGCAAGTAATTTACAAAAACGTCTTCCTTGGGATACTTATCACAATGCAAAAGTCAGTTCATCATAAAAATGCGAGATTAAGGATTTACAGTCAATAGTTTGATTTGAACGCGACACGCGTACGTGTGCGGTACGGTGAATGACCTTCAGCGCACGGCGCCGTCGAAGCAGCTGATTGCATAAATGTTTTACATTGTAGTTTTTGGCCGTATGGGGTATTTACTGTTTTTTTTTCGGTAAAATGTTCTGTTTACTCATTGTGATACCACTTTTAAGCAAAAAAAAATTAAAATAAAGAAAGTTATGAATTTTCCGGCAGAAATTTCCAATGATTTTCCACTCAGAATGATGGTCTGAATACACAATTTCAGGATTCGGTATGGTGTCACTTACGCCCTGTATATTCCAAATCAACATCAGGTACACTGACAAAATATGGAGTGTTTGACTGGCTTTAGACTCAACTAAAATAGTGTTTTTAACCGACTTCAAAAATCTCAGTTCTCAATTGGATTGGTAATTTTTTTTTAATGTAATAGTTTTAAACTGCATTTATTTATTTAATCTTAATAATAATGAATAGCCCCAGGCCACTTACACTAATCAATACAACAACTTTATATAAAAATATACAACATGAAAACTACACCTCTAACACACAGACTTCTTACACCAGACATACTGGCATAATCGTCTGCCATCCATCCAAAAACAAGTCACAGTCTGGATTTGATTCCAAGAGAGCGTTGAGTGCGGTAAGTGCCCGTGAAGGTTAATTAAAATGTGCTACAGTGCTACATGTAGGTAGGGCAAATAGTCTGTGACTTCTACCAAGCCTGGAGTTATTGGGTACAAACAATCGACATACTTCTGGGGGCTTCAGTTTGACCTAATAAAAACTTCATGCGTTCATCTGATCTGATCATGCGTTCTCCTCACATTATTGTGTATAATGTGGGGGCAAACGAGCAGACGGGTCACCTGATGGTAAATGACTACCGCCGCCTTTGGACACCTGCAACTCAAGAGTCACAAGTGCGTTGCCGGCCTTTAAGGTAGGAGTAGAGGAAAGGTGGAAGAGGAGGAGGGGGGGAGGGAAGGATTAGGGCCTCCGTTAACCTCACTCACTCGAAGAAAAGTAATGCATTCGCTGCTTCACTGCCGGTTTTCTGGGTGGCCGTGGTATCACTCCGAAGCCGGCCCATACGTGCCGAAGCATGGCTCTCCCACGACTTATATATTCTTTAACACTATTATAAATACAATGAATAAGTACTCGTTCAGGGAGTTAGTATTTATTTGTAAGTATAATCGTGTTAACCACAAAACGCAGTAGACATATACATACAAGAGAAAAATAAAAAAGAATCTTAGTTCTGTTGACCGCGGAGTACACTATGAAAGTAGGACGATCAGTCTAAAAATTCAAAATTTTTGGAAAACTCGAAACCAATCTTCAGTGTAGTAATATAGCAAAAATGGCCATCCCGGACCGTTGTTTCGAATTCATGGTCAAGAATTCGTATGCGAAATGGGAGTAGTTATGTTTGTCTTTGGGTTTTCTATCCAATAAAAGTACATCACAGGAAATCTCTTCTTGAAAATATCTCTAATACACACAAAGGAAGTCCCAGGTCGTACTTTAAAATGTCTTCTCATCTACCATAGTAGGTTTTAATATAACTACTGATACTTATTGTAGGTATTAAAATACCTTCAATGAGTATCGAAACAAAAACAGCTCAAATAAAAAAAAATATATCAATCAAATCGTCTACAAGCCGCGTAATGTTGTTTTCTCACATAGGTACCCGATTGCTCAAAGGAATTCTGCACTTGCAACACAATCCGCAATCCGTCTTATTGTTTATAGATTTATTCTCGGACCCGTCTATGTTTATATGTGTATAGCAGAAAATACTTTGTATATATCGGATACCTAGGACCATAAGTAGAGCCTTCTACTGCCAGTAGACAACTAGGAGAAAAAGGTCATTAACAGATCTGATACCAGATTCACTTTGGTAGCAAATTTGTCCTTTTTTGTTTGGTATACAATATACTTACTTACATTTTAAACAATTATAATATAATGCATAAGCATAATAGCGATCATAACGAGTGTAAGTAACGGGCTGCCGAATCTTGAAATAGTAATAAAAAATCACTGGAATTTTAATTTTCTGCCGGAAAATTCATTTTTTTTTAACTTTACATTTTTTTGCTTAAAAGTGATATGATATCACAATGAGTAAATAGATCATTTTACAGAAAAAAAAACAATAAATATCCCCTACGGCCAGAAACTGCAATATAATCAATTAAACAACATTTATGCAATCAGCCGTACCGCACAAAAATGATATTACCTACATAAGTTGCGTGTACATTGCGTAGCACAAAATCAAAGTAAAGATTTACAGTCAATAGGACTGTAAATCTTTACTCTCGGATTTTTATGATAAACTAACTTTTGCATTGTGTTTTTGTAAGTTTTTCGCGACTGTGATACTTACACGCTGTATAGTTTTGAATCATATTTATTATAAGTGACCGAAATCAATTCCGAACAAACTATTATTAGGGTGATCATTCATAACATTACATGTCATATAAGCAAATCATTCTTATATAAACAAAACTTAATTTAAACACTTAATAATACTATTTTGAAATATATTTTTATGGCCGACATGACCATAGAACGTACCCTAGACATGAACAAAAAGAGTAAAGAAGGTCACTATCAATCTCTGTCAATCCTTGATCATTAATATTCTTTTCACACGATTTTTGGGCTTACTTTAGCCGTGTAGAAAATAGTCTAGACACTGAAAATATTTCCTCATTTTATATTTTGACCCACATTAGCACTGAAATGTCTCTAATGAACTGTTCAGTGTGAAGTATAATGGTACAGTTACAAACTATTAACTTTTATGACTTATTGTCGAATGAGAGATGTTTTGTAAGATTACGAAAGGAAAAAAAATCAGATTAAGTCTCATCAACAATATAAAATTTAAACTGATTATTTTTGATAAAATTCTTATAACACAACTGTCTGCTGTGATTCCAGGTGATGTTTCAGTTTTGATATTGGTCATGTCTTCTTTAAATACGGATTAGATTAGATTATCTAATCTAAACCCGTATTTGAGGCAGACACGCTCTCCGCTCAAAGATTAATTTGTGTCAAGATAGAATCACGGCTGCAAAATTTGATAAACATAATTTCTATTGATTTTATGCTAAATTAAAGCAGAATTGTCGAAATATAAAAATTCTTTTCTACTCTTTCAGCCTTCAAAGTTTTCTAAAGCTTTGAAGGCTGAAAGAAATGAATTTTGGAGGAAGTGACGATGTATTATCAACAATGACTCTCAAAATTGACTACTCCTCAACTGTCAATTAAGCTATTTAATTGCAACTCACGTGATGCCATTGGTATTGGCGCACTCTTCTCAAGCCATAAAAATAGAAATAACAACCGGCCACGACTCGCACATGAAGGGTTCTATAGGTACCATCATACAAGATTGAATAGAAATGCCGAAAAAATCACATTTCTAGTATAATTTTAATTTTATATTATTTTGTTGTTATGGCGACAATTAAAAATACACTGTTAAAGTTTTAATTCTTTACCTTTTACGGTACATGAGGTACAACCCGCTGACAGACAGACGGACGGATAGCGGAGGCGGAGTAATAGATTTCTTAGCATCTTTTGGGTACGAATTCTAAAAAAATAAACTGCATTTTACATCTCAGACCTATTCAAACTAAAACTTATTATAATATAATATATAGAATACATTATGAATTATTTTTTTGAAATTAGATGTTATGATTATCACAGCATGTTGTAATCATCAATATTAAAATCAATCAAACGTCGGGTCAAAGCTATAAAAATATAGCATTCACTATTTAAGATTATGTTATAATGCAATATATTCAAATTGAATGCAATATTTTACGTGATGAAATATATCATATTCTTTGATTCTAGATTTAGGTACGACTTTTGAATGTTATTGTAAAAAGCAAGAACATAAGAATAAGTGTTCTAATTTCCACGGTAATTGGCAAGCTTGATTAGAAGTACCTCTATAAAAGTGAAGGATTATTTAAAATTATTGCATGATATTTAGATAAACTACATTATGTACACAGAAAAAAATATTTTAATGAGTATAAAACATTTCACTCACTCACTCACACTCACGCCTGTAGATATGCCCGAAAGGGCAGGCAGAGACTTATTAAACGTCCATATTTTGAGGACTATAGTTTTGTTTTGTTGATCTTACCTTACCTAGCGCCTGCTACCTATTATTATCATTATTTTGTATTTATAATAAAATGTAGAAAAACCGCGAAAAATTTGGTAATAATGAAGAACTCTCTCTCAATGTACCTTACATTGGTAATACATAACAATGGTGTACTTTTTCTGCACGTATGAATTCAAATTACAAAGGGCCCTGCTGGGCAGACAAAATTTTCCTGCTGGATTGGTCCTGTTCTGTTAAAGATCCCTTGGAGTTAATACGTCAGTACAGTCAATTTTTATCAAACTCTAATTTCTATCAAAATAGTTGAGGTACATTGGATATTGTTAATAAATTCGTGAGGTACATTGAATAAACAAAGCATTGCCACTAGTTTTTTAGTCTAGCTCGAGTGGCCCCGCTAGATCGATACACATAATGATTAGTTAGGAGTTAGGATAACATGGCGGTGTAGCATTTGTATCTTTAGGTGTTATAACAATGTTGAAATTACAACAAACTTGTAAACAATTTACACAATCGAAAAATACATTACAGTCATAAAATATCGGTACTTACTTTCCGGTGCCATTGTGCGTGCCCAATCGAAGAGCGGTGTAATTCTTGGTAATCATTGTGATTAAATTATTTTTATTGCAGTAAACCATCGGCCATAAAATAGAAATATGCGATTGGCTTTATTTCTACTACGTATGAAACTAAAGGTTATTTTCACACGGTCTCTCTTCACATTTTAATAAAATATATATCGTGTCCAAGATTTGTCGCAACAGATTCACGATGAGTTTAAAGGAAAAAAAAAGCTGCGACACCGACAGCTGCTCCATAAAAAATAGAGAAAGATTTCAATTCGACCGTTCTACAACCCAAGCTTTGTTACATTAAAGGTTACATATAACTTTAACCTTTATTGTTTGAGAGAGTTTTATTACGCCAAAGAAGATATTAAATTCTCAATTTTATTTAAAAAACCCAAACAATCTATTTCACTTCTTCTTCCATCTGTCTTCTCTTCTACCTTTTTACTGAAAACGGCAGTACATATATCTATTCATTTCTATTTGCTTGCATATCTTGATTTCCATTTACTAATAAACGGAAGTCAGCATACTACCTACTATATATGAACGAGAGATTTTTTTTTATTTCAAGAAGATATTATAATCATTGAAGCTTGAAGCAGGATTACACACCATAAAACTCACAATTTTATTTCAAAAACCCTGTCTTCCATCTGTCTTTTATCTCTTTACTGAAAACGAATATGCTAATTCCCACTTGCTTTGATATCTTAGTCTCTATTTAGTGATAACCGGAAATCAACATACTACCTTTCTATCGTTGCAATATCTAAATTAAATTGAACTAATTCTAAACACGTTGTACTAATTGAGGAAGCCGGCACAGGCGGCAACTTGATCGAAGTAAAGTTAAAGTTAATTATACTGCAATCGTGAACTAGTTTGTAGTTAGATAGCTAAGTAAGTAACACAAAATGTGTTGCAGACTATTAAGAACTAACTGACCCGCGTAACTTCGTCCGCGTTTGTAAATTTTCCACGTTTTTTTGCAACATTTTTTATTGATGCTTTGCTCCTTGCAAAGCAAAGAAAAGCTTCGTGATGTTATGTAGCCTATAGCCTTCCTCGATAAATGGGCTATCCAACAATAAAAGAGTTTTTCAATTCGAACCAGTAGTTTCTGAGATTAGCGCGTTCAACCAAACAAACTCTTCAGTTTTATTATTTTAACATAGATACGTATTTAAGGGTAATTTGTTACTGATAATGACATAAACCAACCATCTGTAAGAGTGAGGTTACGGCTTAAAATAGTTTTACGTATACCTATAGAGCGCCATCTGTAGGTAATAAGCCCGACATGAGAAACTACGACAGTTCTCGTTAATTCTCGTTACTTTATAAAAGAATAGCCTTTTGTTCGGTTTATCAAGTCAGGTTCTATCCCTGTTCTTTTTTGTACCCCTGACAACGTATATGCATAATTTGTTGTGTTAATCGGTTGAGAAATTAAGGCGGAAAGCGTAACAAACAAATATCTTCTTCTATCACAAATATTCTATAAAAACGTTCCATATTTGGTCTGGAGACATCTAGATCGCATTTGGTCATACATAAAGTGAAGTGTGTGAGGCGGCAACGCATCGTTGTTATTTGAAAGCGATACGAAGGCCATCTCAACAAGCGATAAGTAAGATTTATATGGTGATAAAATCACAAATCGCAACCCTACCAAATAATAAATATCTGTGGCCTGGCACGATTATAAGTAAATAAAATAGCAGGAACGGAGAGTACATGCGACAAAATTTTGCACTTTATTACCACGCAGTGAAAGTAGCTATTTAGTTGAGCGTTTGTGTGGTGATACTTCTTTCTGTCTTCAAGTTATTCTTTGGCTCCTGGTGACACTATTCACCAGCAGAAATACGCTATGCTATACGTGTTGATATTAGTACAGTTCGTTAAGACTTCTGTGACCTACCTCCTAATCTTTTTGGATATTGTGAAGGCAAGGCAGCAGTAAAGATGTTAGCTTTAAATAAATGTACATTAGCTTGTTTTAAGAAAAATGTTTTTGTATTTATACGGAAATTAATGCGATCACGAAATAGGTATTACCACAGATAACATAAGTATTACATACCTCTGAATTGCTTGACGTTTCGACCAGGTTGCACTGGTTAGGCCTTACAAGCTAACTTAGCCTGTGACCACGACCTGTGCAACCTACGGCCGGTATGTAATACCTATTTCATGATCGCGAATTCCCTCAAAACATAATTACGCGAAAGTTTAAAAGTTAGTTTAAGCAAAATTGTTTTCCAACAAATTTGGGTATTTATAAATCTTAAACAGTTTATAGATAGTCGACTAGCATGAGACAGGCGACGAAGTGATGGCGTCTAGTGTTGAAAGCTAAAGCCTCTTAGGTCACCGAGTCGCCGAACTGTGACGTCAAAGCTATCTTGGATTAAGTTTCGCAGAAGAGCATATATATAACTGTATTTAACATACCCATATACATATACGTATTAAGCGCATCTTAAAAAAAAAAACGCCCAGATTATAACTGGTTTAAAATATGTTATACTAGCAACCCGCGTCGGTTTCGCAAGGGTAGCGTAGCATATTATATTGATTTTTTCCGACTTCTTCAACAATCATCGTCATATTTCAGACATTTTTCACAAAACCTTAACAAATTATACATCTAAACTTTCCTCATGAACCACTCTGTATATTGGTGGGAACCACATGAAAATCCGTTCAGTAGCTTTTTTAGTTTAACGCGAACAGACAGACAGACAGACGCGGCGGGGGACTTTGTTTTATAATATGTAGTGATATAGATTTGTGCAACCACTTGTATAAATTTATTTATAAAGCATAATTGGAAATAAAGAATTTGATTTGATTTGAAATTAAATAGTAAAATCAAGTCAAGTAAGTATGCACACATCATAATATGTAGTGGTTGTCAAATAAAAAATTTGGCAACCATGTATAATGTTCAGAAAACATATTGGTTTGCAAATATTACAAACATGAAATACTTAAAATGTTGATAACTAATAAGTAAAATATACATTAAATATGAGTTAATACAAGTACATCATTCATAATTCTAAAAATAGACCTAACTATGAACCTGATATGGAAGCTCAAATAGGCTAAGACTATTGTTAAGACTTGTACTGCTGTTAACATTTACCTTAAAGCCACATTGAAAGCACAATACTTAACGACGTCTTTTAATTGAGTGGCGTTTAAGTATTTGTCTACAAGTGATACGTTCGCAATGCAGTAAAAAGAAACTACAAAAAAAAACATTTTGAATCATTGTTTTAAACCTTTTTCAATCGCCTTTAAATGAAGAAAATTCGGCTAATGTGTGTTTATTTTCATTAAATGTGATATGTGCACAGAAATTGTACCAGATGCACGCTTGGTGGCCTGTAAATTTGATGGAAAAGGTCCACAGAAAGGTACATAGACGCAAATAGAGACAAAGATCAGAGGTTTCTGAATCGCCCTTATCCATTAGCTCCAATACTGCAAAATTGAAAATTCTACCTTGGAGTCTTGGGAAATAAAGCAAACACTAGCACTTCTCATGGGTACAGTTACGAACTGTTTTTTGAATTCATACTTTTAACAAAATTCAATATCTTTGAAACCCAGGGCAGTGTGAGTGATAAACTCATTAACTAAATATAAGTCGTCGACTAAAAAGAAGATAAAAGAAATTGTTTAATGATGTAATGTGCTCGCTCGTACTTAAGGGCTATATGGAAACAAACGAGATGTGTAGATGTTATATATATATAAGGCATCGTAAGCGACGTTTATTCTTTCGCACCCTACCCTAAAAATCACAATGTACTGACGTATATTTTTCATTAATTATTCATAACAAGCCATCAGAGCATTAATCAACAGTTCCGAGAGGTAAAAAAAAGTTCGCAAAATATAGGCCAAACAATTACTTCAAAGGCATTTTTCGCAAATACAAATTTGTTCACAATTTTGTTAGTAGAATAATGAAAATGGACATTGGATATAGTATACTATGTACGTATTTCAATAATTGGATTCCTGATGTTCAGTAATGGGAAACAGGACGGCTGACGTAAATGGATGTGAACTTTGATATTTTGTTGCTAGATGTAACAAGTTACGAGCTAACAGCGATTTTATGTAAGCTTAAGGGTGAATAAATGATGCTGAACATTAGTAGATGCTTTTAAGGAAAAAAATACCTTGGTATTTTTACCTCATAAGCAATCACATACTGCATAGATTCACTACATAGGTACTAAATGTAATGTAAAAAAATCGTGGTTTCAAACTAAATAGATATTTTATATATTTTTTTGCAGATGAATATACATATAGACGACAACCCACAACTCGCTTACCTTTTTTTTGTTTTTGGGCGTTTGGAAACCCTCTCGGGCCGTCACCCCACCGGGGTTTTCACTGGGGTGGTGTGTCAGAATTGAACCGACTAAAACCACGCGGTATGCCGTACTGCGCCTTAAATAGAAGGGATCCGGGAACAGCTTTTTTAAGACATCCGGACCCCTCCCAGCGCCTGCCCGCAAAAGCGCGGGCACCTTCTGTTGGGTAAAAATTAGGCGACGTTCAGGCACACGCGGACGCCCCCTATTCTCGAGGGGAGCCACTACAGCGGGTGGAAGGGAAAACCCGTCCCGTCCACCCCGGCCACACCCAGGGCGGCACGAGGCGCAGGTACAACTCGCTTACCTGCTGTAACTTAAACCCCTTAAGTACTCTTAAAGTGTCACACCCATCCCTGGTCGTAATTTAACTAGGCTAAATTGATAATACACGGTAGTTATACACGATACACGGTTAGTAATACCATTACGTAACCAGACACTCTTCTTGCCTAACATTTACGTGTTTAGTTATAATTTTAATACATTTACCAGGGTTTAATTTTTTTCTTGCCATTAAGACTTTTCCATGTGTTATGATGAGGGGATTTAGGATGTTATGTTAGTAGTTATTTGTATTTTTAAAAAATTCGTTGTCTGTAAAGTCGGTTTACGGACGATAATTTTATGTGATAACGTCATAAGAAAACAGTGGAAGAGAGATAGATGCGTCACAAGCCGAACGCTTAGGCCGATCGTGCCTCTATATCGCTTGTGCCGCGCTCTCGCTTGCACGCTCGGCTCAGGCGGAACGTGACAATGAGTCATGCTTTTTCGTGCGTGCAGCCGGTGTTCATCGATTTATAAGACGTTATCACGTCAAAAAATTGCTCTATAGCATATTTCATGCACATAATAAATAAAATAAATATTAGTCTTAAGTCTCAGTTTAGCAAGTGCAATGTTACATATTTTGTTATTCAGATCTTCGCCAACCGCGGTTAAACGGTTCCTTGTATTGCGCCATCGTAAACGTTATTATTCGAACAACTTTAAGATTTCAAAATGGTAAATACTTTTATGATACTAGGCATTGGCTGATACACATATTTTTAAAAAAACTTTTTCTATCAAACGAGAGTTCCTGTGTTAACAACAACTTTTGTGTAAATTTTAGGGCAATAATTTGGAACAAGTTTTCAAGAATCATATTATACTTACAATGACTTACTGTTATGACGATTAGTTTAGTATGTTGAAATAAAGCCTGCATCGAGTTTTATGACTTTAAAGCCAAATATATATACTTCGTATGCCTATTATCATTTGATTATATTTGATATCATGTTTTATACGTTCGTACATTTATGTCGTACCTCAATTGGCTTCAATTGGCTTTTTGCAAAATTAAGCTAGAAAAAGTTCATCCAATATACGAATTCAGAACAGATTTTAATGATTATCCTAAAAAAACCAAATTAATAAATAATATTCACATAAATATCATAACTGTTTTCCCTAATCCCAGGTGATCTCAGGTATCGAGTCTTTTACCGTTTCTTCGATAAATCCAAAATAATAACAAAGCCGCTAAATTCGGAAATCGGTCCAGAATTTAAACACGACACTCGTGTGTATTCCACTGCCACTATTTATTCCAAACTAAACCATATTATTTTATTATACGCGTGTGTTTTTTTCGCTATAAATGTATGAATGACTTAGTCCATGCACTTTATTTCTACCTATCCCATGTGGTATTAAAAATGTTAATATGTCCTTCATAAAAAATCCAATTATAAAAATCGTATGGAGTAAATACAGACACATGTCAAATGCATTCTGTCGACGCGAACCTCATAAAAGGATGCATTCGTATTAAGTTTTTGTTGAAGTTGCTAGGAAACGAATGACTCACTGCCGGTTTCATATATCATAGTGATAATAATTAATTAATACTTTATGGATAGCTGAACTGAAGTGGTCTATTTTACAATACTAGTGGTGACTGAAAGCCTCATTAAGGTTATATAAGTAAATATGGACATTATTTTATCATTTTATTATTTCCTTTACAGACACCTTAATGCTAACAGAATAATTCATGCGTAGAAAGTGATAATAGATTTACAGAATCGTCATTTCAAATTACATGCAATTATATTGAGCATGTTGACAAAACAAATAAAACACGTTATTACATGAGAACATTACGATTACTTTCTACTACATTTTATCCATATCTATTCGTAGTTAATTTGATTAACTTAAAGCTAATTTACTAAAAATAAAACACTGTTTTTTTTTAACTACGAGATAAAAATTACACAAAATCTATTTCTGTAGGAAGCGTTTTCGTATTTCTGAATTCAAAAATACTCACAGATTGAAGTATTTCCGTTAATGCATTCGTTCAAAACTTTCAAATCCTTTTGTTTTTTAAAAAAGGTTTACGCAACAAAATGTTTGTCAAGTTAAAATAATATAGCGATCTAGGAATGTAATACCATTGTTCAATATGGAAGTGAAAAAATTAAGATGGTAGCTATAATTTGAAGTTATGTCAACAAACATGACGAAACAGTTAATATTTTAAAGGATGAAGGTTTCAGTAGAGAGTAGAAGTACACACAGTCAACAGAGACCTAATACTAAATTAAAAAGTGCAAGCTGTCATGCTAAGAATGTAAATACATATTACTTGTCATAGCCATAGCGACACTGCCCCAGTAAGCTTTATCTTGTGCGACGTCCAAAGCTGGTTCTTCAGGGCTTCTCACAGGCTCGACCAGTCCAGAGACTGGCCTTGTACCCAGCAGCAACGCCGCCGGCGATACCTTCGAGCGCCGCAGTTTGACTGCTTATTATATCTTGGTAGAGAGGACCCGCGCAAATTGGGAAATGGAAAACTTTGTGATCTGTTTTTGTTTTTATGTTATTCGCGACTAGTATATGTCTGTGATTGTTATTTTTTTTATATTCACGCTGATTATACTGATATATTTTTTAAATTTGTTACGGAGAGGTACCTATACTTTTCTATTTCTTAAGTAATTTTTGTTATGGACATTTATATATGTTTATTATTGAGTGATAGTATTTAATGAGGAAAAGAGTTCTTAAAGTTTTAAAAGCTTACGTTTTTTTTAAATTAATAAAATGCGAGATATTAAGTTTTCTAGTATATTAACGTAAGAAGGAGATTGATTAAGAAAACATGTCAAATAATTTGACGCATCAGAACTACAACAGCATTGACCCGGGATTAACCTTCTGTTACACTTTTAACTTGAACAAACACATCTGATTGCACTTTGTAACCAAAAAACACAAATCCAAACTATCACTAAAACAAATTTGTTTTTTTCCTCTACCTCGAACTTAAAAGTACATTATTCTGTTCTTTTTTACTTTCACATGTGAAAATGTCTTATTGGTGTAATGTAAACAGGGGGCGCGTGCTTAACTTGTGGCGGTCGGCGCCATATTGGAAACGTGAGGGGGTTGCCCCAGTTCACGCATGCGCCACAGCCCTTACAGGTTCTTTATTTGAAATGCCACCTCATTTTAGTTACTGCGATGCGCATAATTTACACTTTTACCATTGCGATGAGCGTTAAACGTAAACTAAAACGGTCACGAACTAAAGGGGAGATGAATAGTATATATGAATAGTCGTCAGTTTTGTGTCATTTCATTTGTGGAGGCGGTATGCACGCTGCGATTGTTTATTTTTAAAACAGTTTGCGTTGCTATAGGACTTTATGGAGGCATCGAAATTGTTGTCACCAGCTTAAAATGACGCATGACAGAAGAAGATAGCTAGAGCTGTATTGCAAAATTGATCCTGTATCTATATTTTGGAGACTTAGAAAATTAATTCCATCGCTTACAATGAGATCCATTTAAGTAATATCCTTTCTTGGAAACGCCTACTTATTATATATTAACACTGCATAATAAACTTCAAGAAGCTGGGGGAATGTTAATCAACATTTTATGGTAAAGTTTAGGTATAGGTGAACTATAAGGTAAGTATTTCGTAACTAATAATTTTTTTAATTAACATAAAATTTGCAGCAAAGAAACAGATTAAATTCAATAAATACTTCTACAACTAGTTATAGTTCATCTTTTTCATGCAAAATTATCGACTTCATCTTTTATAGATTACAATTTAATGGCAACGGTAACCACCGTTCGGCCTGTAAACAACCTATCATCATAGAATACCTCATGATTAAGTGCGGCCTTACTAACACAATGACAAAAGTTAATCACATTAACGTGCGGATTATCAATGTCGTAATTGTAAAGGAATAGATAATAAACTTTTAAAAGTGTTGCAAGAGAATAAGATCTCGATAATAGAAGCAGTGATAGGAAGAGTAGGACAATAGTCAGCCTTGATCGAGCATGTGAAGGGAACCTTGAGAAACGGTGTGTGTTTGCAGGATTGTTGTTTAGAATAAGTTGAAAGTGTTTTTAAATGAGGCCGGATGGCGGACATAGATTTAAACATAATGATTTGCAAATAAATATTTACATAAAAGGTAAACCAATATTAAGAGTTTAACAGATGTTGAAGATGCAGTTTTTTCTAATGAGTTCAAAAAACTATTTAGAGCTTTAGGCTCTAAATACATTTTGAGTCACTGATTTCAAGAGGATAGAGCCTGTGCGGAAAGAGAACCGTCGTAGGATTTTTGGTCGCAGCAGTGCTAAATTACCTTTTTTTGTTATGTTAATAACACTGTTACATCAGTTGCAGTTGTTGTTGCACTGTTGTTGTTGCGACAGTAAACAATACTGTACAATACAGTAAACAATAATGACGCAACAGTGTAAAAAGATAATTTAGCACTTCTGCGACCTCAAATCCTACGACGACAGACTCTAACAATGTTATTTATATCTCCAATGCATTATGTTGCGTACCTAATATGTACTTCGAAATCTTAAAATTATACCACGCACGCCGTGCCATCGCACCGTGTCGAATTTGAGCCATTTATGTAAGTAATTTTATTAGATATTACCATACCTTACCTTTTGATACTTTGAATAAATATACACAATATAATATATGCAGGTATATTTATTTATCTATCATTTAATAATGATAAATAAGATTTTATCCGCCGGTCGATTCATAAAAAGAACAGACGATAAAATAGGAGTATAATATTATAGGAACACAGTGCGAACGCACGAAATAGAATTCTCTATTCTAAATTTGAAATTAAGAGTTTGAAACTTTGAAGTGAAACTTTTGAAGTGAAACTTCTTTAGAAGCGTTGTGATTTGAAATTCGTTGAAACGAAAAACTCACACTAAAAGAGACAAACAAGACAAACATTCATAAATAGGATTTAGCCCGCGAGAGAATGAGATAGAATACAAGTATACAGTGTTTCCATAATCTTTGTCTTGCGCCTGCGTACTACGAAGACTTCAGAAAATGCGTCAATGTTAACGTGGTGTCATTTTTGTGCATTTGCGTATTAAAATTTGTTGGTTAATTAATAATTAAACACATCTGTGCTAATTAGACCAATAACTTTTATATAAATTATATAAAATTAAATTTATTAACATTAGTAAATTATTTGTGTTGATTTTACTTTTTATTTCTCATTCTCTCGTAGGCTACTTTTCTGAAATTTCACTTCTGACGTATGTGAATTTGCACAAACACACTTTTTGAAGTGAAAACTTCTTTAGCTACGTTGTGCACTTTTTGGGATTTGTAAAAATGTTAAATTCGCGTCAGGACCCGTGACCTGATCGAAAATTCGTAAGACGGAGCCGAGTTTCTTAGTTTTCTGGTGTCCCTATTACATACAAGTCAATGGTAATTATTCTCGTATCTGTGCCGTCTGTGACACATTTTCGTATTTTAACGAGACTTTGATGTGTTTACCTACTCATTTATCATAATCTGATGATGATGATTTATTGGAGACTATAACAGAACTACATATAGCGACATAGATTGAATATTTACCTTGATTTCTTAGTACGTTACGTCTGTACACTGTACGTTATTCTATGTCTCGCTTACATAACTAAAACCAATATGAAAATAGGTAATACTAGCAGCGCCTGTTTTACCCGCGTAAGTCCCGATCCCGTGAGAATATCGGGATAAAAAGTAGCCTATGCGTTAATCCAGGTCTCCAGCTATCTACATACCAAGTTTCATCGCAATTGGTTCAGTGGTTTTTGCGTGAAAGAGTAACAAACATTCATCCATCCATCCATCCATCCAAACTTTCACATTTATAATATTAGTGGGATTATTCATCTAAATATTGATTACATCGTATTACCAATGGGATATTCTGTTTGTATTGGTATCTATCAATACAAACAGAATATCCCATTGGGTCACTAACGGTCCAATAAAATACTAATTATGTTCAAGCTTGCTGGCTAACTAATAGCGTATCGATTAGTAAATTGCGGCAGTTTGTAATATTAAAGACAGACAGGTAGTTTACGACAGGCCTTTGGTATTGAGAGGTCAAGAGTTTAAATCCAGCACCTGACCTCTCGACCCAGTTTAAGAAAATCACTTAAGTTTGTCACATGCTGCACCCTTATTAACCTTCCATTTTTTGAATAATTAACAGCTGGCAAAAAAGCATACGTGATATGATGATTAGGCACCACCAGGAGTGCAACTCTGCATCCTTACTCATACGCAAAAATAGAGTGCTATTTTACAGCGGTGTTCTATAGGTGTAGGCGTCACCCTAATTCACACATACGTACATTATGCGGATCTCCGCAAAATTATGACACCAGTGATTGTTACGTCCTTCTTTTTGTTCTTATTTTAAACAGGTTGTGCGCGATTGCACTTACCTAGTTGAGCAGTCACTTCTGTGCCCTATCTTCTAGCAATTCTTCTAATATGTACTTATAAGAAACGATTGGCACCTACTAGTATAACGGAGTCCCGTAACAAAACCGTTACACGTCAAATTGAAGCTATTTATCGCTAACCTCACGATAATTGTACCACTTATTAACACCCACTGAGAAACACTTTGTAGTTTGGTACTGTTACTTTTTAAACAGTTTTTGTTGCTGTTGAGATTGAATTCGAAATTCGAAAAAAGGCGACGTTTATTAGTTCTTGGTCATTGGTGTAAGTTTTATGTTCTTAGTTTATTTTACACAGCAAGGAAAATATAGATAAGAGGGTTCAAAATTTCTTAAGACAAAAACCTTTTTACAACACTCAATTATAACTTACTTCGGAGGCAAGGAACAGCCAATTATTGATTTTACACTTCGATTTCTATAGATATCTGAATATCAAATTAACTTTCATCACGGTCTTAAGTACTTAACCTATATCGTAGTTTCGAATTTACTTTTTTTTTAAAAAGCAGGTAAGCGCTCGTAAGAATTAATCGATCAGTATCATCAACAGAGTGTGACTCATTACCAAAAATCTCTCCGTGCCTTAAATTAACGTGAAATCACAACAAACAGTATACACTATTTTAAAAACGGCATTATCTAAAGATTTAAACATAGAATTGCACGTCAACTAATACTCCGTAACGCAATCCAACATTATGCTACCTCCTTTCGTAGATTGGTCTTGGGATGTAATTAACCAGTCTGTCGCAAAACCCTCCTGTATAATAATTGCAGTAAATCCCTATGGATTTACTGGTGATTTGGAGCTTGCGAAATATTAAGCAAAAACTGCATTCAAATCACAATTTCTTAATTAACTTTCACTTCAAGTGCAATTAGACCAAATATCTAAAGATTTAAATTCGACAAACGTTTAAAATGTACTGATTTTTACATTTATCAAATGATTTGATGAAAGTAAATTTAAACTTGACGTTCATTTAATATAATATATAAATAAATTTAACGAACATGATACTGTTGTTCTAGTATATTGATAATTATGGCACTTTTAACCCGTCAAAGCCAAATCAACCCCTCTGCGAGATTGTCATCTTGTAAATCTTATCCATGTTAAAAAAAGTCTGTGTAAACTTAAGTGAAATAATCGTAATAAACACTAAATACTTTCGAATTTGAGTTTGTTTGTTTGCTACGCTTTACGCCTTCACTACGTAACCGATAATCATGACATGAAATTCAGCATAAAATTGCGTTAAATTGGGCAAAGAAAAAAACATCCAGAAAAACCTAAATGTTTCCTAAGGATAGTAATTGAGTGACAAAATCTACGTAAATGTGAGCGAATCCGCGGACAAAAGCTAGTTTTACAGTGTATAATAATACGGTGCAGAAGATAATATCACGAATATTATGGTTAACTACTGATATTACAAACTTTCAAGGACTTAGATAACTTATTACATAGGCCATATAATAATTAATTGTATCTAGAACAAGTCTATGAACCTGATTGAATTTTATGCAAATGAAAACAGTTTAGACTGCGACAAATTATAAACCTGTTTGCTTAATAATGTCATTGCAAGTGTTCAGTTACTATTTATTGAATAAATTAACTTATTAAATTTGACAAGGAAAGGAAGGAGTGACTAGAAAAGTAAAAAAATCGTGATTGATGATAATGATGGTTGCGGCATTCCAAAAATGGATGGCCTTAATAATTTATTGAGAAGTAGAATAAGTGGTTTTAGTGTTACAAATAATAAAGATGTTTGTTACTCAATCATGGCTGAACGGATCTGGATGAAGCTTGGCACAGAGATAGATTATACTCAGATAACACATAACCTATTTTCTATCCCGGCAAATGTACAGTTCCCGTCGGATAGATTTGAATTCCCACGCGAACAAAGTCACTGGCAACAATTAGTTTACTATATAAGTCGTTAACATTTAGCCGATATTACTATAGGTACATATTTCCAAACACAGATTAATCTTAATGTTATTATGGCAATGCACATTTTAAAGTTGCAGTGCAGGTGCAACATCAGTAACATTTTAAAACGTTAGTTGTTGAAGCATTTTGAAATTATGTTTACAGTTTAAATATATTCCAAGCAATGATTTCCGAAATTCAGATTAATAAATTACTCAACACTCTTTTGACCGACGAAACTTTAGTGTAATATATGCAATTGATTAAATTCGCACGATTAATAAAAAGACAACATCTTTATAACTATAATTAAGCATATCAGGAAAATGTTAGTCTATATGCCAATGAACTAAGTTACAGTAGCTGTCATGAAACTCGAACAGAATTATCAATTAATTTTACTACCAGTGGTTATCCGTGTATTCAAAACACGGAAGGTTGTTGAATTTACAGGGTGTTACAGAAAGGTGTGGTCATATTTTAGGGTCGTATAACATAAAGCGGTAACTATTTTAGCAAAGTTCGTGATTTTTTCCACAGAAATCTTATTTTAAAAGTGGCAAATTAAACTTGAAAATTGAGTAATATGTAATGTATTGTAAATAGTGGGTAGCTATAAGTAACGCCCCAGTACTAGTAATGTAGCAAACCAATCGGCCAATATACTTAGTACAGCGAAGTTTTGTATCATTCCTGATCCTTATATCCGGCAAGGAAGTACATCTCTCTTAAGACATAACACAATAAAGCTAGTGTATCCTAAGGGAGAGACATGACATTAATTAAACTATAGGTATTATTAACAAGGATGTTATATATTCCACAACCTATTAAAAATTAAAATATGCAAAAGAAATAATCAGGAAGGAGTATTTATGACTCGAGTATCGATAAGGAAACAAACTTAAGCAGATAAGACATTTGTGTGCAAGCTTCGCGACGCGAGGTACACAGGTACCTGGCACTGAAAAAACAACACTGCTATTTAAATAATTAGTTTATTTTTAGTAGCATTCTAATGAAACTCTCCAAATTATGTTATTAGGTGAAATGGGTTCCTTTTGGAAATATATTATATGATAATAAATAAGTATATAATATAAGTATAAATAAGCAATCGATGCGAAGTGAGGATAATGGTCTCTTGAAATAGTGGGTTGCTTTATATTTCAATTTGTATATTGCCTCTGCTTAAATTATTATTAAACATACGTGTGTACGTACGGCACAGTAGCTTTCTGGCCCAGTCCAAAAGCGCTTCCACCTTACAGAATACCGCGCATTAATGCTGGTTAACCTAAAACATTTTTTATTTCTTTCATTACTGAACTCTGCAAAACTTAGTTCACAGAGTTCCATGAAGCATGAAAAAAAGAAAGAAAGAAAAAAAATCGACGACATTAAAAAAAGGAGATGAGAAAAAGTAGGAGCGAAAACGTGCTATTGACACTACTGATGTCGGAGTGGGTGTTTATTTATAACAGTAAAATATAAAAAAGACCACTTCAAGAGACCATATCACAATCACTGCTGCTATATTATGACATGTTAATATACTTTCCACAATTGTTTCTAGGAAGCAGAATGAAGTTGATTAATTAAATATAATTTTACAAACATTTTGTAAGCAACTACTCAACTATCATTAAAATTCAATCAACGTGAAAAAATGCACTATTCATACATCAAATAATGCTAACAATGGAATTGCTTTCTGTTGCGCCAACATTGCAGCTAGCCCTTTCACAATAAGTCTGACTTAATAATCAAACTGTACCATACCAAGCTTCCGCGAGAACGGTGGATAGCCTTGCAGACCTGTCCAACCCAACTGGCATTTTGCTGACCAATCGTGACTGTTAATTTGGCAATGCAATTCATATTCTACTGATATGGAAATTAAGAAGTAAATTGAATGTTATAAATTTGAGTAAGGTAAAGGTATGTATGTTATCTTGTATTTAAAGATTAGTCAAAAAAAACATTTATGCTTGGGCCTCCCAAGTATGAAGCCTATGTGATTTTTTATTTAAAAAAAAGCGTGAGATCATTTTTTAAGTACCCTTTATATTTCTGTAGTATTTGACAAACTTGTTTTGGGTTACAAATATTTTGGCGGCCATTACACGCTAATGCAAGCGTCACTAGATTCCAAAAGTCATGACTGATGGTTGCATGATATAAAACAAACTATCCAGATTTTGGGCAATCATTTTCATGCAACCTTTTGACGATAGGTTATCTGTCAGTCATAGTCTTGATTGTGGTAAAACTGACAACATAACGTACCGTGTAATGGACACCTAGGAGATACATTTAACAACAAGTTTGGTACAGACGTATGTGTTGATTACAGAAATAATTTCAAGAACAAATGCACACACTTAAGCAACAATTATGACGTTTTATTCAAAGTTTATTATAATTACTTTATTTGCTTTAGCAGTAGCGTTAATTACTTTTTGTAAAGTTTTGACTAGGATTTTAACACTGTAAATGCAGTTAAATATTTGTGACATACATTTTAAAATTACTTATTATTTAAAAAAAACATTAATTAAAATCATCTGCTTCTGTGTACGCTTTGAAAATCGTTTCGACCTCCACGACAATTTCAACAAAAATGTTGCTAATGTAAACGGAAGTTTTTGTAGTTTTTATATGTAAGTATGTACACTCTGTATGACACAACGCGTTGTGTATTAATAAAAAGTATTTTTTTATTTGATTGTTTGAAAAAGCGACTGTAAATCTGTCTGTAGCAGCGATATTATTTGCTGACTGTACCTAATTATTATAAACAAATGAATAATTTGACCTCAATAGGCAATTGTAAAATTAAACATTTAAGTGTGGCATTCACATACCAGTCTAAATACATCAACTTAAATAAGACAAGAAAAAGTGTTATCCTAAACTGAGCAATCATATACAATTCTCAAGACAGCTTATAATTATATAATTTGGGAACGTCTCATTATACCACTATTGTAATATAAACACGCGATCTGCCGTGATAAGAATAACTATTTAATTAATGCAAGTTAACCACGATAATACCTACCTGGAAGTTAGCAACTGCATACATGTTTCCACTTATTCTTTTATGTTACGAAGAATTTTCTCAGATATTGGATGATCAGGTAAAAGGAATTCCGTCTCTCTATACAGACTTAGATTCATATTTTAAACCGAATTCCTTTCAACGGTGATAAAGGCCCTCGGAAGACCTTGTACAGTCAACGACGGATTATTTCAGACTCTCTCGCGATGACAAAAAGCCAAAAACAATTTATTATTTCTTCTTCTTCCGTTGCTTTCCTAATATGAGTTGAGTTGCTTTGAAACAAGGTAGGTACTTCACTGTCAAGCAAGGGGCCATGTTTTTCTTTTTCATTCTCTTCCCTTCTTTGAGGTAACAATAATTTATAGGAAGAAAGTGAATATCTTTCTTCCTACAAACCCTTTCATTCTCCCACAGGGTTTTCAGAGATCGTTTCTAAGGTCAAGGTCAAATTTAATTATTCTATAGTTACTCGCAGGATCTACTAAACACGAGCCAGTTGCAACTAAAATTTTGCAATATATACCATTTACTCCACCTATTAAGAGGCCGTACGCTCAATTATAGGTAGGTACATGCCAAGCACACGACTAATACATATATCGCATTCACCCTGATGCATGAAGTATGGGAAATATGTGATAAATTAAGTGGACTAAAGCTATAAAAAGCCAACGTGTAGGCTGTAAAGACAACATTACGAATTAATTCGAGCGCGAATGTTAACAAATTCTATCATCAATAATGTTGAGTCAATTGGAATCTCGTACATTCCGTTCTCGATTGAAGAAACTCGATCGGCGCCACCGTCACAACAAAGCAGTAATCACGACGATGATGCAATCTCACCCGTTTGTGAGAGGTACTCGACCTAACGGTGAGCTGTGACAGAACTTCTAAACGGTTAATGTGAGTAATGCTTTGGTCCGTTCGGTGGTGCTGGATAAAGATGTTGTATGATAACGAGACTGCCGTATTCTCCAAATAAGCAAAAAGAACACTAAAAATGTAGCTTAAAATCAAAGTATTATCGTTTACAAAGCAAACAAACAAACATTTAAAATGAAACAAGTTTTTGCACTAGAAATGATTTCATTATTTTCATCATATGCCACTGTAAGATATTAAATAAATGATTTTCCGTTTTTGAAGCCACTGTTTTTAAATTCTGTTGTATAGACCTTCTTGCTGTTAGCGACAATTATAGATGGGTAATCACCCAGGTTTTTACCCAGTTTTTAGCTCAGGTAATTACCCATCTCTACAGATGGGTAATCACCCGGGTTTTTACCCAGTCGTGGGTTTTAACCCGGATGATTACCCATCTCTAGCGACAATCAATAGTATTTGTGGTTTTTGTACATAAATTCTAAGAAAACACAAAACTTGTAAAAATATAATGAACAACACACAGCTATTAAAATATCAAATTAGACGGTAATGCAAAAAAAAATACTAAAATCTCTGATCTCTCTAAGATTGAAGTGACCACGTAGAGATTCTGATATTGATTTCATTTCGCGTCATAAACTTTATCCATATTAATTTAACCATGAGCTATGGCCATTAAGATAAGAACCGCTCATTGAAAGTCGAAACTCGAATCTCAGTCATTGTTTTAATCTATTGTGATGGTGATTAATTTCCTTAATCAAAATGTTTCTGATGGAAATCCTTAAAGACAGAATGCACTAAACTAAATTACCCTGAAAACCTTTTGAGACATAGAAATTGTAGGTGTTAAGTAGCGTGATGTGCTGGACTTGTAACGGAATTATCATTTGCACTACCGAAAATAAATCAGAGGAGAGGATGTAGTGAAATATTGAGGAGCGACTAACATCTGAAGAGACTCTTGGCAGCTAGGTCAAGGGTTCGATGAAGGAGGAAGTTCTCTTCGATACAGCACGCACGGTGTTGTCACTGAGAAACCTGGTTTTTTTAAATTCCTGCACCCGATACTGATTTTAAACCTCTTTTTAACCGACGCGAACTTAAGTAGAAAATTCCTAATTAAACGGGTCAATTCTTATTTATAATCACTTTTTAATAGGGTACTCCACTTTAAATTATTATTTTTATTTTAATATTTATATTTCGAAAACTGATTTAAATTTTAAAAATGTTTATAGTGAAAATAGTTTATTTATCTATCTATTAAGATTTCTAACGGAGAATACACATAACATGTACATTCTGTGTTTTTTTTAATCTATTGCTTCTACAATTATAAGAGAACACATCATGCAGTCTTGTCTTGTCAAGTAGTCGAATATACTAACAATGTAAGTAATTAATAAAAAATTAAATATGAAATCAGTGCAATAAATAAAAAAAAATCAACAAAACAAAAGTAGTTAAAAAATGCAATCAAGCAAGATAGATACTTACCTAATATCAATTTTGCGCATTTTCTATCTCCACAAATTTGAAATTTGTAATTTAGGGTATTATAAGCACTGATGAACAGTTACCTCCTGAGATAGTCTCAACTAGTTCAGAAGGTACGGAACTACATTGCTGAGAATAGCCTAAAATGAACACAATTTTAGAAGAGACACCTTATTTTTTTTTATTAATAATGTACATTTGTGCAAACACTTGTAGAAATTTATTTATAAGGCTTATTGGGAAATAAAGAATTTGATTTGATTTGAAATTAAATAGTAAATCAATAGTCAAGTAAGCAAGAACACATCAAAGACAACATGCAAGTCTCAAATCATTAAAATGCCCGCATTACGCAAAGGTCGACCAGTTCCACTTTTAAAATGGCATTTGGTGAAGTCCGGAAATTCATTCAATTTTGGCATTTGCGATCAGTTGACCAGTAAACCTACGTCATCTACCTACAACAGCGAACTAAATTATGACATATAAATTTAAGCAGTTTTATTTCAATATTTTATAATAATAATATGAAGGTAAATTTAAAATAATATTAAAAAAGGCCATATTTTTTTTAGGTTCTGTACCCAAAGGGTGTCAACGGAACCCTATTATTAGGGTTGATATTCAGCAGCAGCAGCAAATATTTGACCAGTAAACAATACAAATATTGGTGTTTACAACATGAAATAAATTTTAGAACGCTAAACTATAAAATATAATTATGATAAATCATATACATATATGTGTATATATATTAAAGATTATTATCAAGTAACAAAAGCCAGAGTTCTTGTTTTTGATACTTTTCTTTATATCATAATTATGTTTTTCAACTCTTCTTCATATGAATATGAAGTTGAAAATCTAATCTTGAGTTCGGCAATTTTATAAAAAGCCCATACATGTATCTATTCAAAATATAACAGTCACAATATTTATTACGATGCTAATACGGACATCTAAACCGGAGCTAGGAAATGACAATATTATAAAAATTCGTCGTTCGATAAATTCTTATGGGCATGAACAATAAAGTAACTTCAACATTTCGCAAGACAGTCCGCTTCTCAACCGCGTTGCGCTGGCAGAATTCCAAACAGTAGTTCCCTTGACCCGTCTGAAGCTTTCTGTTAAAGACCTCAACAACGACCCTGGTCATATAATACAGTATTATACACGCGTTTCATAACTGCAAAGTATCTTTGCAAGCTTTTAAGTAATAGCACGATAAGTTACCATAAATCTTGCTGGTGACAGGTGAAATAACATAACATTCTAAATCGGCTTTAATGGTTGAAGTCTCAACTTAAGCCTTGTAAAAGCATTTATCTTACAAAAGTTACCCATTTTAGAATATCATTAAGATGTTAAAAAAGAAAACAAAACAGATAGCGAAGGGTAGGTCATCGAACCCGGAATCGCAAGGTTGCGGAACCGAGTACCACGCATCACTAACATTAACCGTGAAAATTCTTCTTGTTACGCTTAATTTGAAGACGTAAAGCCGCTAACATAGGAAAAGTTATAAAATTTTTATCTTTGTCATCTCGTTGTTCGTCACAACAGTCATGAATTTCAAAAACTTACACTAGAAATATGCATTCACCTCATTGGAGAGTCAAAGATCTCTCACGCTGGTATGTAAATATAAGGACAAATATTTGCGATATATGTACAACAAAAGCAAAATCTACTGCCTTCTATACTTAGACATACACTAAAGTGTTTGACCAATAACGCAAACAGGACTGTATTTGCGCAAAATGTATCAATTGAATGACCCTTTGCAATCCTTTAAAATTAATCAGTGCAAAATAATATCAAAAACTCAATTACATTATTACATAATTTAAGAAACAAATCTCTTCATATATTGCAATTACTATTATAATCTCAACATGCACGGTATATTAGCCAGTATTACCAGTAACTACCATTTGTAGTGAACTGATTACTTACGTAATCTTATTACTTTATACAAGCAATTCTTGTATGTATTTATATTTCGGGTATCTCAGAAACGGCTGTTACGATTTTATTGATATTTTGTATGCAGATACAGTTTTGCATTCAACTGCATAGTTGTTTTTCTTGTAAAAACGCAATTTTACAAAAAAAATATTTAAAAAAATTACGATTTTACAAAAAGCTACCGACCGAAGGTTTCCTCGGTCTCCCAGGTAGGTACTATGTATCTTTTTATTCATAAACTAGCTATTGCGTGCGGCTTCGCTAGCGTGAATGTAGATTTTGTCAATTAATTCAGGAATCACTCGGGAACAGTCGTTTTTCTGGATGTAAGGTACCTTAGGCCCTTTTCTGCATCCCTGACATGTGTGCAAAATTTCATGATGATCGGTTGAGTAGTTAAGGAGTGAAAGCAACAACAACAAACAAACAAACTCACTTTTACATTTAATACTAGCAATTGCTCGCGACTTCGTTCGCGTGGAAATTTTGGTGAAATCTATTCCACGGGAACGTTACTTTTTCCGGGATTAAAAGTAGCCAATGTGCTATTACGGACTATAATCTATCTGTGTGCTAAATTTCATCCAGATACGTTTAGCCGTTATTGCATGGAACAGTAATAAACATCCATCGATCTATAGATACACCAATCCGTCCATCCTCACAAACTTTCGCCTTTATGATATTAGTAAGATTAGTTAGGATATTTATTGGTAGCGTAATAATATTCCATGATTTTCTAACCACAATATAATACAATTTACAGAGCAGTCAATAGCAGAGAAGAGGAAGCTCTGAAGTGTTTCCCATTTCCCACCCCTTACAGAACTGCGATTAGTAGTAATGCCATGATGTTAGTTGGAGTTTGTAGAAACATGCAAGGCACCCATTGTCGTTGCGTGTGTTTACAGTCAACTAAAGCACGTAACACGTAAGTTTGAGCTATGGAAAACGAACTCAAGTTAAATGACTGCTAATGCCACAGAATAGTGAGTAGATTTACCGTAATGTCTCATGATTGCCCAAAAATAAATTGAACAGAATAAGAATTGTAACATCAAGGGACCCACGTGCCTCCACAAAAAATTTACTTATACCAAACTCTGTATAGGCCGAATTCCACACGAACATCGAATCATTTACCTACTTAATTTATTTCCTTAATGCAGTCTCGTTGCTTTTATTACCTACCTACAACTTTAATTACACCTACAATACAAAACTAGTTGCCAAAAAAAGTCAAGAGCGGAATAAGAAATTAACTCGCATAATATAATACTGTTTGATCCCGTTAGCATGTTTCCTTATAAAGGTTTTAACTGTATTTATTTAGAATTACAAGTGTAGCCCAGTTTCTTAGCTGTAGTGTGTATCTAACTATGCGACGCTTGCTTAAATCACTGAAAGGATAAACCCATAAAAAATACAATGCGAGTAATATGTCCTTTTAGTGATTTAAGCAAGTTTCGCATTGTTAGATTGCACAAACAAAAATTGAAACTGCTGCCACCCAAAATCTTCAGTCCATACTCCTCTCATACAAGTTATCCAGTTTCAAATGTTTTCTCAGAGAGTCGTTTTGAACTAACTTTTGTTTAAAAAACGTACTTAAACAGGCTCCGAGATAAAATTCATCGTCAAAGGTCAGACAAAATGGCTTTTTTTATACTTGTAACTTTTTGCTAAAAACAGCCTTTATTATACCGAGTTGTCCTCGACACAAAATAACGATTGACAGTAAATTGATTAAATTTTATTATGTTAAAAAGTTGCCTCAATAACTGGACAATTGAGAAGTATGCTCTCTGGACAAGGAATGACAGAAAAATATAATGACGTGATTACACGTTCCAGGTAGGGTTGCCACGCAATATACTATGTTATTGTACTATATTTTAATCATTTGTGCTATACACATACCTATTATAGAACAATAATAACATACAAAAGATACTATATTTAGATCGATAATTGAACTGTCACCAATTTTTATATCAATTGTAACTGAAATGCACCCGAATTTCAGGATTTGTAATTCCAAAATGAAACTCATTTACAGCGCTTACTCGTAACTAATATTTTCGAATGTGGGTTTATTCGTTTGTTGCGCTTTCACGCTTTAAGTCCTCAACCGATCATCAAGAAATTTTACATACACATCGTTGCGACATACAGAAAACAGACTTTTCATCCAAAAAAATACTGTTCCCAAGGGTAGCGAAAAATATACATGGAAATATAACAATATATTACATATCTAGGAAAATAACTTTTAGGCAGTCGTCCGGCTTGACAATATCTGCATTAAGGAGAGCGAGGCCAACGGCAAAAACAATTAAATGTATCTATTCTTTTTTATTTCAAAGTACTATATTTTTGCTTAAGATATATGAGTATTTTTTTCCAAAAAAGGTGGCCCTTGTTCCAAATATTGTGATACAACGACAAGCCAATTGTCATAGGGTAAATGTATGTGATCTCCGCATAAAAGTGACCATAATATTCATATATATTTTTAAACTACTATAATTAAACACACAACACATGTCCTCGACTAAGCAAAAATAATGAATCACAAAACAATAAAACAGTAATTTGACAATCTCCAGAAGAAGAACGTCCTTCGTACATCCATCTATAGCTAGGTCGCGTGACTAGTGTCCATCGTGACTCACGCTCGACATCGATCTCATCTTCTATTGCACAATATACAACATCCTCATGCACATTAGCGGCAAATGACCCTAGAATAATCCGTTTGTAAGAATATTTTGAATTTGGAATCAATGTTATTAAGGCCTCTTTCGCACATATTACGCTTGCTGTATGACGGTAGGCAATTATCGGTGCCTAGAAACACTGGCAACATCAGCGATAACAGTCGCGTTTTTCCAACTGTTTAAGCAGGAATCTGCTATGCGGGCAACCCACAACAGGCTCTGCATGTTTAAATTGCATTAAATTTGTGACCGCTACTTATCATACACAAGTGAACAGACAGTAAATATTTTTCGACATGTTCATGTAGGTACATTTTCAAATAAAGAACACTAGAAAAATGTTCCAATCAAATAGTTCATACCTACGGAGAATACCATTTTTTCAGATACAGAAATGAGGTATTAAATACTGCACATAGCGACCTACTGTTTTACGATCAAAAATATTCGCATGTGGTACAAGAGTGCAAAAAATGAGACGATTGGCCTCGTTTGTAGTTTGAATGTGGAATTGATAAGGTCAGATCTTCGTGCGGTTAACTGTGGCTACTTTCAAGGTCGTTGACGTGAGATACGAGGATGTCAGTGAATATGGTGTATTGAAAGAGGATGTAGAACATTTCAAAACGTAATTATGTTCTGTGTGTGGTGGAAGTGAAGTTGAATTTACATTTTCAAATATAATAAATTAGTTATATAAGTATATAATTATATAAGTAAATATATGTACAGATGTATATAATAGTAGGTTATATCATGAAACGCGAAAGTCTAAAAGTTTATTAAGTATGTCCATTCCAAGAAACACTCCTAGGAAATATAATAAATACTTAAAATATGCATTTCGATGAGAATCAAGAAGATTTTTTTATAATTGAATAATAATATAATTAAATAATTAATTGAATAATAAATTGAATAATAATAATACCTACTGAGAAATCGTTTCCTCATTGCATTCGTTCCATATCGAACTATTTCCACCATTTTATTTGCATCCTTTAGTTACAGATTTATATTTTTATAAAAATGTCGTTATAGTAGCCAACAAAATTGACATTAGGTATAACTACTTTGTTTTTTATTATTTTTGTTAAAGCGTAAGTTCATACTAATAATTATATATATTGTACAATATTAATAATTTCGTTATTTATGTATAGTTTAATTTAATAAATCTACATGCAATTTTAAGTTTATTAAGTATGTACCCGTAACAGGTAACATACTCTGTCCGTCCATTTATTTTCTTATTGACAGTTGCTTGAGAACGTAACTGTGCCAGAGTTTGTAATATTAACCTTTAAAAGGCAGTGTTAGAAAATTATATAGATTTTCTATTTTCATTTGATTATACTATTTATAACTATTCGTAGACATCATGATACTTTACATGTGGTATTTCTTTTTAAATAAATGATTTTTGTAAGATGTAATAAAAAGAGTTCTATTGTACGTAGTGATGTGCACAAATGTTTCTAATGCAAATTCAAAAACCGATGTTAACTACATATTTCTAAATCAGTATAAAAAACCTGTCATCTATAGTTATGTTTAATTATATTTGCAATAATTAACTTAACTAACTGATTATAATTCAAGTTTAAACTAATACTAATGAATAAATGAAAGATGATACAGATTAGGTTCGTCTCTTGAGTCCTTTGTAATATGAATAATGAATTCGTCGAAATGGTTAGTGACCCTGACAGCTATGCTACTATAGGTCGTGGGTTCGATTCCCAGCTGAGTCTGGGTGTTCTTTGTGCCCGTTGTTTGTATGTTTGTATATTCCCCAGCGACACAGTAGTAAGTCCTAATGCGGGAGTTGTCTTTAAAAATATATTTGCAGCTAAAATTAACTTTTTACTTTTTTCTTCTTAAATATAATCAATTGTTATTTTTAATCCAATCAGTAAAATTTTTGTCATTCAGTCAAAAATTAGTGATTAATTTACTATTTATCAAACTATCGAAAAAGAAAAGAAATGAATGGAGTATAATCATTGTTTATGACGCAAAAGTATTTGTTAACCGTGTAACAGACGCGGATGTATTTTTTAAATTGTTTCTATTGTCTTTGGCGTTCTTACGTGTAATCAGTTGTCATTGTTTACTATTTAAATAAAGAACACACATCCATGTTTATTTATGTTACAGTAAGCAAACTCATAATCGATTACATGGCTTTGGCTAGTACTCAATGTGTATTTAATGCAAAAATAACTCTATACAAATTATTCGTCCTTACTAAAGAATATTTTAAATATAACTAAAGATATTTTTTTTTATCGTTGGGAAACCCCCACAGGTTTGCTTTAGCTCACTTAATGGTGCAGTGAACTGCAGTTGTATGTAGGTTTCGAACCACTTGTTAGTGGCGATACGAACCGTGAGCCATGAAAGAAAAAAAAAAAAAGGTTTCGAACCGACTAAATCCACACGGTGTCCGCACGGATTGCGACTCGATTATTATTTGCGGATATTAGATTTTAAAATCGTTTAGGAGGAATTTGAGTATGCCCTAGGAAGGACGTCCCCGAGAACCCCGGCAGTCTTAAAAGGAAGGCAGCCACATCATTGTCTGGAGGGCCTTGCTCCCCTTCCAAAGATATAAACCTTATAAAACCATCAGCAATAAGATACCTCTTAAAGATATACAAAGAGCGATCGTACACCATCTTTATCAAGCGGCTCTTATGTATTTTGATCAGGCAGTAGAGGAACGTCCATCGTCTTTAGAAAAAGCCTTTATTCAGGAGTGGGTGTCCTATGGCTGAGATAACGATGCTGGTAAACCCAGTTCCCACATTGGGTACCCACTCCTAATATCTACAAGTTGGACATGCCTGTAGGTCTAGTGTGGTTAGTGAGCCTGACTGCTAAGCCAGAGGTCGTGGGTTCGATTCCCACACAGGACAAATAATAGTGTGATGAGCACGACCATTTGTTCTGTGTCTGGGTGTAATTTATCTATAATATGTATATATTTAGTGATATATAGGTATGTTTATCAGCTGTGTGGTTACCATGGTACAGGCTCTGCCTAGTTTGGGATCAGACGGCCGTGTGTGAGGTGTCTCAAGTCATTATTACTATCTATAGCAGAAGTTAAGAATGTAGCGAACATAATCAGCGCCGTCAAGCGAAAACAAAGTGAACTACTACTACTATAAAAAATGAATAAAAACCTTCAACCTTATTATCGGAACTGTCACCTCAAAGATAAGCACTCACGCCAACGAAAACTACTAGTAACGGAACAATTTATAGAAGAAATGCGGGTGTTTTGAACCTGAATGAAATGCCCACATTTCAGAGAAGGGTTTGATAACGTTAGCTTTTTGCACGTCGCGTCGACCGAAGTTTACTTACCGGTGCTTTCAATATTTGTTATGCCAGGCTGGAGAAAGTTTAAACAAAAAGCAAATAGATCACTAACACGTGTAACAGGTCGCGCTAATAAGTGCCAGTACTCATGTAAATGTGCTTAAATTACACGTCACTAGGTAAGTGCCACACGCTACTGACATTACATTTTGGTAAATTCATTACAAACACCTGTAACATACCAGTACCTTCAGAAAGTGCTCTAACAAGGTTAAAGTGTTGCATAAGTTAATTTTATAGCGAGGTAATGTGTTGATGAGGACGGGCGCATCTAAAGCGGGCCCTAGACAATCATGCGGCATAACATGCGTAACGTGCTGTCTTGCATGCATGACCGTTTAATTGTATTGATTGATGCGAATGACATGCAAACTACGTACATGACATGCAAACTACGTGCTGGCAGTTGATTGACAATTTCTTTTATTTTTATAAATTTATTTATTTATAAATCTGCCTTTGACAAAGACATTTCCGTACCAGCTCAGAAGACATCTTCACTGTACTCTATATCGACTGAATAAAATGATTATACCAAGCGAAATTAGTGAATTATCATGTTGCATGATAGACTCTCAATAGGACCTTCATGCAGCATGATGATTCAGCATGCATGACATGCTCGGCATGATCGTCTAGGGACCGCTTAACAATACTTGTACCCACAGTAGTTCACTAAAGTAGACGGACATTTTCCTAAGTCATAAATGTTACATTTGTTTTATCATAAATGCCATTGAGTAAGTCCCTTTATTTACAAAACGTGTACTAAGCTCCGACTCAATGGTCAGATGAATGGATTAGGGATGCATATATGTTAAAACTAAGCTACATTTATTTTATAAATACATCTATAGATTTTAAAATTGTTTAGGAGGAATTTGAGCTTTATTAAAATTGGCACCGTGGAACTACATATCGGTAAATTGCGTCATATTCGACGTCTAACTTGAGCGAAAGGTGCTTTTTGCACAGCCAACATTATCAGGTCAATCGAAGTGAATGGAGAACTCCCCAGTGTCAATTACAAGTTACATAAAATCTATTACTCAATATCAAATTATGGATGAGCAACTATTTATTGCACGATCGGTGGACAAAATTGGTCGGTGTTTAGTATTGTTTTAATGTCGTGTCACTAATCGGTGTTCGACGATGTAAAGAAAGTAGTTCACCATATCAATTAAAAACGAATAAAAGATCATTACTTACATAAAAAAAAAACTAAGTAAATCTTTTAAACTTAAGTAGTGTGAGTAACAAAATGGTGTGTGCGTTATTATTTTTGTTAGTTTTATTTATTCGTGGTTACCGATATAGGTAGGGCTGACCCTACCTATATCGATCTGAGACTTTAAAAATAATAAAAAAACAATAATAGTTTTATTTTAATTAAAATAGTTATTTTAATTAAACTCGGAGGTACACACTTCGTAAAAAAAAGATCCAATTAGATAATCGAACTAAGTAGGATTTTGAAAATATAGGTGTTGAAAAAATTCCCACTTTTAAAGACACATGAACTCTTGTGTAAGTATGTTGAATTTTCTAAAATTTTAGGAGCCAGTTCCAGTCTGCTTCATATGAAAATATACCATTCGTGTCTAAGTATCTGTGACTAATTACACGCCACCCTATATTCCCATTCGCGTGAATGAAATTATTTTTAATATATTTAAACTTTCGCTACTTGTATAAACATTTTTACAATCTTTACAATCAATTTTTGCAATCCCTAATCTCATTAATATTTAAATATTTAAACTCTGAATGTTTATTTAGAGTTTTACATTTTGATTATTTTTAGAAGCATTCACAATTTTTTTGGTATATGATATCAAATTTGAGGTAGCCTTGTTTAATTGTAAAATGTACCTAAATGCAAATTAGTTCTGAATTATTTCAAGGCCTGTGACGAGGTTGCAACAGTGCGAATCAATCGATTATCGTGGTTTGGATGCAATGTTACATTTTATTTTATTAGATTAAAAATTTATCACACCCGGTCCGTTTACAATCTTTCGCTATAGCAGAGGAGCCTTGGTCACAGATGTTATGAAAAAAAGCCTGTAAGTGCCAAAACGTTTTGAAATATACAATAATAACAAAATATTGGATAATTACTACACAACCAACATCGGATAACAAAATCGGTGGCAAAAATAAAAATCAACTCGCGGTTAGCATTTTTCCCACATTTTTTCGCCGCCTAGCCCCCGTCCGCGCGACGTACTTTGTTCGAAAAGGAATAATTGTGCCTTATTATAATTGTTATCGCGATTAAGTCCCGATTTACAAGTCTAATTTGAAAGTAGAAAAAAGAGGAATTTGAAAAAGGAAAAGAAAAAAGAAATTAAGTCCTATTTTGGTATAGATCGTCCAGTTATGGTTTACCAGTTAGTTAAAAATACAATATCCATAATTAAATTTCTACAAAACTGACTTACTCTGTAGCGAAGTATAGCCAGACTACATTACTATTTTTAAATGATTATAATTAGTGCCTCATAATTTTCAGAACATCAATTATGAATTTTATAATTTCATTAAAACTACGAAATATTTTGTTCTGTTTACGATTTCCTTACGAAATGATGTTTCCTTTTACGTTAGGAAATATAGGAAACGATTATAAATTCTTCCGCCTCGGGAGATAAATTACCTCATTCAATATCTATTTGAATGTAAATTAAACACATAAACATTAACATAATTTTTGTTTTCGTTTGAAAAGTAGTAAAATTCTGCAAACGCAGTTTTCAGTCAGCCAAACTTATTTTATCGTCACCCGCATTCTGTTAGGCCAAGTCACACTTTCTTCCAAGTCTTACATAATTATGTTTATTCAAACTGAATAAACATTATTATGTGATTTTTTTCTTCCTCTCCAAATGAAACAGCATTAACATTTTTTGTTTTAAGACTACTCTAACAAGAACTGCACACTCCAAACAGTACACAATTACCAGAGCGTCAAGAAACTAGTTTTTTTATTTAACCTTTTGTATTTTTTATACCACTGCCATAAAAAGAAACGTAATGTCTTCAGGGTTCATGAATGTATAACCACCACTCCACCACCATAACTTCGAAATGCCTAAACAAATTTGGATGAATTTAGAATCCTTACATCATCCCGAGTGACACTGTGGCATTACATCATTCCCGAGTGACACTGTGGATATGTTTTTTGAAAAAAAAAGCAATATGGCAGATGCATAGCTCGAAATTCCTTTTTGGCAGGGCAGATGTATTTTTTTTAAATAAGTAACTTTTTATTTTTAACAATTTTAACAACATTTGTGATTCTCTAACTTCAATAAACTATAATCCAATTAAACCATCAACGAACAGCTATCACATTTTTGTTGTTAATGAATAACCTTGTTCCGGCTTAATTATGAAGTCATTGGGATCGGTCGCTTAAATTTCACAAGTGATTTTTGGTCAAAAATATTTCCAAAAATTTGTGGACTGTCGGTTTATTCTACTTTGCTTAAGTGTTTATTTACCTTCTTTAGTTAACCATTGGCTGATCAACGTTCATAACCTCCTACCTCAGTAAGGGGTAGGAACGGCCTTTCACACTAACACATGATAGGACTGTTTGCACTGACATTCTACGTTTCTACGATGCGTCGTAATAGCTACTCGCTGGGTTCTCATAATTCAGTGGTGATCACAATACGTGGTACTCGTTCGAAGTACTAAACCACAGAAATATTACCAAGAAGTACCTACCTACCATGCGATAGGTTACATCATTTATATTAATAATTACATGAAGTGATAAATGAAAATGAGAGCGGTCGCGCTTATAACGCTGACTGGACAAAAAGGCGTATTGATTTAGCAATTATGAAATGAAAAGAATGCGGTTGACGCAAACCGCATTTGGTAAGTGAAGCAGAGCAGGCTGGAAAGTTTGACGAACTGATTGTTCTCACTTTTCTGATGAAACCGTATTAGAGGCGAGATTAATGATCCGAAGCAAGTTGATTTTCTACTGTTTAATCGTAAATTTGAAATAAAGTGTACAGCAAATGGAAATAAAAGTACCAGGTATTTTAACTTACTTGTTGTGGATTTGAACGTGGTGTCCATTCGTGAAAGTTTAAAACAATAATGGGGCGGTAATAGTCCAGAGCATGTATGTTTATGATAAATTAAACAAAGGTTTCTTGATTTAAGATATACTTTAAAAAAACGGAAATTTACAAATTTGAAAACGTGTTTTAACGATGAGTTGAATGGAGATGAAACGAATGGCGAATGAGATCTAAAAGTTCGATGAATGTGTCGTAGACAATGTATGTGTTGAATCTAACGAAGTAACTAACTATAATAAAGCCAGCCCTGGATTAGTAAGCCTTACCAATATTATAAATGCGAAAGTAACTCTGTCTGTCTGTCGCTCTTTTACGCCAAAACTACTGAACCGATTTAAATGAAATTTGGACACAGAAAGTCTAGAGCCTGAGAAAGGACATGGGCTACTTTTTAATGCGAACAAAGGGGTGTTGGGGTTGGGGTTGAAAGGTGGGGACGAAAAGTTGAATGGAAGTATCGTCATATTTAGAGCTAGAAGCTTGAAACTTATTTTTTAGGCTGTTGATTCGATATAAATACACTATTCCACGCGGACGAAGTCGCGGGCACAGCTAGTTTTATATAAATGATGATTCTATGTGATTAAGATACATATAAACTGTGAGAACTGGCAACAATACAGTATTAGTCCTTTGCAGTCTTCGGGTCACGTAATATGTAAATTACGCTCTCGGAATACAAACAACAAGAGTTCGATCTTTGTACTCTCTGTTCAATTGATACTTCTATCAGACATTTAATCTTGAAATTTAGAGGAAAAGAAAAAGGTTCACACCTGGATTAACACATAGGCTACTTTTATCCCGATAATTAAACGGGATCGGGACTTACGCGTGTGAAACCGCGGGGCGCAGCTAGTTATCTATAAATTGGTAAATGGAATCTCAGCGTTTTCATAGATATAATCTGCTTTATTTTATTTACAATAGGCTCATATTAGATACTAATCTAAACTGATGTTAAGTAATAATGCAGTTTATAATGGAGTTCAGTTGACTAGCAGACACTTGAAGACGATTGCACACTCTTGTGTGAGAAAACTAAATATGAAATGTTGGTACACTCTGTGGAACACAGGGAGCAGTTTGTACGTTTACTACTGCGCTCTCAGCTGAGATTTATCTTAAAAGATAGCATGTTATCGATAAGGCCCCCTATTGTGCACGATGTATTAAAAATATTTGTAACTAGCAGCGTCCCGCGGTTTTACCCGCGTGAGTCCCGATCCCGTGGGATTATCGGGATAAAAAGTAGCCTATGCGTTAATACAGGTCTCCAGCTATCTACATTCCAAGTTTCATCGCAATCGGTTCAGTGGTTTTTGCGTGAAAGAGTAACAAACATCCATCCATCCATCCATCCATCCATCCATCCATCCATCCATCCATCCATCCATACAAACTTTCACATTTATAATATTAGTGGGACTAGTGATATTTCTTTAATCTTTGTTTCTTACGCTGCCCCTATGGCTGCATCTTCGACCCTTTTATGTTGTAGACTACGGTCACCTCGTAAAATCCGACGGACTGTGTGGCTAATTTGTGCAGCGGTAACCCTCCGAATCGAGTGTAATAATAAAGCTTTTAATCACTAATGATTCAAACTTGAACACGTCAAGATAATGGATGGTGGAAAACACAAACTATGACAATGTGCTCGACATACTTGATGAACATGGAAGTCATGCTACATCACATTAAAATAAAAAGTGTTCTCAAAGACCCCAATAATAGGTAATTAAACAAGAAAACAACAAGTCTTTATATTTTCGAAGTCACAGTAAGTTAGCACAAAAAGTTACGCAAACCTCACATAACAATACAAGATTATCACTATCTCGCTGATAGCGATGATTTTTAACGTTCACACGGAGAGATGACGGCCGATAAGAAGTAAGTGTTACATTTAAACGTAATAAAGTAGCTGTAGTAAAAACACATTTTAGAGTCACGAATGCTCTATTTAAGTACTTATCGTGAGTTTACAAAACTGTGTAACACTGGAAATAACGCTACCATTGCCGGCTAACTGCAAAATCGTGGGAGAGCCATGCTTCGACACGTATGGGCCGGCTCGACCGGAGTGATACCACGGCTTCACAGAAAACCGCCAGTGAAGCAATGCTTGCATTACCATAACCCTTCTCCCATACCTTACTTACCATAACTCCCCCCCCCCTCTCCCACTCTTCCCCTACTCCCACCTTAAAGGCCGGCAACGCACTTGTGACTTTTGAGTTGCAGGTGCCCATGGGCGGCGGTAGTCATTTACCATCAGGTGACCCGTCTGCTCGTTTGCCCCCTATACCATAAAAACAATCCTGCCAGTTTGTATTATTTAAACAGGTTATTGGTACAATTAAGTCTACTGACGAGCACACGACACATCTGATGTCATAGACGTGTCACTCACGGATCGTCAACCCTTATAATCTTTTCCGTGGAGTTCTGGCACCCTTGCTTCACCCGCAGAATTATAGCAACCTAAATATAAAGAGGAAAGTACTGTCACTACACCCTTCTGGTGCCGATTGTGATGCAGATATGCTTAAACAATATCTAAACTTAACTTTGTTAAAAAAAAACATGTTGGAAAAGAGTGTCCTTGGAGTTTCTTGCCTGTTCTTCTCCATAGGATCTACGTTTTGGAACAGGCAACTAGCTTCACGACCTACTTATACTGACTGACTCCTCCTGACAATTCAAAAATACCTACAATGGGTTTACTTGAAATAAATAATTTATATTATAAATTCATTTATTGACGTTTATAAGGTACAGGGGAATCTTAAGTTCTAATTCGTTGTCTCCCAAAATAGTACAGGCTGTTTGACTGTGGGATATAAATTAAATAACAGCATAATAAATCTCAAGTCAGTAGAAAAATAAAAAATAAGTCTCAGGTTTATAATTATAACATAAATAGATGCTTCTTTTCTATACTAATATTATAAAGCGGAAGAGTTTGGTTGAACGCGTTAATCTCAGGAGCTACTGGTTCGATTTGAAAAATTATTTTAGTGTTGGATAGCCCATTTATCGAAGAAGGTCATAGGCTATATAACATCATGCTACGACCAATAGGAGCGGTGCATCAATGAAAAGTGTTGCAAAAACGGGGAAAATTTACAAACTCAGACGAAGTTGCGCGGGTCAGCTAGTAGTTTATAATAGTCCTCTTAAGTTAAGAGACTAGCTGACCCACGCAACCCTCGATAAATGGGCTATCCAACACTAAAAGAATTTTCCAAATCGGATCAGTATTACCGGAGACTATCCCGAACATCCAAACTCCCAAACTTTATTTCTATAATATATTTTATTGCATTTAATTAAATTTAGGGTTCATGAAGCACTGAATATGATTTTGACGACCCTCCAATTAACTGAGCTTGTTGTTACTGAGATAACATTTAACTTTAGTTTCAAGGTTCTCATTTAAGATGTTCAAGGCGCAGCGGAATATCAATTAAACAATTATGAACCAAGTTAAGTAAATAAACTAATGTGTGTTATTGTTTTGTTATCAAACTTAAATTGATTAGTTCTATGTTTTCACAATGCAGAACAATCTTAGTGATTTTTTTGCCTAGTTTAGTTTTGTAACAACAGAATCTCGTAACTGTTTGTTTCACACAAATATAGGTAGTCTAATACTTCTAACATTCATAATAGTCTTAATACGACGTATGGCTTGTGAAAAAAATAGGTTTCAAGTATCAAGGCCGCATGTAAGAGATTCTGTCCCTATAATTGTGTCCGTCTGTACTTTCTGATAGTATGTAATGTCAATGATTCTACAGCCTCATTTACCATAGTTTGTATTAGAGTGATGCCTTTTTTTAACTTTAGACGCGGTTTAATTCAACCGGATCCCATAATTATTATTTAATTACTTTGTGGAGTAAACACAAAAAAAAAAAACAAGGCAAGCGGGGCCTCCTGCGAGTGGATTAAATCCTGTTAGCTGTGAAACTCTGTATGTGAAGCTATGAAAGTAATAATATTGCACTATTCCTTTCATAGCTTCACATAGAGTTTATTAAATTGTAGTATTTTTTAAAACACCTATTAAGGTATTGACCTTAATTGATGTTTTAAAAAATACGACAATTTCAAACAACTTGAACTGGCTCAGCAACTGGTACTGCTAGAGTAGAGCGACCAGTTCCGTACCTATATCTGAGAAAATATCAGTTACCAAGTTTGCAATGTCTTGAATGACGAATAAGAATTTACGATGATTCATTTTTTTAAACAGGGTCACAATAATACCTGTAAAATATTTACTCACGTGTTTATGCGAAATTGTAAGAACAGCGTTGTAAAACCTGATGTAGACAATTTTTAAGCTGTTGGCACGTGAAAGAATGCGATACCATGCAATGACCAAAGACATTTTTCAACTTTAATAAATCTGAGTGCAAATTTTCGGCATTAATATGTTTTCAGCAAAAATAAATCAAAAGTACTTACGGGTGATATCCATAGCCAAAGTACTTGTAATACACACTCCCATCTTCAAAAATTACACTTAAAGTATAAAGTTAAATAAGTCACTTTAAAAACTCCGAAGGAATTTAACTAATCCTTTATCGCAAAGAATTTAATTACAAAGTCAATTATAACAACACCGTACTCCACAAATTTGCCTAGCAGACTAAAGTGGATTGCCCTGATATAACACAAAATCCTGTTAGCATAAGGTTAGAACCTTAGGTAAGGGTTGAAGCCGCACACGAACAATAATCTAATTACTACATCCCTTCCGTTTCCTAGTTCCATCGATTCAAAAAAAGAACTAAACAACGGACACTCGTTCCATTTTTAAATTCGTATTTTGTTTTGTATAAGACCGCCCACACACGACCGCGCGTCAATAAAATCTGGCACAGACTGCGCTAAGATGTGCTCGTTGAAGGCCTTGCTTTAAGGAAAGCGGTTCTCAATCTTGCGGTTTTCCCCTATCACAAGCATAAACCTTTTATTGTACAAGTGTTTGATTAGTTAATACTATTTTCTATTGTTTCAGGGTAACTTTGTTTGGATGTTTGATGGCTAGGTAAATTAGAAAATGTTTTGTAATTATATACAACAACATAAATATAGCTAGACTAGCTATACATCTAAATAATTTTACAGCGCGCGGGTTGAAAACTAAAATATAACCATAAACTATATTATAAGTTTTTAAACTTTTATCTTCAAAAATAGAAATTTGAGTATTTTATTTTATTCGTACATTTCATTATTTTTTTAAATTAATATTGACTAAAAGTAGAGTAAAGGTTCAAGTTTTTGAACACCTTTTTCATATTTATAATTTCACCCTAATAATTAAAAAAAAAAAAATCTTTGTGAAGTTACAAAGATAAAAAGTGGTAAATAAATATATAAATGTTGTTAATGTTAAATGTTCTAATAACAAACAAGTTATCGAACCGCAGGCCAAGCCATTTCTTTTCTAAACCAAGATTTTTTTCATTTTGCTTTCAACCTATTGTGGCTATTGTGAGCGCACTTTTTCGCTACAATACTATTACGATTGAAAAAATAAGAAAGAAGGTGAAAAAGGCAGCGCAAAATAAAAAAATAAACTTGAGAAACCCAGTGGTTCTTGGTTTTATAATTCATTGTTTGATGACAAGACAGTAAATAATGTTCAATGACCAAAAAGATTTAGATTGCAGGCAATTAATAACTTTCTTTTATGGAATACCGACTTTATTTTCATTAACATTGAGATTGCTTTCCTTGTAGCAACTTCTAGACACAGAATTTCTTTAAGTAATCTAGGTATATTTTAAACTTACTACTTGTCAGAGTCCTACATATTTATACTAGGTATACTCTCTAAGCTTGACCACCTTTGGCAACACGTGGTTTTCACCACCGGTGTACTTGATATCATCAGCGACGGCTTATCATCAGATGATGTGTGCTACTATGTTAGAAATATAAAAAAATGGTGTTCGCATGTACCTTGGTACTCTAGTAATTTAGATTTTTAACCCCTGACGCAAAAAGGACGGGGTGTTATAAGTTTGACGTCGAAGTTTGTGTGTGTGTCTGTCTGTGGCATCGTAGCTCTCAAACGGGTGGACCGATTTCGATGCGGTTTTTTTGCATTTAAAAGCCAGTTTCCTTGCGGTGGTTCTTAGCTATGTTTGGTTAATATCGGTCCAGCAGTGTAAGAGTATCAGCTCTTTTCCAAAATGATGTAAGGCATTTTGTAATCGTTGAAGGGATTTTCGAGTCGGGGGTGTTTTAAATTTATAGTTATATTTATCGAATACCAGAGTTAACAAGTAGAAGTCTTTAAAAGATTTCCCTATTTCTCAATCTTCACCATCACAACTCTGAAATGTGACAGCGCTCACACATCAATTCTTATCGATTGATGACACGTCAATAATTTAGAAATATTTTTTTACTTCAACCACAGAATACATAATAGTACAGGTACTTACGTACGTACGTACTGCATCTTGCAAAATATTAACTGACTTTAATAGTGTTGTTGAATAGTATTTCTCTGTATGAACACAGTCCTAAGAAGACTGCGTATACTTACATAAGGGTATCTGTTACATAACGCAGTATCCAGGTCGATATTCGAGTTCCCACTGACCTAGACGTCTAGATAGTCTTACGGTATAGACAGAAAGACGCCACGATGAGCCTAGGAGAAATAAACCTTATCTCTATTGGGGCAAGAGTGATTTCGTGCTGGGGTAAACTTTATATTTATGGACTAACTTTAGCCAGTGCTAAGGCTGAGAAAAATCTTAATTCAAAGTTATGAGGCAATGAGTGGAATATAAAGAAGGATTGAAGTTAATATCGTATCTAAATGTTTTTTCTTCGATTTCAGCCAATATTTAAAGGTATGTTAATCTATGTAAAACTAAACCAAGACAACAGTCAATACTAACTTTTAAACTTTCGCGTTCCATGATGTAATTATGTATTTAAACGGGAATTAACGCGATCACGAAAAGGTATTACCTACCTGTGACCACGGCCAGTGCAACCTGGTCGAAACGTCAGGCAATTCAGAGGTATGTAATAGGTACATTTTCGTGATCGCGTTAATTCCTGTTTAAATACATAATTATAACAGTCAATAAACAAACAATGTGACAACACTCAAAGTGAGTTTGGATTCGTGACGTGATCTGTGGTTGATAGGAAAGGGAAAAATAAAGAATATGGAATATTCTCAAATTGAATACAATTCAGACAAAGAAGTTCGTCCTTTTTAGGGTTCCGTACCCATTGGGTAAAAACAGGACCCTATTACTAAGACTCGACTGTCCGTTTGTCTGTCTGTCATCAGGCTGTATCTCATGAACCGTGATAGCTAGACAGTTGAAATTTTCACAGATGATATATTTCTGTTGCCGCTATAACAATAAATAATAAAAATAAAAATGAATTTAATTAAGCCAAAAAAAATACCTTTCTAATAGGAGAGGCCCCGTACGTATTTACGATATATTAAACGTATTTTTTTGGCTTATAGTATTAAATATTGTACAATGGTGCGGAACCCTTCATGCGCGAGTCCGAGTCGCACTTGGCCGGTTTTTTTAATTGCTTTAATCAAAACGCATACGGCCAATATTAAAAGAACTATTTGCAGGTACGCAGTACTTGGCAGCTCCCATCCACCAAACCAATTTTTTTAAACAAAAATCCAGTTACGGTACGGTAACAGCTCATCACGTGGATTGAAGGGATTACAAGAATTCTAATTAACCCCGCATTGTACAACTGCACGTGTGCAATGGGTACTACTAGTGAGGCAACGTAACGTGACCAATGTAAGGCAAGTAAACAATGTGTAATATTTTATGTCTAATAACAGTATTGAAATATAACTATTTTTCACGGATTCTATCGCGATTTATTTGGTGTTATTTTACTATCTATACTGATCCCGACGTTTCAGTTGCTTTTCAGTAGCCATGGTCACGGGTAAACCTATTAATAGTAGTTATTAACGCATACTTATTAAAAGGATTATGTCCCCTTCATGCGGGTGTTTTTAAAAGAAATGTTTTTATTTTACCTTGTTGTATTTATGGTATGTTAGTAAATTTTGGTGCATTAGGATGTGTGATTGTTTACAAAAATTAGGAATTGAAATAACGTGAGACAGAACGTATTTTGTGACGTCACTCATGTCACGTCTACTTATTTGATGTTATAATTGTGATATACCGTACGAAAATGAACACTTTATTTACGTTTTCTATCTATGGCATAAGGCCAAACATAAACAGTCTTATTTCTCTTTATTTGCATACTTACGTACCTTAATTAAAAAACAGAAAGCACATTTATGAAGTAACAATGACAACTATGCATAATAAATAACATTACTTTTTCTTACACATAGTAGTATAAAATATTCGGAATGAATACAAATCCATTTCTGTCTTACATATCAATTGTCATTAACATAGAATACTATTACTTACTTGGTATGTAACTTACTGTCTGGCTCACAAAATTTGCCGTATAGGGATTGTCCATTAATCACGTGAGGCTTGAAAGGGGAGGTGGTTCGGAAAAAAGCACGAAATATCACGCGCTGTAATATCTGTATTTAAAGATAATTTTCTGAAATATTTTGATACATTTTGGATTAAAAAAATACACGTGACTTCGGCTAGTCGGTCGGCTAGTAGGCGGTAGTCTAAAACCTTACCATGTATCATAAGGGGGAGGGGGAGAGGTTAAAAAGTTACTAAAAAAAATCACGTGATTAATGGACGACCCCATAGCGGTTTAAGGTAAATCGTCGAAAGAAATACGATTTTTTTACTTAACTTACTTTACTAAACAGGGCTGATAAACTTTATCAAAAAATTATTGGGTTAGGCCTATTACATTGGGACCTATCTATTCCATTTCAAAACTTTAAATCATTTGTATAAAATATCTTGTTGTGTGTATTCTTAGATCTAAGTCTAAGTCTGTCTAGGTCTGTCTAAGTCTAGTCTCGGTACAGAGTATTGTAGCTGCTAAGTTAAACAGTCAACTTAAGAGGCTTCAGGAGGTGTGAGCTCGGTTGTCTTAACCATTCTAAACAGGTAGCGTTGCGTTCCTTCGTATGCCTACTAAAGATTAAAGATTATGAAAATTTGTCGAAATTAAGTTACATTTGTAAGCTCAGCTAAGCTCACCTTACAACAAATGCGAAATGGTTATGTTGAAACATTACTTTTATTCAGTTTCATAACTCTATAAGTAAGTCAGTATGTTTACAAAGCAATGTGTTTAACGAAATAAACCTTATTTTTATTGATCATAACATTACTGATATGATATTCTTAATACAACAAATTCTAAAATGTAATCGATTCCAAAACGAATTTATTTGCACCAATAAATTAAAGACCAGAAAGAAACAACATGATCATGTGAAACAAACACAGATAGATATCAGACGTCGACGAGACGCTCTGAAAATAGGTATTAATTAAACACGAGGTCAACTCTATTCATTTTCGCAATAGCCATAAGAAAATAATCAATTCGTTAGATAATCGAAAACTGTCTGGTGTCAATATTTAAGTCGTCTCGCATCTCTAGTTGATAGCAGGTAGGCAGACAAGTGCCTTTTTATTTTCTTTAACGACAGTAAAATAGAAAAGTAAATGTATGCAATTGACATAACCTAAAGAAATATCACGTGACTAAGTATAGAATATGTACTTGTGTTAGATTTATTAAAAATATACATATTTTGCTTAATTATCTTTATTTAAAACTAGTGTAGGTACACTATTATTTAAGACATAACGTAGTCTAGAATCACAGTAAGAAAATTCAAGAATAAAATACTTAAATATGAACTACCTACTAAAAGTCGTAAAAGAATACTTATTCTATTCCACAGGGATAGTTAAAGTGACATGCAAAAAAAATTACATGTTTTTTGCTGAGATTCGGATCGACCCTCTCCCCGTCTAAAGGCTTCGCGTAATTAATGAACGCCCCTTAAATAATGTCCGCCAAACCATAGAAAACTATCTGCATTTTAGAGAAAGATCGAATAAACCAAAGTACATTTCGCTGGTTTGCGAGAATATCGACATAATTCAAAATTCAGTCGAATTGAACCAAGAATGCCAAACGATCGTTAATCTATGATATTTTATGGTGAACAGAGATGCAACGCCGATTTCGTGCTAACGTTCGTTAGAAAGCGACAAGTTCATAATATATTTAGAACAAAATACTCTAGCGGAAATCACAAAACATTGCCATTCTCTAAAATTAATAATTTTTAGTTCTGTCGCTATTCTCACAAACCAGCGATTTGTCTACCGATCTATTATCCTTTTTGTTAGAACGTCAACGTTTATAACGGCAATACATAGGGGGCAATCGAGCAGACGGGTCACCTGATGATAAGTAACTTCCACCGCCCATGGACACCTGCAACTCAAGAGTTACAAGTGCGTTGTAGGCCTTTAAAGTGGGAGGAACGGAAACGCTAAAAAACGTTTGAAATGTCAAAGCCTGCTGAGCTTTTATGAAATAGATAAAAGCTAATCGCTCCATTGTGTGCCTCGTTTCGAAACTAGACCGCGGTACATCTCGCAGATATGTGACTGCATATGATGCAACGAGGCGCTGTGAAAATAAACTACGTACGGTCTACAGTTGCTATGAATGTAAGTATAATGATACTTAGTGAAATGGCTGCAGTTGTAATAGCAGTTTGTTTATTGACGTTGTACTATATCTACAGATTTAGTTGCCTAAACAGAAACGTTTGATCGAAAACTGTCCTAAAATTAAAAAAAAAACACCGACTATTAAAGACCAAATAAATGTAATTTACATTGTCTTTTATCTCCCGCTTTGCTGAAAAGGAAAGTTAACTTATTTTATTTCGAATAAGCTCAATCTAATGGTTCAACTTTTTCTGGAACTCTTCCGAGTGTCATGCTGCATATTTTTTGATGTTGATAATGGTTGTACATAGTGAGGGGTTAGCTCCAAAAACAGATGTTTAATCGAACCGACCGAAGCTAAAAGTAATTATATGGTGCTTGTTAAAGAATAATGATATCAGTTGAGACTTAAAAACGACTTAAAGATTTATATAGATCGAGTTAACTTAAAGATAAACGATCGTTCAAAAATTTCGCTCTATTGCCCAATTATATCGAAAGATCTGTGTCGCAATGGACATTAAAAATATACAATTAACCGACACAAAGTAAACCAAGACTCAAACGCAATACTTTATCAGTTTGTAATATGTGGCATATATGGCAAAAGAAAGTACAAATACTCTGATAAATTTTGATAAAATGCATGTCTAGTCTTTATATATCCGTGTACCCATTATAACATAATGGAACAATTATTTGTATGTATACTCTAGGTTTGAAAGTAATTCGTATCCTTTAATTGGGATTGTCCACAATCCCCACAATCCCCATCTATTATTTACGAAATATATTGTCAGTTATAAAGTTAAAAAGCAGCTTAATCAATAGGAAACATTGACAATAGAGCGCCTATGAGAATGAAATAGCAACCAGTCACCAAAACGCTACAGCCTCTCTTCAGACAGCTCATTTTTGAAAGGCGTCTGAACATAACAATACAAAATAGATTTATAGTATCGTTTAACACTCAAATAAAAGACTAAAGTAGGTGATATTGTATATAATATTGTTAAAAAAAAATTACATTAATCAGTAATTTATTACTTTTAAAATATGTTCCTGGGTAATATGGGATTATCTGGAACAAGTTAGGAATAGTTTAGGAACAGGAAGTTGGGATAAGTAAAGTTTTGTGATGGGTAAAGCGACAATCCAACAAAATTCTGTAGGTAGGTGTTCTTCTTTGCTATTTAGGATAAAGGGTTTTTTTTTGCTAGTTGAAGGATTAGGATTAAACTTCTCTTAGTTTTAACTTTTAGTAACACTCGAGCCACCAATAAAAATAGTAAATACCTACGACCTTGTTAAGAAAACCCCTTCACTATTTAATCCTCAGTTTATTTCCTGTGATTCTTGTTTACTAAATTTTAATGTAGAGTATAAATGTTTGAAGTTAGGATCTATGTAAGTGCTTTTCAAGTTAGAAAGACAGTAAAAAGGTTTCGGCAGCTCTTTGCATATTTACAACAAAAAAAAAAACACAACAGACAAACAAACAGACAACTATTATAAAAACTTCTACAACTAAACAAAATTTTTGTTTTAATCAAGATTCGTAAAATCTGAAATCTGTCAAAATTATATAATAGTTATAATAATAAATATAGGTACTCACATAACCGTCTCGAGTACGGCGTCGGTCGCAGTTGTCTTCCGACTTGTATAGAGGCGAGGAGTTTTTCTCTGGGAGTCACCTCTCGGCGAGGTGGCGGCAACTTACGATCGGACGCCTGACAAAATTAACACAGTTAAGTTGTTGCTCCACCGCAAGTAATAACATAATTATATTTCTTGACTCTATAGAAAGAAATACATGTATGTATATTATTTTATATAAATACCTACATTCAAAGACATTGATATATTAATTTACGTAATTTACGATACGTACAAGGAAATAACCTATGCGTTCCCAAATTTTTTGCACAACATTTTAGGTGAACAGGGTATTTATTACACACTTTTTGAAAATTGTTTTAATTTGATCCTAAGACTGGTAGGTAACCCGAAAAACTGCCTTACTTATATTTTATTCAATCGATAAATGCATGTCAACTTTACATTTAAAATTACCGCGCGTAAATTGATGAAAATGGCGTCTAGCCATGTTGGTCATTCGTCATGAAGTCATCTCAGCAGTAAACAACGACGATATACTTAGTGAAAGTAAAGTATCGCAATTAAAAAAGGTTTATACTATCGCCATCATTATGATTGGTGATGAAGATGGAACAATACATACTTATATTAACATTCCATAATTTGACAGAATAAAAATCGGGGTTTATGGGAAGGTATATTTCTATCATAGAAAAAGGTTATTCTTGGAAGGTTTGTACTTTCTGCCATTACTAAAACTGTTGTCCATAGTAATATTTAATACACGGGAAGAATAAAATACTGGAAAATTAACAGAAACATCAATTTATACTTGTTGACACTTCGTTTTCTACTAACATGATTATGTAATTTCATCGCAAGTGAAGTGGCAAGTAAGAACTTTGAATAAAATGAACTGAAATAATCCGGTTGCCTATTTCCTTAACTATCTTATTATTTAATTGTTTTTTTATTACTTTTATTTAGTAAATACCCCGTTGTTCAAACTGATTTAGCCTTTTTGAAATAGTATGTCATCGATGACAAACCTACTATTTCAAAAAAGCTATTTTAAAAGACAAAATGTTGTTCAACATTATTGTATTATTAATGATTCATAAAAAAAGTCTGTATCTGTATCCAAATTCGTTGGTTTAATGCTATATAAAGTATCTTACATAAAAAAGTTTATTGGTGCCATTGGAAATAATTTTACTATTCTCATAGTAGTCAATGTCTGAGATCTAAATTCAACGACGCCATGGCGTCTCAACTTGCAAATTTCAGGGACAGTTTTTATTATTTAATTATTTATGTAAATATATGAATAAGCTTACCTTTTTAAGCGGTGGTCTACTTCTAATAAATTCGAGTATCATTGCGTGAGCATCTTTCTTTACACTGCAAAAACAAACAATATTTTTAGATTAAAAGAAAATAAGAAAATTATAACGCCCGATGCAATAATCATAAATTAAAAATTTAAAATACCCCCGAGTCGAAAATCCCTTTAACGATTACAAAATAGCTGATGATCTTCGAACGGCTGAACAGATTTTCTTGAATTATATTTAAGAATACACTGTATCAAGTCACCTTTCAAACGAAAAAAAAATATTGTGCTACAAATCGACGTGCTGAAAATGTTGTGGAGACAACACAATTTTTTTTATTGCGTAGAAGTTAGTTGTGTATTAAATGTATTCAGCAAAAAATATTGGAGATATTCATTTTAACACCATTTAATAAGAGACGTTTTCTTACCTTGGGGGTATCGCGCCATCGACTTTCCTAAGCGTGTACCTCCTAGATCTTATATCATCCATCAGTATCTCGTACGGTGTTAATTCATATTCTATTGGCGTCCTAGAGTAGCTCACTTTCTTTAATTTTACACCCATCCGTAATTCACCGATCACTTGCATCCAAAACCGCGCCTGTAAAAAGTTTAAGAGTTATTAGTTGACTCTAATATTGCTATTGTATTTCTAGTAGGCGCTACAGCAAATTTTAACACTTGTGTCATTTGTGACAGGCTCGGCTTCGGAATGTTACAGTTAAATCTGTTATGAAGGTAAAAGCTCCGTAAACGACTTAAAATACTGGGAATTCATTCGATGATATATGCAAAAGTGTGTCATGTCTGTTTTTGTCAATAAAATCTAGAGATCTAAACGTTTATCGAATCAAATATTCTTGTTTCTAACTACACTACTCTTATAATAAAAGGACTAGATGGACCAATATCTTAATAGAATCAAAACTGTGTTGTTGACGTAAAATAGTCTAATCTTTAGTACCAATATTCTCGAGATTAATGATTAATTAAGTGACAACAATAGGTCCTAAGTGGTATTTGAATCAACATTGCGACAACATCTAGATGGCATGCATACATTCTAGTATGTAGTTTGTTCTGTTTTGTGCTTTGAGCGGCCTACATCTAAAAGCGACGAAATACAAGTCCAGAGTTTTGATTTTACGTACTTGCAATGCTCTCCAAATCCTTCGGTTTGACTATAATTAGAAATAATATTGCGTTACAGATACGTAGAACAAAGCAGATGGCGTGACAGCTACTAGAATCAATAACATTTTAGCTTATCGACGTAAAACATAAATATTGTTAAGTATAATATATTAAACGAAGCAATGAGAGAACATTTTAATTAAAATATATTTCGATATTAATTTATAAAATGAGGAGCGAGTTTTAAAAGTAGGGGCGCTAACATAGTACAGTAGATAATCTTCGTAATTATTCCACAGGGCTAGGCTAGGCTATTTAACCTAGATAGCAGTAATTACAGACACTATTAAAACAAAACTTAGCCACATAACACGTACTACTATTGATTGTGTAATATTCACACTGAGAAGTTCAGAGATCTAGGGCATTGCTATATCCCTATTATGTTTATAATAATTTACAATATTTAATACTAGCCGATATCCTACATACACACTTCGGAGGGTAGTAACTTAATTGTTTGCCGTAGGACCTTATTAATAGGGCAAATGTACAATGTACAGTGTGTAGAGGTGACAGACGAGAAATCAGCATACCACCTTTCCGTCATTAATACAAATTAATTTGTCTTTCATTTGTATCAATCATCTATTATTAAGAAATTTAATGTTCGCAAAATTGAACTTACCCGGAAGTTGTTTATCATGAAGTGAAAAGCTTTACTGAGACGTGGTAGTTTTATTTGTTATCGTTCCTTATTATATCTGGCCCGTTAAGACCAAGAAAGCTTAGTTCTGACAGAAATGTCCTACCAAACACAGGGTAGGACTTTTCTAAAGGAATTCTAACTAATAGCGGGTGCCTTACATATTTACACGTAGTTGGTACTTCGGCCGCCTCAGTGCGAAATAGTTGCGATTGTTAGCATAAATAATGCATCGGTTACATTATGCTTTGCTATCAACATAATAGTGGATAGTAATGAGCTTTTAACGAACGTTGCAACTTTGTGGTTAGTTTGAGTACCGCATTTATTGACAGAACACAACTTTGAATTATCTATTCTATCTTTAAGCCTCGACACGTGCATAAAATGTCAATTAAACACAGCTAAATACGTCTTAAAACGACATTCGTCGACCCCTGTTTTTCCAGTATTTTCTTTTTAATACTTCTCGGTTTCAAGATATACCATCATAATATTTGTAGTGGGTTTGTTTAGATACGTAGAAACTGTGTAATTACCTTATTAAATAAGCAAACTTATTTGGTAATACAGGTATAAAAAATTACTTTCATTCTGAAAAAAGAACTCGTACATCTCCTGTCAGACATTTCCGTAAGCATTGAAACTAAGTATATCTTCTGGGGGTATGGAAGGCTGTTTACTCTGTCTACCTCAGATAGAGAAATGTTTGATTTGTGTGTATTTATAAACATATAAATATTTATAATTATATATTACAAGCAGTTATTTGGAGAGCTGTGCACGATATTACACCCGGTGTTCTTGCTGCCCCTCAAACTACGCATACAATAAATTTATAAAAAAATTAAGTAGGTACCTAACATTCAATTTTACGTTTGTGTGACCGACAACTTTGGGTCTTAGAGCTTTGGAAATATTCATACCAGGTTATTTTGAAACTAGTCATACAACAGGCCAAATTACTTTTTCCTGCGTCAAATAAAACCAAAAACACTTTTTACATGAAACGCAGTAAGCTATACCAACCCAGTCAGAGAACTGCAACGTGTCCAGATGTGTGGCTGAATCTTCTGCCGCTCCCATGTCTCTTGCGCCTCCGACTCTCACTCTGGCGAGGAATGAGGCTAGTTCTAAAGCTTCGGCTACCAGCGCGCGGCACACAGCGCGATAATGGGCTGCAGCAGCTTCGCGTGCGCAGCGCCCACCGCCACCACAGTGCCACACGCAACGCTGGGAAAAGATAAAAAAGAACATTACAGAAACAGTTCTGGCAGATCATATTATTTCACAACATTGCGGGAGAAAAGTTGTGAGCCCGCATTTTAATAACGGTCGTGAATTCAGGTTTATTTCTTTCTAGAGCATATTCTGGCACCACGTAGGATTTTATAGGCTATAAGTGGCTACTAGTAACCATGACTATAAGCTGCCGTGGAACGCTGAGTTGTTTTCGTTGGATTTAATGCGGTGATGATAAGCGGTCAGAAAAAAAGTGTTTCTAAACCGATGGTAACAAATCACCTGTCAGTAAAAGCATGGAGTGCTTGAGATACCTGATTACCTACAGGTTCTTGTAGTAGTAATCTCGTAGTATATAAGAAAACTCCCGTTCTCAATTTTTTATTTTGCTTACATGACGGCAGCAAGCGTAAAAACTATTACAGATTTTTACTCCAAAACGGAAAGCCACACACATCATTCTTACCTTTAAAGTATCTGATGAAGTGATTAGAATCTTAACTAACAAAGTAGCGTTTTCACTAAGTCAACCTCGATTACCTCTTTTTTACACTGAACGGTACTTATGTTGAGTGGAATCAAAGCAGTATTGACTAAAGACCACTAACCGTAAGTAAAGTACATTTAATAGATAAATCTCTTTGAAATATCACGTCCGATGTATCGTCCCTTATAAATATTGTGGCGATTAAGTCCCGATTTATACATTTAATACGTCCGATGTCGATATGTATCTAAGTATAGATTGAACCGATACAATCTTCTGCATATCTTCCTGATGATCTACTAAGAACTTTTTAGAAAGGTAAACACTTAGATCGCTTTATAAAAACGCTCGATATTAAATTTAAAATTAACATAAATAGCACATCAGCAGGTATAGTTGAATATTTTATTGATTAAAGAATGCATGAAAAAATTGCTAAGAATATCCTGATATTATACCAAATTACTTTAAATTACTCCAGGATTAATCGTTATAGTTACAGACGAGTCAGCGGTCCATACCATATATCACGATATTAAGGGGTATGACGCCAGAGACATCTAGGACCCCAAATCAAGAATATTGTGCCCCGTGCCAGGCCCCGCGCAGCAAGTCTAGATGGGTATGTTTTAAATACTTCAAATTTCGATCAAATATACTAAGTAGATCAAAGACTTCGGCTCGCAAGATGGTAAATGGTCATCGTAGGCTACGGACTTTGTTAAAACATTCTTTACACATTTATTTGTGACTAGCCGTCCTCGCAGTTTCGCCTGCGTTTATGGTCACTGCTCCGCTCCTATTGGGCGTAGCGTGATGTTATATAGCATATAGCCTATCTCGATAAATGGGCTATCTAACACTAAAATATTTTTTCAATTCGAAACAGTAGTCCCTGAGATTAGCGCGTTCAAGTAAACAAACAAACTCTTCAGCTTTATAATATTAGTATAGATGTACCGGTTTGGTAGTAAATTGATACGTAGGGAGTAATTAACATCAATTAATAAAAATGTTATACATGGAACGTGACCACAGTCATATTTTAGGATCGTAATGTTTACTCGACACAATATAAACAGAATAACAACGTAGTCTACTGACTATTTTTAAATATTTATACACCTTTTTTTTTGACTTGGCTTCGCATTTTTATCCACTTTGTGTTCTATGGTTTTGATAGTAAAAGGAGTAATTAAAATCAATTCATAAAGAAATGTTATACATGCCACGTGAAAGTAAAGATGTGGCCAAATAGGATGGTTAAGTATATTTAAAAAAATCCTAAAATTGAGCACTGGCTTAATTACCTTCTAAAACAGAATTCTAGAATAACCTTTCTAGCACAAAAGCGTAGGTAGACGGTAGCGTGACGTCAATGCGATATTGAAATTCTGATAAATTAAATGAACAATTTACACTGTGCAATTTATTTGATCACTATTTCCATATCTCCTGATTAGTCTTACTGCACCGATTACAGTATTATTGTAGACTTGCTAACAAACCTTTATGAAAGATCAATATGTAGAAATAATGATATCAATGATATAATACATTGTATAAATATAATCACTACATTTTATATAATTAACTAGAGGGCTCTGACTTCCCGGCAACAGGCCGTTTTCCCTTTCAATATACTCCCAATTTTCCCATCTTTATATCCCAAAGCGCCCAGTTAATGGCAATAGGCTTCCCCCTTATTAAGTTAGTGGGTCTAAATTATAATTGGCAAAATGTATTTAATACGCTACAGGTGTAAGTGTATTTATGTATGTATTCTATACATATTGTCAACCGAACCTGTATCTCAAGTAAATAAATGATTCTATTTCTTAAAAAAAATTATCACGTGATGCGAGAGATCTATTTCGTAGGCGAAAAAAGCCTTAACAAGTGTATCTGTGAGGATATTCTTAGTCAAACGTGATCGATAGACTCGCCACCGATATCCGCCCGATATCGAGGGACCAAAAATATCCCTGAGACAGAATCTGGACCTACTCTACTGAGTCTACCACTATGTGTTTATAGTTTTAGTATAGGTACTGAACATATATTGTGGTACTCATATAAAATGTAGCTTAAAAATTTTCAAAAATCGCAGTCCAAAGCACTCGTGACACAAAGGCTTGGACACTCAACCACATTCTTTTCCCGCAAGGTGACAGGTACGTCACATTCATTCACAAACTTATTCCATTAACTCATTACCTTAACAAAACCCGCCTGGTTAAATTCCTTTGGAGCCTACGTGCTACTATGTCTGACTATCAATATTGTTTTGCTAATGCAGCCGCCATTCATATGCAAGGTGTCTCAGCCGTTGACGGAGCAGAAGTGTTTCAATTTGTAATTGTATGTATATTATTTTCGACACATTTGCTGATTCTGAATATAGGTATATGGATTTTTAGAGTTAGTTATCGGTTTGTATACATATGGAGTTTATTCATTAACTCAACCTTAAATAGGTAATTAATAAACTTCCATTCATCACCATATGCAGAATATATTAAGTCCATGAGACAGACAGATTCCAAGAAATTGGGATTCATGTCGAAAGTCCGGCGGCACTTCAGCGGCTCTGAACAGCTACTTAATTTTTATATAGCCCAAGTTCGATATTGCATGACGTACTGCAGTCATCTTTGGGATGGCTCAGCTAAATATCAACTTGAAACACTGGACTCTGTCAACCGAAGAGCCCGTAAGCTTATCAACGACGATATGCTCACGAATAGGGAACTGCATACTCCTGAACATCGTCGTTAAAGTCGGTTATCGGTCTTCTATAGGATTCACTTTGGTGAGTGTGCGAAGGCTCTCTTCAAACTAATTGGACCTGCGGGTCCACTTGATGAAATGGTGTGGACGACTAGACGCAGACAGAGATTCCACCATTTCATTGTCGAAACATCAAAAAGTAAAACGAAACGGTTTGACAGCTCCTTTTAGGTTCTAGTCGCCAAGGTATGGAATGAACTGCCTGCATCCATGTTTCCAGACAATTATAATCCTGGAACGTTCAAGAGTAGAGTGAATAGGTTTCTTTTCAATAGGCGTGTACCATCTTCGTCTTCATCATCACTTTCCATCAGGTGAGTTGGAAGACAGACGCCTGTTCCATTATCTAATAAAAAAAATAACAACCCTTACTAATAAAAACCTTCACTCACGTACCGTTCAAGAAGGAGGCAATTAAAACAAATAAGCGATTTAAAAGGCCATTAAGTGCAACCAAATCAATTATAATTTATAAAAAAAGATATATTTTATGGTACCAATTCCAATCCATCAATTTAAAACGGCATATTTTAATTGCCCTAATCGCAATAGCGAACTTGCGAATTGGAAATATTTATACGCACTATAAAATACGCATAAAATCGCAAAGTTATTGCAAAACTTAAGAAATGGGCCTTTGAAGTCAGCGGGTCAGGATTGAAAGAGACGCAGTCAGTAAAAGTATTTGAAACATAAAATGAATAAACCAAGCTTTCAAGCAGATTCTTCCGCATCTGCGTCATGTGTGTTGCTTTGTTTATTAGTTAATCTTGAATATAATACAATTTACATCGTGGGAGAGCCATGCTAGCGAGCACGTATGGGTCGGCTCGACCGGAGTGATACCACGCCCTCACAGAAAACCGGCAGTGAAGTAATGATTTTATTCCTTTTCGCCGAGTGACGGACGTTACCGGAGGCCCTAACCCTTCCCTTTCCCCCTTTTCCACCCTTCCCCTACTCCCACCTTAATAGCCGGCAACGCACTTGGGACTCCTTGAGTTGCAGGTGTCCATGGGCGGCGGTAGTCATTTACCATCAGGTGACCCGTCTGCTCGTTTGCCCCCATACCATGAAAATAAAAATAAATTAATTGGTAATGTACATTTTTTGCCCGCATGACGATAAAAGATTATTATTCCTATTATAATTATAGTAATAATATCCCGGACATATTACACATCTCTATCTAGACCGAAACTAAGGAGGGCTTGTATTATGGGTTCCTAGAACATGGATAAACATTGTTTTTTTTTGTAAATACATACATGTTATACATAGGAACACCCAGACCAATGCATAGAGACATATTCATGCATACAAATATTTCCACTGATCGGGCATCGAACCCGCGACCGTTGGCATGGCAGTCGGAATGCACTACCGCCTCGACACAGAGGTCGGCATACATGAACACATGTACACCTTATACTGGTATAAGTCATAAACAATCGCAACACTGTTAGGTACGCTGTTAGGGCTGGGTAAGACAGAAGCAGAACCCTACTATTATGCTCTATGTCTAAATGTCGCTCGTTTGCGAGAATATCGACATAATTCAAAATTCAGTCGAATTGAACTAAGTATGCCAAACGATTATAAATCTTTGATATTTTATGGTGAACAAAGATGCAACGCCGATTTCGTGCTGACGTCCGTTAGAAAGCGACAACTTCATTATATATTTAGAACAAAATACTCTAGCGGAAATCACAAAACATTGCCATTCTATAGAATCAATAATTTTTAGTTATGTCGCTATTGTCGTAAACGAGCGATGTGTTGCAAATGTTTATAGGAATGCCTAAACGCTTAAGGTTAGGACAGACAGCGGGCGGGGCGGGACAGCGACGGGACGCGAACGGTTGAAATGTACTAGCGTTGAGCGCCGAGTGTGACGAGGCTGTGTGACATCTTCTATATTAACTAGTATATTACAACCTGCTCACGCCGCGTCGCCGTCCCGCTCCACTCGCTGTCTCAGCAATTACCATGAGGCGAGACGTGTACTTATTTGCCATCTTAATTGCTATGTTTAAAGCACATGAAACAGACTAAAAAAAAGGAGGCAGTCATGGGACTGCCGACAGAAGTGAAAACACATTTTTTAAATATTAATTAATAAGTAGCTGACAAAACTCAATGTTTAGAATAGCGCCTTCTAGTGGATCTATACCATATAATACATAAGTATATATCAAATTACAGTAGTATCGTGCAGAATCCATAGATGGCGTAAAAATATTTTTTTTAAATAAAAAAACACTCGGACAATTTTCGATCAGGTCACGTGTCCTGACACGAGTGACTCCGTCTTACGAATTTTCGATCAGGTAAATTTTTTACCCATCCCAAAAAATGCACAATGCCGCTTAAGAAGTTTTCACTTCAAAAAATTGTTCCATGTTATGGCACGTTACAACACTATATAAACATCAGTCTCTTACGAAACCCCAAAGATCAATTACCATGCAGATTTGAAAAGACGTCCGAATCTCCGAAGGCGGGCAGTACGAGCTACTGATCCTTTGTCTGGCTGTGATTCAACATGTCAAGGCCGCAGGTGACGGGGGCAACGGGGGCAAACACGACCAATTTCGCAAGACGCCTTTGTCCGAAAGACAACATAATAACTACCCACATACCGCTGATTATCGTCATCTCAAATCTATAAATCTTGAATAAACAGTGAGTTATGGCTTCGAATGCAAGTTAGTGAACTGAAATTAGATATCTATATAGAATCTACCATCAGGTCAGCAGTTGATATAAGGTATATATAGTGAGGTCCTAGTGGTTAAAACGTTTTCACCAAGAGTCCAGAAAAAAGTTATCATTTTTGAGCAACAAGTGAGTCGTATGAAGGCGGTCTTTGTAAAGTGGTTGGAAAATGCCTATGTACAGTTGTGGACGTCACAATCCTGATGATTATAATAAGCTATAAAGATTGGTAAGTTCGTTTATTGTCATGAAGGAATGTGAAATTGTATGCTATGTGTGTAAGTCGGGAGGGTGTATTTCTAGCATTTCGCATTACATTACCTTAGTAAAAACTTGAACTATTTTTTGTTCCTATTAGCGAATGGCTTCAAGGATAAAAAGCTTGTGTTTATTTTTTATTTATTTAACATATATGTTAATGGAAACTGATTGTATTTTTGCACAGCTCAGAATTAGACAGCAACGCAAAAAAAATATTTGTCTATCTTTTTTAACAATTAATTTTAATTCTCCTTTGAAATTTACAACAAACAAATGATCAGTCCTCAAGAATTAAAGCTTAGCATATCACAGACGCTATCATTTATTGTTAGTTATTTATTAATGAAAATATATAAAACTGGTACATGGCTGTGTCTAAATTGTTCTGCTAAGGACAGAAGTCTAAAGCATTTAAACGTCGGCATCTACCTATATTCGATATAGGGATTGGCGAAACTCGCGATTTCTCTGTAAGATGGATAGCGTTTTCGGATAGCTGGCTCACTGTATTCGATCCGAATCTAGCACTCTACTACTCGTATGATCAGAAACGGCGTATGTGTTTAAAAAAAAAAGATAGGCATTTCAAAAATCTTATATAACGCAATACACAAATCATAACCCTAAATAAAAGAATCCACGAATAAATCAACTGCTTCTGGCCGCTAGTGGGTACTAAAGTAAGCAGTAAAACTTACCAAAGAAGGAGTGTAAGTGCGGTGAGCTAGAAATTTATTATTGATGAGTCCCGACGCTACCGTGCCCTACTTAGCCACATCTCACACGTTAACCGGGAAAAGAAATTTCTACTTCCAAAGTATTTTTAGAAGCGGTTTTATCATTTGTTTCATTCTAACTTCAATTTTGCAAGCAAAATACTGTAACTAATACCATTGAGAACGTTTATTTCACGTGTAGTATTTGGTGATCGAGTACCTACAAGAAGATATCATGACCCCTACTCATGGTGTGTATTCAAAACATTGATTTTTAACTTAAGTCAGTCAAATTCAACTAAAACAGATAACGATGTTGTAATTAGTGACTACAAGTGATGGAAAAGCTAGTGGGTAAATGACGCCGGACAGCACGGCAATCTCTAAAGGAATTATAAAAAATGATCTTAACTTAATCTGTAAATCTTTAATCTCGCATTTTTTATGATGAACTGACTTTTGTATTGTGATAAGTATCCACACAAAAACTTTTTGTAGTTTTTTTGCGACGCTTAAACTTACTCAGTGTAAAGTTTATCAGTTATGCAGTCTCATATATCAGTAGTGATCTTACAAACATACTCGCTGACGAGACAGACGTTGCGCTTAATTTATCGAGAAATTAAAAAAGATCTATATCTCAACATTAGCGCTTCCTACTTGCTTCAAATCCAGCGTAGAACCACACATGAACCATTAGCATCGGTCAAACCGTTAGGAGGGCTACCTCACGAACACCGGAATTTTACATCCATATTAAGATATACAGTAAAACCTCTGTAAGACCCAAGAAATTCGAGTTATAGAGTTTTCAACTTATGAAGGGTTTCGACTTCTGTAAGGAAATATTCGTCTTGTACAGGTTTAGATTAATTCTAACTAATTTTGAGTTAGAGAAGTAAAATAGAGAAAAAATCCAGATGTAGAGGTATATAAAATATATATTCTCAAGTTAAAAGTTACATAACATAATGTACTACATATTTTAACTCTAGAATAAGTCAGTTTCTTCCAAATTAAATTGGACAAAATGTAACCGCTTTGTAATTTACTTTTTATGTGAAATATAATGATGTGATATCACTTTGTGGTTTGGTAGTTACCTGTTAACGCTTAGTCATAATGCTCTGATCACGCCGAGGACTATGTGTCTTATAGAAACTATACATAAAGCAGGTACGTTACATTCTATCGCCTTATTTCTAAAAGGTTTTCTGTAAATCACGGACTCCGGTAAGACTGGTCATAGTACTGCTGTAACTCTTCTTTCGCATCAGAACTTTATAATATGTATATTAGCGGAAGAGTCAGAGTCAGTACAGAGTAATAGACATAGTGCGGTTGATTATACTCCGTCTTCGCAGATATCTGCTCGAATTGGAGCCGGTCAATTAAGAAAGTAATTTCCCCAACCGAAAGATCACGGTTCAGTTGAAGGTCGAGTAATCATTTCTTTCGCCGCCATCCGTCGGGGAGGAAACCTTACAAAAACAAACACAAAGTAATTAAAGTAATACGACATGTAATTTATTACCAACTTTGTTCGTTCCTTTCAATGTTATTTCATTATAATTATCTACAGACATCATATTATAGGAGCGACGCCGACTGTCTTTAATTACATGAAACCGTCAATAAATACTGGTACCTACATCCTATTCCTTTTTCAAAGTTATGCCCCCTTTTGTTTTCATTAAATAGGTATGAAAGAATTAGGGTTTGAAAGACCCGGTACAATTGTAGCCTACTTTTTAAGCTCGCTTATACCTTGAGAGCTCACTTACAGCTCATCTGATAGAGGTAAGACCCAGTACGCGGCAACGCACTTGTGACTCTCGAGGTGCAGGTGCCCATGGGCGGCGGTAGTCATTTACTATCAGGTGAACCGTCTGCTCGTTTGCCCCCTATACCATAAAAAATAAAAAAATAAATAATCGGATTGTAGCGGTCCACCCGTAAACCGTAGTTAACCATAACTTCTATCTTAGTTCTGTTTTTCTAGTAGCCAGTAACCACTAGGTTTACCTGAACACCTTTGAAAAGGGCCCGAAGTTGCTACTGGCCTGTTGGTCTGGTGGTTAATGATCCTAACTGCTGAGCCAGAGGTCGTGGGTTCGGTTCCCACCCAGGACAAATAATTGTGTGATGAGTATGATCATTTGTTCTGTGTTTGGGTGTAATTTATCTATAATATGTATGTACTCGTATTTAAAAATAAATAAGTATGTTTATCAGCAGTCTGGTTACCATAGTACAGGGTCTGCCTAGTTTGGGATCAGACGGCCGTGTGAGATGTGTGAGGTTATTATTATTATCTATAAAAATATATATAAATGAACTGTCTTTTTGTAATGTCATAATAACAGCTTTTTACCAAATGCATCTGAATCTTTACACGGTACTTATAACAAAAAAACAATATTTAACATTTTTGTGTCTCTGTGTTTGTTCCGGCTAATCTCCGGAACGGGTGGACCGATTTCTACGAATCTTTCACTGGTAGGTAGCTGGTGTTATAAGGAGTAACTTAGTATACTTTTATTTTGAAAACAGAATTAGGGTTCCGCGCAAAAATATAAATGTGTACACGCGAGCTATGTGTTACGAGTTAAAATCGGGTAAGTATGGCATCATACAGTTTCTTTTTTCTTTTATGGGATACTGTTTACTTTATACTAGTAACTAGTAATACGTAACAAAATACACTTTCCCATCCGAATAGTCGTCGCACATTGTAATCCTCGTGAGAAATGTCTGTAGACTTTGGCACAAGGCCATACATAAATACATCATGATGAATTGGTACATCAATATTAAGTATTCGGACGTGTAGTTGAATACAAATCAAATTCGTTTGGACAGCCTTTTTAAATGTATTTATAGTTTTTAATCCTTTTATTAATACAATTCGGATTATTCCTTAGGGAATTCATTTAAATATATTTTAAGAAGTAAATTTATTATGTATGTTTATTCGAACTAGGGCTGCCATCCGTCCGGGTTTCCCCGGATTTGTCCTAGTTTAGAGGGCGTCTGGGAAGCGTCCGGGCGGGGTTTAAAAAGTAGTAGGACACATTAGTAAGGACACTCTGTGCCAGGGGCAACTTATAATTATTAGATGAACAAGTTATTTAATTTAAAAAAAATGGAATAGGCGATTTTTTAAAGTCTCGGGGAAAGAATCTCGATTACACACATGTGTCCGGGATTTTTGAATAGCTTTTCCGGCGTTGGCAATTTAAGTGATGGCAACCCTAAATCGAACTAAATTTTCATAATAATCGGCTAGGCCATGGGATGTAAATATATATTTGGAATAAGGGTAGTTAACTACTCGTAGTTATTACGTTATGTGAAATGAAACTCTCACAGTGTTTTGTCACACATTATTTTGTCAAAAGCCTCAATGGTGGAAAGTCTAAAAGGTGTTTCCCACGACTTCCATGACGTTCGCGTGGTAATTCAAATTTATCCGACGATATCCGTATATTTTTCCGGGATAAATAGTAGCCTATGTCGTTCCCCAGGAAATAGGTAATCTACCTCCTTGCCACATTTTATTCTTACTTTCGCATTTATAAAATTTGTACGGATTAACAATTTCTTACACAACATAATGAAACCAAAGACATTATTGCACATTTGCATATCTTCGCATAAAACTCACCGTTTTTGTGCAACATTACATTACATTACAATATTGTAATCTGAGATTAGTGGGTGATTTATCGTCCATAAAGAATGCACTTTGGCTTTCTATTTTCACAACGCACGTGAAACTTATATTTATTTAAATCATCTCAATAAATTTGTTGTGTGTAGATAAAAGTGAACAGCGTAAATGGGCTCGTGGCTAAGTGGTAACCGAGTAGGTTAGCACATTACAAAGTTGAGTAATACTAGCCAGGTCAGTCTAGGATGGGTGACCATTCTTAACAGATTGCGACCATTCCGTGCCTCGGATAGCACGTTAAACCGTCGGTTCCGAGTGCCATACGAACATCTGTGGCATTCGTAACGGGTAGTTGGAGCTCTAAAAAGTCCGACAACCTGGTCTAACTACAGAACTTCGATATCGCCTAGTACTTGGGTTGGGGCGTCTGATGGCAGTCGCTTCACGTAAAATATCAAAGTTCAACCGTATCTTAGTTAGACTGAAAGCCGACCCCAACTTGGTTTGGAAAAGGCGCGGAGGATGTAAAGGATTTTACTTATATAATAGGTACAGAATTAGCGACCCGCCCTGGCTTCGCATGGGTGCAATGTAGACTACTATTATGATTAGACTATACTACAGGATGTCTATATATACAATGTTTACAGCTGATCAATATCGTATCCATCTAAATATTCTCCTGTCCAAAATCCACATCATTTGTATTTTTTTTTACATTAAAATGTTCACAGAAAGCTTATACTACATCGCTAATTTTTTGGTAGGAGTCCTAATATTTAGATTAAAAGTGGAAGAGCCACGCTTAGTACTCCGCACGTATTGGTCGGCTCGACCGGAATGATACAACTGCCTCACAGAAAACCGGCTTCATAGCAACACTTGCGTTGTGTTTCGCCGAGTGAGTGAGATTAACCCTAACCTAAACCCTAACCCTTCCCTCTCTCCCATTCTTCCCTCCTCTCCCCTCCCTTTCCCAACTCCCACCTCAAAGGTGGGCAACGCACTTGTGACTTGAATTTCAGGTGCCATTGGGCGGCGGTAGTCATACTGCTAAGCCAGAGGTCGTGGGTTCGATTCCCACCCAGGACAAATATTTGTGTGATGAGCATGATCATTTGTTCTGTGTCTGGGTATAATTTATCTATAATATGTATGTATCTAGAAATACTAGAGATCGCGTGGTGGTCGACTTTCGACCATGGTTTATGGCCAGTATAACTTGAGCTGTCATTGTAGACTTTTTACCATGACAGGTAATCACATATACTGGACGCGTGTAATTTCATTAAGCCCTTTTCACGTAATTTTTAAAGTTGTAAGCCACATTGTTTAAAAAATTTAGTTTTCTGCACTTCTTCTATGTATAAATTGTAAATACTTCAAAATTCACGTTACTACGTTCGCGAAATATTCTTAAAAAGGGGTACAAAGAATTCTCTTCACGTATTAATATAATGATATAAGTATGTGTATCAGCAGTCTGGTTACCATAGAAAGAAAGAAAGGAAGAAGAAAGAAAATACGTTTATTAAACACACTACCACATTATATACATTATACATAATTTATTGGTGTGTAGCGATGCACGCCACAATAGGTACATGTAGAGGTCTGCGCGACGATCTGCTTACAACAGTCAAAATTTTTAGTATCTATGCAGTCAACATAGCGTCGGCTGACTCGGACCGGACCAACACAACACCGCTAGCATCCGCGTCGCACCCACTTTACCCACTATGCCAGCACTACACTAAATACGCAAACTAAAGTTATTCAGCTATCGAAACTACGTGCTAAATATATTGCTCTCAATCCATAGTACAGGCTCTGCCTAGTTTGGGATCAGACGGCCGTGTGTGAGATGTGTGAAGTTATTATTGAAGTTATATACATTTCACATTGCATTTTGTTTTGAGGGCTTGGACTTTCAGGCAGCTGCCAGTAGGAGTTACAGGTACCCTGACCTCGTTGAGCTATTGCATACACTCCCCTATCTTTCCGTATTACCAATATCCTTTTAATTTCATTGCCCTTCTTGCTCATCTTTCCCTTTCCATATACTCCATAATTTTTAACCGGCTTCAAAAAAGGATGAGGTTCTAGGTTCTACTGTATATGTGTATATTTTTTTATGTATGTTCACTGATTACTCAAAGACGCCTAGACCGATTTGGAAAATTCTTCTTTTGTTTAAAAGGGTATACTTCCCAGGTGGTCCCATGGTCATCAGGTCAGGATCTGATAATGGAATCCTGAAGAAATCGAGGGAACTCTTCAAATTTTATAGCCACACTTGAAGCGATTTGGGTATTTTGAGGCATATTGAAGTCGGTGACACTTTTTTAAAAGATAAGCGAATGTTTAATTCCCTAAGTCCCCGGTGGACGGCAATAGGTCTGCCCTCTAAAACGTGCGTGGGATTATACTTGGCACAATGCCGGTGTTTCGCCTATACCTACACCTTCGGGGATACAGGCGTTAGTGTATGTATGTATATTGAACCTGTAAACCGTTTAGCGGTGTCTTTAAACAGTTACTACACAAGTGACACCTAATCTTATTGGAGCCGTTAGTCTGGGGGAGCATAACCTCCATCGTAACTACCAAAGTGAACAGGGCCAGAGTCTATAGCGATAGGGTTGGCAACACGCTAGGGACACTACCGGTATAGTATCCTTTAGTTAAAATTATTTTTTAAGCTTTTAAAAGAGACTGAAAAACTAGATAAGGCCGCCCATTGTACTACTGTTTCTAATGTATTTCTTTTTATTTTATCCTATTTATTGTGTGCAATAAAGAGTATCTATCTAGATTCATTATAATTTTCAAGTTTATTTTTATTTTTAATTGTAAAACAAAATATTTAAAAGTAAATTATGTAATGATGGCAAGGTATGACGTCACAGGATGTTATTCAATCCCAATTTCTACAGAACTGATTTGACTTAACAGTCCATTACCGTATTGTTTACAAATGCTGGTAACCGCTTAGAACTGCCTTCTTGTTTGCTAACTTAGTAGTATAAAAAACACATCCACTCCTTATGTATCAACTATCAACGCAACCTAAGCCCTTGAACTCAAACATCTAATTTAAAAAAAAAACAAACTTAAAACCATCTGATGCAATAGTCTATTAAGAATTTAATGTACGTTACTTTAACTGATATCATAATACAATTTCATAATACTAATATCGGTCCCTCGCCCATTATATCGTATAATTACCGACTAACGACTATTATATCTATAACGACTATAAAACAAACGCATACAGAAATTGGAGATCAACACTTATCTTTCTACATAAAAATTACAAGAGTCTGAGAGGGTCTGAACTAACTATAACGTAACATTTTTAACGTATATACGCATAGGTATCGTCTTATGACTACTTATGACTGAAACAATTATGTTATAATGTTACTAGTGAATTTTGGTTTGAAGTATAGAAATCATGATAATATTATACACATTATATATTATTATGGTTTGAATTAGTAATAAAGCAGTTCAAGAGCAGTAAAAAATAATATCCCGTATGCAGAGCCTCAATATATTGGCTACGCAAACGGGATATGATTTTTTGACTTCTTAAACTTTTAAAATAATAAGGTAAACTTTTAACCCGGATTTTTTAATAAGCGACCAAATATCTATGCATATAATATAATTCATTTCGAGTTCTCAAAGTTCGGACCTATAAAAAGACAATTAAAGTTCAAAACTCATAGACAAGAAACTTTAAGAAAGAGCTTTCAAGTTCTCACGCGGATCGTACACGTGTGCCTAGACCCTTACTGCATCGTATTCACTTAACAAGTCCATCACAGCTCCATAAAGCGTAGGTTATCCGCTAACAACTTCCTAATACGTGCCAGAGTGAAAGCATATGACATCGCACCATTATTTGTGGTGCAACACTTCATATTACAGCCATTCATGGGAAAGGGTTCATGGAGTGTTGAGATTTCGACATGATTGGGAGCCAAGCAATTGTTAGTATTATAATATATATTATATTTTGTAATAATGGTAAAGAGATCGCTTACTTTTTGAATTTGAAATACGAAGACGTTGTCATGATCTGTGGTCTTATATGGATGAGAGGTGTGATATAAAAAGGAGTTCAGTCGCCTTTTAGGTTTATTTTAGTCTTTTTAAGAAATTTTAGAGAAAGTCTAAGGCTAGCTAGAGCCATTCGTGGTCAGGATTTTGTCGTTGTGTTTTTTTTTTAATTAATTAATAATGATTATCTTGGCCAATCATTCATAATTAATTTTAAATCATTTTCTAAAGGACATACTCGATGCCAATATATTAAACCACTGCAATCTACTTAACGTTTGTAGTTCAAAACATATTTAAGTAATTATAACATTGCACATAAAAGCGATGTTTAACAAAAAAAAGTAATAACAAGCTCCATTCAACATCTTTATCAACAAAAGAGTATTCTACACATTTATATCGATAAAGTCACATATAATCTCTAAAACCAATTTCTTTTATAAACCTTGTCTATCTATGCTTGTGTATCTTCCTTATCCGATCTAAATAATATGAACCACGAATTGAGGACAATGTCATCTACAAATAAACATACGCCAGCTTTATCCCGATAAGGGTCATAGATATTCCAAGTGAAAGTTGATGGCCGGTGTAAGCAGTGTTTTATATAAAAAAAAATGGAACGGTACTCGGTTTTGGAACACTTAATTGGAATTGAATCTTAACCGTGATTACAATCTTTGGAACGGGTTATTATCTGTTGATAAAGAAATGTTTGAATAAAGAAAGTTAAAAATTATGTTCTAGTGGGATAGGCCTACAATAGTCTACGATATTTTGTCCTGCATGTGCGAGACCCACTTAGATCTAGAGCAATATAATCAATCAAGAGACCTCTCAGAGAGTGGTACGATTAATGAATAGAGGAAGATGGTTCCACCTTTCTTGTCTGGTAGATTAATCGTTGCGATAGAATATATCAGTTGCTTTCATGGTAAGTTACTAAACTTCTACATTATGATAATTTACACAGCCATTTATATCGTATATTAGAATTAAAATATAATACGAATTTTCAAATTACCGAAACGTCCTTTCATAATTTTCTTCTTTAAATTCATTCAAGTCATGCACTATTCGTTTTTGAACGATGCGTCCCATCCGTATTTTTATTATAACTAGAGATCGCGTGGTGGTCGAATTTCGACCATGGTTTATTGCATTGGCCAATATCACTTGACCTGTCATTGTATACCATGACAGGTCAAAATATATGCTGGACACTCATAGCTGTATGTACCCGTTTTTGCATTTTTTTAACTTTGTAGCAAATATTGTTCAAAATTTTTAGTATTCGTCACTTCTCTGTATAAACTATAAGTGTGCGAAATTTCATACTCCTCCGTCCGCCCAATTTTCATAAAAAGGGATCTAAAGTAAATTATAACGGTCTGCCCCAAACGGATAAACAACTTAACGTATTTATTTCATTAATAGAAATATTCATTCACACAAATAGAATATGCAAAAATTTTTGGAAACGGGTTCAATTATCAAGTAATTTGAACCCGTGACCTCCGAATACAGTGCCTCCGACGTGGCTGACGCCTTGCCATATAGGTCGTCATTTATTTTTTTTGCCTTAACTCTTCATCAGTTGCTTCCATAGACGATAAATCGATGTATTAGTACTTATCTTACCTCGATGACATCTTTGAGCATGAACCGCCTGCGTCTGCGCCGTCTTCTAGGCGCGGGCTCCGAATCTCGCTCGATGCCCTCATCGTCCGTGTCAGCGCGGCCCAACTCTGATGTCTCTGAACCTTCTGACAATACGCCACATTCTTCATCATCATCTGCAAAAAAACATAGTATTAGTGTTTTTTTATTATTTTTTAACTTTGTTAATGTGTGGTCAAATCTTCAAATTGCTGAACGGATTGAGTTAAAATGTTAAATAGTTACGTAGTTATGTAACTTCGGTGATAATTTAATGATATGGTAATGATGGAGGTTATTATATTTTTATTATGGTCGTGGTAGATGGCCCTAGGAACTCTTTCTTTCCTTGGAAAGAAAGAGTAGAGTAGAAACAGCTTGCTGTTTCTACGATTTAACTTAACCGATTACACCGTATTTAAGTTAGAGTATTACCTTTAGAGGAGTACCGGTTTGACTAAAATATAAAATGTCAAATATATTTTTGTATAAAACAGGATAACTTCGAAATCAGAAACAGTTCGTTACCAGCGCCGTATCTCTCGCTCCCAACTGTGGTTCTGGCCATTCTGCGAGGTGGTGGTGAGGAGGGAGGAGGAGATGTCTGCAAAAAAGGCGGCGGAACGGGAGAGAACGCGTACGACTCTCTGCCCGCAGCAGACGCACTGGGCGCCGGAGAGCTTTTAACAAAATGTCCGGTCTGCGGCCGGCAAGCTTGTGGGGTAGTCGTCGTCCAAACAGATACAGATACAAGATTCAGAGGAGTGTGGCCTGCGGGTGATGGTCGCATCGGGTGACGGGACCCGTCTAGGGTGAGATGTCAATGACTGTCGGGGGTTGCACAAGAATGCAATAGCGATTCTCGCTCCCCGATCATAGGCAAGTAGTTGAACACCGGGGTGGTTTTTAGTCGGTAAGAGCCCGACAGACCCTTCGCCTAAATTATATCTTTAACATACATCTTTAATGAACAGACACAGTTTCTTCACAGTTTTAAGTATCTATATATACAGAACATCTGGACCGATTTCACTAATTCTTTCTTTTCTATGTTAATTATAGGTCGTATTACGTTTTTAGTGAAAGAATAATATAATAATAATAATAAAATAAGAAATTTTGACAGGACAAGATCTGTCGGGTCAGCTAGTTTAAAATAAAAATAAAGAGTTTACTTCATCTGAAAAACGACTTCAAATTGCTTAATTACATAAATTTACATGTACATAATTGTATCACTATTGTACACACGGCAAGGAGTTAACTACCAGAGTAGGCTTACATTATCCAAGACATATTCTTCTATGTATATCTTAATACAAACACAAAGGATAATAGCGATATCGACAAAGCTTAAGCACATTACCTCGAGACAAAGAGAAATAGTTTCAACTGAATGTAAACACAATTTATGTTCAAACACATGTAAAGCATCTCATAACAAAAGGGTTAAGTAAATACAGAGTACGGTAAGGACAAAGGTTTTTGACTTGTTCAGTATAGTAGTATTATTTAGGACTTTTTTAGGGTAATCAACGGGACCCTATTACTGAGCCTCCGTTCTCGTCTGTCTGTCAGCGGGCTGTATCTCGTGATTCGTAATAGGTAGACAGTTGAAATTAAATAAAAATAACTTAAAAATTAAAGGGGGTCCTACTAGAAACGTGTTTTTTTTTTGCTCGATCTTAATAATGGCAACAATTAGAAGCTAGAAACGCTCACAGAGTTTGTATTGCATAGTATTAAATCTTGTACGATGGTGCGGAACTCTTCATGCGCGAGTCCGACTCGCACTTGGCTGGTGTTTTTCTGATTTAGTAAAGGAGTAGGCGTTTGTCTTTAAACTCACCTAATGGAAAGTGATGATCAAGACGAAGAAGGCACACGCCTATCTAAGAGAAACCTATTCACTCTACTCTTGAAGGTTCCAGGATCATAATTGTCTGGAAAAGTTATCGCAGGCAACTCATTCCAGACCATGGCGACTCGAACCAAAAGGAGCTGTAATAGCGTCTAGTTCGACTTTTCGGTGTTTAAACGAAAGGATGGAACCTCTGTCTGCTAGCACTCCGATGAAGGGCCGAGTTAATATTGTTTTATATTTTATTTTCCGAATATCTTATTCTTTTAAGACCGCCTCGTTAGTAGGTACCCAGTACTTAAAAATAGGCACATCCCATCGTACGCAAGATCATTGTGATAATTACTATCCATCAGAACAGCTGACTGCTTGTTTGACAGGTAGTGTGGAGGCACGGGGTTTTATATCCCTCCACCATAAAGACCCCTCCGACCAGGCTAGGTGTGCAAAGGTTTATATTGGGCAGGTGTATAATATATGACATATACCTACTAAAAGGGGAGAACTTTCATAGCGCGAGACATCATTAGTAATGCGGCATATCTTCGCTAGATAGTGCTGAAGCATGGAATGATGTACGTGGATGTCACCTCTGAAGAAAGTAGAAAACCTCGACAGACTTTTGACAGTTTCCGTGTAAAATTAAGGATGTCACCTTGGGTGTTTGTAAAATTCAACGTACACGAAAACTAGAAAAACTCATACTTAGTATAGAACTCGTATTAACTTACGAAACGAATTATCATAAAATCCATTCCTAAATTTCAATATTATTTATCTAACCAGTACATGTGGTGTTATTGCACACATAATGATCACGACCCGTCACCCATTATCGGCACACTATCGGCTAAATATCGACAGCGTCAATGCGTAACGATATTGCGCGCACACATTTTCGTATAGATTTACCGTTATGTAGATCAAGAACTTTATTTAAAAGGTTTAAAAAAGTTCTATCATACATTTTAATGGGTTTTAAATTTATTCTGGCAGAGTAACGAACACGTGACACTTAGAATCGCTTTTAATAATTTTAGCGTTTTTGTATCAGTAGCAGGTCATGTGGACTGAAGGAATTACACGATACTTAGATACAATATACCTACACTAAAATTCCTTATGCTTAAAAAAACTTAATTTATACATATAATTCCCTGAATGTATCTACTGAGCCCTTCGGTCTTTTACGTGATATATTCTAAAACAAAAGTTGCGAACGATCGATACAGCACGAATCATACTGGCTTGCTGTTTTCAGGCTTATTCTTTGCATAATGGCATAAACATGTCAAGGGATGACGATGATGATTTTTTTATTAGGCATTTGTTTAACTTAAATCTTGGTTTCAATATAAATATATTTTTATGCTATTTCACAAATTCAAACGATATATTTTTAGCTACAGCCAAGGTCTTGTAGTTTTGCTTATATTATGTTTATAATCTAAACTAAAATATGTCTATGGCATTGGCGCCCTTTGTGGCGCCGACTATTCGACAAGCAACTCTTGACATTGGTAAGTGAGTGAGACCGACTTGCACACTAAATGAGTCAATGTTAGTTTGAAATGTGCAACTATTCACAGGGCTGGTAGGGTTTATTTTTTAAATTTTCTCTTTAGCACTGGCATTATTATAACACATTCTTTAAAATTGTAATGTATACATCATTGGGAAACTAATAAATTCGGCTCACAATTACGGTACGTTCCCGACCATGTTGAATGCTTTTTGCTACTTGTAGGCTATTTTATTACTACTGTCAACCATACCTGAAACCTCACTTTTTAAATCCTAAAGAATATTATAAATGCGAATGAGAGTTTGTTTGTTTGTTGGTTACATTTTCACCCTTTAACTACTCAACCGATCATCAAGATATTTTGCAAACACGTTGTCAGTGGTACAGAAAAGGACCTGGGGTACCTTTCACATAGAAAAAATTTACCTAATTAATTGAGAACGTCTACCTAAAAGCGAACAAAACCGCTGGTAAAAGCTGGCCGGGCTGAACTTATCAATAATCATCAATAAAATTAAAATCTATTTAGGAACTTTGATCTAATACTATATTAACATCGAAGTCATATTTGGGTTAATAATTTTCCATTCGATTGTACCATGCGCGAGATGGCGGTTGCGCCAACTTCAGGCCGTCAATAAGTTTAAGTTAGAGTACTATAAAAGTATGTCGCTCAAGTACTACTCATTACTTGAGTGAAATACTGTTGTCAACGCGCGTGTGAACGTCGACCGGTAGTGTGGAAACAAGTGTATAATAATAAAATCCCCGATAACTGGTATTAAGATATGGATTAGCGCCTAGTAATGTCGAGCAATACTATTGAGGATGCCAACTTAGACTTAAGTTTAGACTTCCCGACAATAAACAACTCAAACTGAGTTCCAGGTTTCTTCTCGAGCTATTGCTTACATTCCCCATCCATCTGTATAAATAATATCCCTTTTCTTCCATTGCCTTTTTTTCTAACCTACCTTTCCCTTTCAAAATACTCCCAATTTTCCCATCTTTAATTCCCAATGTGCCCGGTTGGCGGCAATAGGCTTGCCGCCTTACGTGAGTGGGACCAAATTACAGTTGGCAAAATATCAGTGTTTAATAGACTTCTGCGTACCCCTTCGGGGATATAGGCGTGCGTGTACGTATGTAGTATGTATCTATCAAATAGTATTCTAAAGCAATAAATGACACACAACCCAGATGGGGTTTACTAAAAGCCCTAAAATTAGTTTTAACGAATACTAGGTAATATATGTATGTATCACTACATATTATAAAACAAAGTCTGCCTGTTCGCGACAGACTGAAAAACTACTGAACGCTTTTTCATGCGGTTTTCACTAATAGACAGAGTGATTCATGAGGAAGGTTTAGGTGTATAATTTGTTAAGATTTTGTGTAAATTGATTGAAATATATTTATGATTGTTGAAGATGTCTCTGCTACCCGAAGCTAGTGTTGCTAGTGTATATATACAATATTTTATTATCTTTAAGCTAACAGTAGAATTTATAAACAAAGTAACTTTGCCATAAGTATAGTATTTTTTAAACGTATCTTCAAAGTGAGACGTAAGAAACCTCAAGTAAAAGTCCATTGGCGTTTGAGACAACCCTACGAGTGTAAGCTTGTCTATTATTATATTAAGATATCACGATTTTTTATACAGATAATACAATTTTAATGGAGTGAATCGTGGGCGGGTATCGTAGGCCTTCGTCGACTGTCTCCAATTAATGATTATTATATATTGAGTATGAGAACCTAATCTTATATGATAATTGTATAATAGTCAATTTAGAGCTAAAGTGATTGATTGACGAGTCATTTTTATGATTTTGATTGTTAGCACTACAGCACTGATTTTCAGTTGTGTGGTGCTTGTGGTAGTTCTGTGGTGTTTCTGGTGGTTCTGTGGTGCAAAGGTATTTATTTTTTTCTAACAAAAAGTATACCAACATCAACGAAATAAATATACCTAACGTATTATTTAGTAAAACCTTCCTGAAAATATGTAGAATATGTTAGTGAATTAATCATGAAAAGTGATCCATTACTTTTGAAGAAAATCGTGGACATACAAACATACATACTCGTAAATACATACGGATCGAATACAGAACCTCTTTTATTTAGGTCGGTTAAAATAGTGGGAACAAAAATGTTTATTTTTACACACAGAAGTATGTTTAGTGAAACAAAAATAAAATAATATTTTTTTTTCTTTTAAAAGACAACTCCCGAATTGTCACCAACCACTAGACCAATAGGCCAGTCAAATTACTTCAGTTGTTCTCCATTTCTAATTTTATATTTTAAATAGATTTTTTTTTTAAGAATACCAGTAACGTGGGTCGCAAATTACTAGTATTCCTGTTAACCCCTCCAGCTAAGCTAAATGCTTTTGGTAGGAGTGGGTTCACGTCTGTAGGTAGCCCACTAGGTGGGGTTCGAACCCGCAACCACTTGATCGCAACTGCAACGTAGCCATTACGCTACCGGCTCTAAAATAGAAATGATGATAAAGGTAATTATATGACCGACCGCCAAAGATTACTTTTAAAAAGAAATCTCCAATCTTTTAAGTTACATTATGCATTTTGAATAAGAAAAAATAACTTGTTACTCAGACAACCTAACGATCTATTATCCATCATTCATTAAAGATTAAGGATTTTGTTTCATCAACATTCACTATTGCCTTCAATACTAAAAAAGTACATATTATAAATTAAGTCATTATTGTTTTGACGGTCTACAAATAGAGGCACAAAAGTTCAAAATAAATTTATGAGCGGTGATCAATCAGTCAAAACTGGCAGACGATGGCTCCCGTCATCGGTATATTTTACAAAAACGAGACTAGAATTATTTATCTTAAGACGCCTATACACTACACTAATATGAACCAATAGATTTTGATAATGGTAACTGCAGTATCCCACGCCTAAAGTCTTGAAGATGAGGTAAGAGTATAATAAAAAATACCGTAACAAATTTCCATCAAAGCACTGTAAATTAAAGTTTTGGAATGTAAGTATGCTAATATAAGGACGATTAGCTTGTTATCTGTGCCTCGTTAACGCTTGTAGCACAGAACGTGTCGGAGCGGAACCTCTACCATCCGTAACAATAACCCTGCCCAACGAGCTCTGGTAACTCTAGTCACCAATAAAAACGCAGCAGATTTCTGTAGGTTGCCTAATGCCTGTGGTTATACAGCACTTGTGGTTATATAGCACTAGCTGCGCCCCGCGGTTTCACCCGCGTAAGTCCCGATCCCGTGGGAATATCGGGATAAAAATATCTAGTAACCTATGCGTTAATCCAAGTCTCCAGTTATCTACATACCAAGTTTCATCGCAATCGGTTCAGTGGTTTTTGCGTGAAAGAGGAACAAACATCCATACATCCTCACAAACTTTCACGTTTATAATATTAGTAGGATTAGTAGGAAATTGTTTTGTTTTAATTGGTTATTAGAGTCGCCTATTTGAGGAGTATAGGGTTGACAAGGCGCATTATAGCAGTAGGAACCACTTACCACCAAGGCGACCGTGTGCTTATTTTCCACGTTACTTTTATGAAAAAAATCCAAAGTTAAGCATCTTCTTTAAAATTTATCCCGCTGTAAATTATATCAACAAAATTAATTAATAAAAATTTAATAAAGCTAAAAGAATCTTTATTTTAATCTATAGCACCCCTTACACACAGAATGGAGGGTCCTGTTATAAATTTTATTATTTTTGTTTAGTGGTCAATAAACGAAACAATAGAAGCCATAAGTGGCAATCACTCAAATCATTGGAGGCTCAAAGTTATTTGATCGATGTGAAATTTAACAAGTCCAAGTGAGAACGGCAGCTGTTTTAATTATTTGTGAGTTTTGGTAGTATCGTGTTAAGTGGTCGCTCATAGGGGTGTCAAAAGTAATTGTATCTTAGATATCCATCTACTTCATCTTTATTGATGTTCAGGCTTTTTATAGAGAGTGCACAGTAACAGAAATAGGCAACTAGGAATTATACTAAAACTGTAAATACCTATTTGAAATAAAAAAAAACTTACTTTCGAAGATGAAAAAATAATAGTCAAAAATAGTAGTAGTCCAATCACTAGCTTCTTATGCCCGTGAAATACCGCAAATTACTATGAATACAGTGAAATTCTACCATATACATGCTAAGGTTTTCAACTAATAAACCAATTGACCTATATGTAGGTCAATAAAATAGCTACTTATTATGAGCGATTATTCATGTATAGTCGTTCAATGTTCACCAATCGTTCAAGAAGTTTCACCCCACTTAACCAGAGTTTTGACAAAAGTAAATTCGCCTTTCATAGGGGCTAGAAAGTAAACATCAAAGGGTCAGTTTGTGTTACAATACAGTACCTTAGGTATAACGAACCTCAATATAACGATTACCTCGATTTAAAAATTCTTATTCAAAATTCAAAAACTTAAATCGCACTCAAATCGGTTTATCAAATACCTCTTTATAATGAATTTTGAATAATGCAAGATATAAACAGAAAGTTTAATTTACCTCTATTTCACGATTTTTTCAACCTATAACCTTTACATGACTATCGTACCAATCCATCACACAAGATTCCACAAGCATTCATGGCACGATATGTTCTGTCAGACACGTTAAATTTATTATAAGACTATTCATGTCGTTTAATGTACTCTAATGTAAACACTGATGTTTGTCACAACCTAAAGTTACAATGGCTGAGGAGCGAAAAGATATTCCTTAAATAAATCATTGTTTTACTTTACTAGTAGAAATTGTTCACTGAAACAGAAGTTTCTTACCTTGTTATAACGAATCTTAGACCAACCTAACTTCAATATAAAAAACCTCATTCTAAGTGTACAAAATTACTTAGTATGGTATAACGATATATTTTCTAAACCCCTTCAGTTGTGTTTCGAGGTCGAGTCGAGGTTTCACTGTATAAGGATGAGGTTTAAAATTATATTAAGATTACGTCAAACAATCTATCGACACTTTAATACCAGAGTAAGTATCATAGCTGAAGCTGACTCAGTGGACGTGAGCTAATAGATAAGACGCAAACTCATTACGCAAGCTCTGCAAACGACTGGCAGCCTAGTACCGTGATAGCTATGACAACTATGCATTGATTTATTGGAGAGCACCCGGCGCCAATTATGGCGACACCAGTCGCGTGTTATGGAATCCTGGTAGGTGAGAATGTTTATCATTTATTTTTTTTATTTATTTTTAAGGCACTAGAAGACGTACAGTAAACATAAGCGATTTTAATTACGTACATTATTTTATTTTTTAGCCTAAACATACATCTTGACTAACAATAACTTAGACTTAGCTTAGCTTAACTAAGAAAGAAAATAAAAATATGGATTATTTACATGCATGCGTTATAAAATTCCACATCATCGCCGACTAGTAGCGTTCTCAAAAGATTAGCACCATTGCCACGTTGAACGAGTGATTGATTTATCAGCAAGTTTAAAGTAGTTGATGTTGAGATTTCATCTCGCAATTTTAATATTTCGAAGCGGTTCGTTGCTTGATAATTAACAGACGCACAAATGTGGTCCTACACATAGGTACATATATTTTTGAATTGATAGCAATTATTTATTCACGATTCTCTCTATTTATAAAATAAATTAAACTTTTCATAATAAACAACCTGTCCGAAACAGGAGGCTCTTATTTCCGATAGCAATTTAATTCTCATTCGCTTATATCGAGTAAACAAGTCTTTAAGGTAACTTAATTTCCGTAAAAATCTTTCAAGTTAACGACCTACATTGATGCCAATCAATCGAATGATTTTACAAATTAATCGGTATTTAACTATGGTTAGGAGGCCGGTAAACCGGCGCAGTCTATTACACACCGAAAATAGACATGTTCTTTGATCAAAGCAATAATATACAGGTTGTATTTGAAAAAGTAACACTTACTTAAACCACTGAATGGGCATACAGTTGCAATAAGAGTTTTTGAAAAAATACTATCCGTTTACAATTTTGAATTTCCAGGTATTTTTACCTCCGTTTCTCATTACAGCAGGTTTAATGTGCAAAGTTAAAGATCTTAAATCTTACATATTTTTTTATGTTCCAAGTATTTTTTGAGATTTTATTAGAAATGGGGGTAAAAAAATATCTGGAAATTCAAACGGTCATAACTTGTAGACGGATAGTTTTTTTTTTTAATTCTTATTACAACTGCATGTTAGAGTCATGCTCTTTCAGTGATATAAGTTAGTGTTCCTTTTTTAAATATACCCTGTGTAGCGCCGAAACAGTACTCTTATAAATTGATATTTTTTTACTTTTGTATGTAGTGGTAATAGATGAGTCTCGTTGGTTGTGTGTTGGTTGGATAGGTTTACGTGGAAACAGTAAAAAGGCAACATAGTATTATGAAAAAAAAATTAAAAAGTGATTCTTGTTCCTAACTATGAATCTCGGTAACATTTAGAACTGAAATTACCCAGATTATTGTTCTGTGTACTCATTAAAATAACATATAAATACAATTATAGGTAATAATAATAATCAGGCGCATTCTAGAAATAAACTGAGTATAGCTTATATTTACTATGAGTGTTTCTATGTATATTACATAGAAACAGTCCCAGAGACAGTTCCAGAACAATGCCAATGACAATCGATCCCGTGACCACCGATGTCAAAGCATTACCGCCGCGCCACGGAGATTTATAACAAAAAAACAGTGGTGGTGAAACTATACGTTTTCTTTCTTAGAACCCGCGTTTTTTATCGCAGACTCCAATTATAGTCATCAGGAAATTCACATACAAATTACTTTTCCCACTACACGCTATTTTATTTCCCGTAATATCATGGAAACAGACTATTAAAACGGCTCGGCGAAGGCGTACAAAAAGCTTAGAAGTCGACGGCACATGCTTTAACATAAAACACCGTAATATGTTGTTGTAATATACGTAATTTGGAGGGAAATAGTTATGTCATGTTATGGGAGATTAAAGAAAAGAGGTCTGTTTTTTTATAGTATAGAGGCAAACGAGTCACCTGATGGTAAGTGATTACCGTTTTCTACTGTTTTACACGTCTAACCTTACTTGATTGTTATTAGTTATTATTTCTTCTAAAAGGTTTCCAAGATACGTGCATATGGCAACTTCTTTGCCGGCGCCATCAGCATCAATGCTGAGGCGCCGGCAATTTCAGCGGAGCGGTGACCGCAAGAGCGGTGAGCAATTTCAGTAAGTGACGTGCAAGCGCGTGCAAGGCAATTGACGCCTTATTTTTGTTTTTATTCGTATTTCCTGTTTTTTTCTATTATTTGAATTTGTTTATTTTATGTCACGTCACTTATGTGAACTAATTCTTTTTCTTTCTTTCTATGGTTTAAAAGTTACATACAATTAACTGCATTATATCCACTAAACCATTGTCGCTATTGATGAGGAACGGGGTGTGATGTATCTCAAAAACTAAAGGAAGATTATCAGCCCCTGTCAAGCAACGGTTGATGTTAGGATGTTCTATAAATGTATATTAATCAGCGTGAGAACTTTAATTGTACAGAATCAGTAGTTATGAAGTAGTTTAGCTTATCTTTGCTAGATGGCGGTAGGATATTTTTTATTTATATGTATATATATATATTTATGGAATATAGGGCAAACGAGCAGGCGGGTCACCTGATGGTAAGTGACTCCCGCCGCCAATGGGCACCTGCAGCTCGAGAGTCACAAGTGCGTTGCCGGCCTTTAAGGTGGGAGTAGAGGAAGGGAGGGAGAGGGGGAGAGGGGAGAGCGGTGGGTGTGGAGGGTAGAGGGGGGTATGGGGAGAGGGAAGGGTTAGGGCCTTCGGTAATCTCACTCGCTCGGCGAAATACAACACAAGTATTGCTTCACTGCCGGTTTTCTGTGAGGCCGTGCTAGAGCCGGCCCATACCTGCCGAAGCATGGCTCTCCTAATGTAGGCCACAAAACTAATATTATTGTTGTGTATGGATGATGTTCGAACTCACTCTCTCTGAATTGGAAGCCTGAGGCCTTCGCTATTATACTGTAGCTACTTTAACTCATAAACAATATTGTCAATTACAATTGCAATATATTAAAACGAGCATTATGCAAATAAATGTTTAAGACGGAAATATCAGGCAGTCATGATGTATTAGAAACCAGTCGCTAGGGAAACCGTATCGATTCAATTTTCCGTTTATGGCTACAGTTGGTTAGAATGGTTAGATAACTATGTGGGCAGATAGAAATGTAATAGTTGAGACTAAGAATATATCAAATAAGCTTTTAACTACGTAAGCTCCCACGAGTTGAGTTCACAGAAAGCTCTGCATCTGCATATACTATCACTGTATTTATAATAATCGTCAATAAGCATAAGGAAAAGAGACATAGCGTATGCTTGTGAAACTCAACTATGAGAGGTTTCTGCATCGTGCTATTGTTGTCTAGTAAAATATGCAAAGTTCTGAATAAAAAAAGGCTAAGCGAAAGTTTTATTTTGTAAAAAAAACAAACATCATGCCGTCAGAAACGAATATTAGTATTTTTTCACCACCCTTTAGGTCGCTTTTTTTTCAAAGAACAGAACTGCAGATAACTTTTCAAATTGCATCTATCCGACTGGTCAGTGACTAAAACCTAAAAAAATCTTAACAGCATAGTGTTGTCCTGTTCTGCTAGTGATTTGGGTCATCGGAACTTCATAGGAGAGGGAGATAAGATTGGCAAAGCACAAACGTTGCACAATTGGTATTATAAGTGTTTATACATACGAAAACCACCTAACATCACACCGTGAGCTTGTTTGCAGGTTTAGTTGTATAAACAAAAGGGGCGGTTATTTACCGCGCTCATGCCATAAAGGGGACTGGGACTTCCCGACAACAGAAAGTTTGAGTTACAACTAACAGGTTTTTTTTATGGTATAGGAGGTAAACGAGCAGATGTGTCACCTGATGGTAAATGACTACCGTCGCGCATGGGCACCTGCAACTCAAGAGTCACAAGTGTGTTGCCGGCCTTTAAGGTGGGAGTAGAGGAAGCGGGAAAAGGGGGAGAGGGAAGGGTTAAGGCCTCCGGTAACTTCACTCACTCGGCGAAAAGTAATGCAAACATTACTTCACTGCCTGTTTTCTGTGAGGCAGTGGTATCACCCCGGTCGAGCCGGCCTATACGTGCCGAAGCATGGCTCTGCCACGAAAATGCGACCCTGACCTGTTCGAGACCTCCTACAAGAAATGTCCTTCTTCTTTCATTGCCTTCCTTTCTTACCTACCTTCCCCTTTCAATATACTCAGTTTGGCCATCATTAATTCCCACAGTGACCGGTTGACAGCAACAGGGTTTTTAATACCCCTCTGCCAAACCCATACAGGCGTGAATTTATGTATGTAATTATGTATGTATTTCGGTTTTAAAGTTTTCAAATTGAAAAATAGTGCAAGGGAATCTTAAATCTGGCAACTTCTCACACATGACAACAAAAAAACAGATACAAAACATCGAAAGTGTATTCCCATCGGTCCAAAAGCATCATCGCAATCTATCAAGTGACCAAACAAAGACAAGTGCGTGTAGCTATTAATAACAATTTATAATATTCTGGTCATCGTGAACTTTCTCCGCCGAACATGGCTTCACGGCACACGATGTGGGTTACCAGCAGAGGGGCTGCAATATAAGGACTGTAATTGTATACTCTTAATGTACTGTTATTTTGTAGAATACGTAAATTTGAATATTATTGGCAGAACATTTTGGGAGGGACAATTTAAGTCGATCCTAAGACAGTCTTTCCTGTTTGAGATGATTTGTCTAAAGTCATGCTGATACGGTAAACGATTTGCGTGAAATTTTGAACACGTTCCATATTTATAAGTACTAGAGATCGCGTGGTGGTCAAATTTCGACCATGGTTTATTTCATTGGCCAATATTATTTGACCTGTCATTGTATAGACTCTTGGACCATGACAGGCCAAAATATATACTGGACACTTATAGCTTTATGTACCCGTTTTTGCAATTTTTTTAACTTTATAGCAAATATTGTTTAAAAATTTTTAGCTTTCTGCACTTTTATATATAATCTGTAAATATTCCAAAATTCACGTTACTTCGTTTGCGAAATTTTCTTAAAAAGGGGTGCAAAGAATTCTCTTCACGTATTAATATAATGATAAACATCTAAATAGTGTAAATGAAATATTAACTGTAAATTTTATTATTATCCAAAGTAAATTTTTCATTTTAAATTGTAAACATATATCTTTTTTCCATGAGAACTTTGCAAGCAAAGAGTGATATAGGTATATTTTAATACATTTTCGAATGATATAATACACGAATATAATAAAAATATACTAAACACCAGACCCCAGCCCATCCCTTCGGGATATACATTCGTGAATGTATACACGAACCTGGTGGTAAGCACTTACCCCAGTCTGTAGACGCTTGCAACCTCGAACCGAAAATAGCCTCGAACTTAAGCCTATAGAAATAAAACCTTGACTGAGAATAGAAATGGATGTTTAAATCTATCTTGTGCATACAAAATTGCTCCATAGAATACATCTGGTTTCTGCAATATGGCACAAGTAATATATAAACAAGAAACAAAAGCTTAAAAGACGAAATGTCTGCCTAATTTCGTAAGAACCATTCTCGATTTTATATTGTCAATATAAAGGTTTTTATTTCTATAACGTTACCAGAAAAAAATCTAAATAATTACAACTTCATTTAACTTATGCACTGTCACATTATTTACGCTTGACAGTATTAAACATTTTATCCTAAACTCCTATAATATGCTATCCAGCGTCTATAATGTATTCAATTTGTTATAACTAGCTCACCCCGGCCACGCTTGTTGTGGCTCAATAAAATTTCATACATGTTGCTATGACAAACGTACATAAACAATTATCAGCGTAGCTGTGACAAATTATAAGTCAATCTAAAATGCATGAAATGTTCCGTTTCCATTGAAACTTTGAAATGAAAAGTATACACAAACACTCTTCCGTTTAAAAGCGAGTCGATTTCAAGTCAATTCATCGAATACTTTCCGAGACTTGCGGCCGCAAACATACGGAAGCTGATTTTTTTTATATTATTTTATTTATTTAAAATCTTTGTCGTAAATACAACACTTTAAAAAGTTGAGCAGCATTGACTACTGTATTGCAAGAACACTTTTTTCGAATAGAGCCACAAATCAATTGTAGAAAAGTCAGTAATGAATGTGTTACTCCTAAACACAGTAACGGTAAACTTAGGGTGACGATAAAATTGCACATTAGAAACGGGACAGCAGTTAGGGTTTACGACGCGATACCTTAATATAAACGTACAATTTGTATGTGTTTTATTATTCAATTTTGTTGCTCATGCATTAAATAAGTGCCGTACGCGATGCGATCGAAGTATTTGCGTTTAAGTAAGTTGTTAAGTGGATCTAGTATTTACATCCCGTTTGGTATCCCGGTGATAATGCGAGCTACGAAACATTAAACTGCAAATAAAACATAAGTTTTACTATTTGTAACTGTTTTTACTTTCGCTATAAATGCGAAAGTACCGTTTGGAACACGATCAAACACTAATTTTATGGACTTATGGCAGACATTTTTACGTTTCATTAATTTATTACTGATATACCTCTACATACTAACGTAAAGTTTTATGTTAGTAATATATCACTTTTTTCATTTCATTTTCTTGTGTGTTTAAAATTAATTTGCATCAATATAATAATTCTAATAATTATTCAAAGTAATTTTGCTAACGACTTGTGGTTGCTTTTATACAGTGTAAATACAGTAATTCACAGTTTAGTTTTACAAAGATTGTTCAAATTACTTTATTTTACAGCGATTATCAAATTGCGTGACAATCACTTTTAAAGTGCCAAAATGGGAGTTAAAACGATGTAATTTATAAAAGCTGTTCATATGGCAACCAAGAAAAAATATATTAAATTAGTTTCTGGGGACACGCACGGAGCTGCGTGTGGCGTCACAAGCGAGGATGACGTTTCATAGCTGACAACTTGGGTGGCGAAGTCTTCAACGTAGGGATACTATCTGATAATTTGATTGTAAGAAGCTCAGTGTTTTGGGGATCAAGTCTGCACATTGTCGTCTGGATCAAAGAATCTGTACAATTAAACAAGATTTTGGTTGACATCGCCGTGGGTGATACATTTAGACTGTAGCCTACCCTAATTCACTAGACTGTGTACCTGGACTTTGAGCTACTATAGGGAATTGTCTATCAAATTGATATGAAATAAGCAAAGAGCGATTACGTATTTCTGACAAATTAGGTCTTAATCCAACACTTTGGTTCAAAAACATTCCAACTATATCCTACGGAATATATATGCTGAAAACAATACATTTAGTCCATTTTATCCTAAAATTTCTTAACCTATGGTTACCCTATTTATAAATAATACATGTTAGAAGCGATAACAGATTTAACTTGGGCCGCAAAGACAGTCGAGGCTCAAAATGGACAAATAGAACCATTATGTTTGCGGCTGGGAATCTGATATGGTCCACGATATATAGACACGGGAATACAAAGGACAGGGGAATAGAAATCGTACGAGAAAGCTTAGGAAATAAGCAATTGTTATATTCTAGGAAAAGCTGCCTCTTGGACTATCATGATATTTATTAGAGATTATACGGTTTTACTCACGTTTGTATTTCGGGGATGCCCGACTAGTTTCGGACCCGACGGGGGCCCTTTTTCAAGGAGTGAAGCGTCCTGCCGCGACGGTGTCAGGCGTCACACTCACACCGTCCCGGCAGGACGCTTCACTCCTTGAAAAAGGGCCCCCGTCGGGTCCGAAACTAGTCGGGCATCCCCGAAATACAAACGTGAGTAAAACCGTATAATCTCTAATAAACATGAATATCACTCACGAAAGTTTTTATTGTAACTATCATGATATGTTCATAATAATCACGAATTCATGAGTTTGCATATATTTTATAATTTCTCTAACCATTTTCCTGGGTTCTGAAAGGGTCTTGAAAAAAAAAGAAAGTAATACATGTAGGTACTCCTGCGTTGTTAGTAAGAAACATTTTTTCAACCTTCTTAGCAATCGGGCACGGGGTGCTGGGGAGGGAGCAAATATATATATCGTCTGTCGGTCTGTCTAGCACACGGCTCTTTTTCAGAATCATGATAACTATTCAGTTTAAGATTTTGGCGGAATAAATGTAGTTATAGCCGCTCCCATAAGAAACAATACATATTATCAAATTTTCAAGGGTTCAAATCCCACACGGGACAAATATTTGTGTGATCCACAATTAGTTGTCCCGAGTCTCGGTGTTCTTTGTGTTCGTTGTTTGAATGTTTGTGAAGCCCCCTGCGACACAGGAATATTCATAATGCGGGAGGTCTTTTAAAAAAAAATCATCTGACTGTAATCTGCATAGAGTTATTTATACTCATGTTGTCACATAGTAATAGTAACGAGCATTTTATTCTTATGTGTTACTTGCGCAAGTGATACTCATATTTGGCCGGTTTTTCCAGCATCCATAGACCTACCATCAAGTTAGCCACAGAACAACAACAAAAGGTAGTGAAGGTGTAGGAAGTGTCATGTAGCTATGGCGCGTGTGCCAGGATTATGCGGGGCTCCGCAACATTTACCGTGACTGCTATTTTCTATATCATGACATTTGGGCCCCGTTAAATCGTCATCAAGGCATTATTTTTGTGTGCATTGTTTGGCGACGACGTATTAAGAAAGCATGCGCTTTATTTCCCCTTATTTTTATAATTCCGTGAAACTAGCCCTAAGCTTATGTGAGTACACCTAAGTACATACAAATATATCTTTAGTAGTGTAAAGTATAACCTTTAATAAATTATTGAAATATTTAATAAATAATTCAATTAGAATCCAATAAAAGGTTGTCGTAACCAACTATGCAACTGATAAATTTGCAGTTGCTTTAACTGCCCAAATAAACAGACTCCAATCGAAAGCGTAAACTATAAATAGCGGAGAAAAGTATATAATGTTGTCATATCGCTAATAAATAGCAGCAAAGTATACGCGGCGATTAAAGATCAATTACTAAGACAGTTTTCAAGCATGTCACATAACACATGAGTGATGGTTTTGCATCCCGGATGCTGTATGCAATAAGTGATTTATGGGAAAATAGATTACGTGTCAAATCATATCTGTTTATCTTATATCTGACCGGCTCAAATAGCTACCGCATCTCAAGTGCTAATTATTTTTTGTGCAATATGGACCTGAGTGTTGTACTTAATTAAACACTGTTTACAAATCATTACTAATATTATAAATGCGAAAGTTTGTTTGTCTATTACCGTTTCACGACTAAACGGTTCAACGGATCGTAATAAAATTTGGCAAGGACATAGATTATATCCTGGGGAAGGCCAGGCTACTTTTCATCCCGGAAAAATGTACGGTTCACGTGGGATAAGTTTGAGTTTCAACGCATCCGAAGTCGCGGGCAACAGCTAGTACACGTATAAACCTTCTCGTGCATATTCCCCATTTTCAAAGTGGGGCTGGATACCTTACTCGCCAGAGAGGATATAATATTAATGAGTTTTCATAACACTATCTTAATACTATAAATACACATATAGAGCGTATGGAAATATCTAATAATAACTAATATTTACAAATAAATAAACAAAGAAACCTTTTTGTTTCATTTAACACGAAATTGTTAAATGAAACAAAAAAAAAACCGACTGCGTTAAGAATCTAATTAAATTTGAAAATGGTGCCATTTCGTTTTTGTTTTTTAATGAATTTGTAACCAGTGTCACTCGGGATGATAAGGATTCTACCGATACCCCATACATACAAATCTGTTCAGGCATTTAAAAGGTGAATAAAAATGGTGAAATAAAGAAACTCACATACATTAATTACACTCCTTTCGTGTAAAAAGCAGTACTAGCATAGTCTTTTAAATAGTTATTAGGGCCACCAGAATATCATTATAGGATTGGCAACGAGCTAGTAATTGATTCCCTTGGTATTATGAGTGTTTCTAGGCATTAGTATCCACTTACCATTAGACTGGCTATATGCTTATTGGCCAAATTGGTTTTTATTTTCATGTTTAAGGAACAAACGACTAGGCGTTGAAGTAATAGCAAGCGTTTTACATATTTAAAATATTGAAACGCTTCTCACATTACTTAAGAGCCACTACAGTGCCGCTACAATTAAAAAAAAATACAAGTATACTTTATAGTCTAGTCACGTGATAAAGGTTTTGGCCGTTTAGATAGTATCTCTAAATATTTATATACTTCTCTACATCTAAGCAATATTACAAGGAGGGTAATTACCTACTAGTAAACAGAAAAAATAAGCACATATACGTCAATTATGTTCCCGTTTCCGAATCAAAGTGATGGACATATAAAATGCAGATTATCCATCATACACGGTCGGCAATTAAATTATCTAGAACTTCTAAATATTTGTTGTATTACGAACACCGACTGCACAAACAGACACTTTATTGTAGCAAAAATAAAGTCTAAAATCACTTGTCACAAAAGAAATCAAGTAAATAAATTCTAACGGCCCATGCAGAAAGTACCGCGAAATTGACAAAATTTTATCTCGCTCTTTTAAACATACCTACTAAGCAAGATTCTTGATGCCTGAGTAATACAGTGTAATGTTACCGTGGTAAACGTCTCTAACATTACGATCCGATGTAACAGACAGCCCGCATTGAGATAGAAGTACTGTCATTTTTCATTCATTCATTTTAACAAGGCGTTTTAATTAAATTACTGGTGGCAGTCGCGGAAAATTTACTTACACGCGTTTTCGCTTTCGAGGATAACTTACATATTTCAGTTGGATTCGGTTTATAGGCAGTATATGCCAGCAAATATTTTAATCATAAATTTTATTTTGAACGTCTTCATTAAAATTCTGATTCTGAGTATCGGAACTCGATATACAGCTGTTGAAAAAAACTTTGTTGAAATTCGTCCAATTGTCAAATTTGTACCAATGGGAGTCCACCAGCATTAAATATAAATGTTTTGGTTTAAACATAATACGCCGAGACAGGAAACAAGTTCCTTGCTCCTGGAATACCGGTCTTAGCTGAACCCCATAAACCAAAACATTGTTGTTTGTTACATTGACAGTTTAATCTTCATCAGAAATCTCTTCATGACGTATGCACAATGGTAGCACTTCTCAACGGTTTACGACGGTTTTCGCACTGATATTCTAAAAACAGTTTTTATCAACATACATTTAGGCAACAGAATAATAGCAACATAACTTTTTTTTAAACCTTAAAAAATGGGATTTAGTCAATTAACGTTTTCGTTGTTTCTGTTGTAGACATTTATATATACTAATACTATAAAGAGGTAAAGTTTGTGAGTTTAGATGTTCGGGGTAATCTCCGGTACTAGTGATCCGAGTTTGGAGAGGAAGGCTATAGGCTATATAACATCACGCTACGACCAATAGGAGCGGAGCATGAATGAAAAATGAAAATTTACAAACGCAGACGAAGTTGCGCGGGTCAGATAGTTATTTATATTGTTAGAGGGCTCGGATTTACCGACAACAGTCAGTCTGAGTTACAGCTGCGACCCTGACCTGCTCGAGCTATTTGCTTACTCCCTCTAATCCATCCGTATAAGCAATTTCCCTTTCCATCTACTACCTATTGTTGGAGCATAAGGTTGGCAACGAGCAAGTGATATAACTGGCTTTAGAAAAAGAAATATCAGTCCTATTTAAAACAATACAAATGATATCAAAATACGCATTTATAATAACCACAATGAAAAAGTGAAGCGCCATTAAACTAGGTCAATTGGCCTAGTTTTAGTGTGCGAATTTTAGAAAGTTTTAAGAAATATAATCTATTTATACATTATAGACAATTTTTGCTTATAGTATATAGATGCTATAACCAAAACATTTATACACACATAGGTGTGTAAAGGATAAGAGTGCCTCCATGTCGAGCACTAAATGTATGTTCTCATAGCAAACCATTAAATAATCTCAGAATTTTATGAAATATCAGAGATAAGAATCTAATGGGTTTAACCAATCATAGCCACATCTTACCTCTATCAACAATACCCTCAAAAACGCTATAAATATTATTATAATCGATCCCCACAAACAAAAACAACTTGCAGTAGGTAGCTACATATTATCTAGTACTATTAAATCAAAAGCGAGAAGCTACATATTTATAACAATAAGTAAGCCAAAAGCTTCAAAAGCCAACATCAGAGGCACCGAACAAACATGAAACGATTACTTAAAATAGCGTTAACCTTTTACGTCTAAAATCGTACCGTACGAAAATGTTGTCGTGAGAAAATCGTGGACATTGTTCCCCAGATCTGTATGATAATAACAAAAGCTGGCGAGAAAAAATGATAAATGAAAGTTTCTTTCTCGTGAGGTTTTTTTTTGCGGCGGCCTTGTGGAACTCGTGATGATTATGGCCAGTATTGTGAAGCAATTAGTGCCGAGCGCTTCGGTAACCTACTGACTGTACTACGAGACTTTTAGTAATTTGATTGTTAATCAGAATTTGAGGGCAATATACCTGGTCGTGTCTACATATATATGCGTAATATGAATAACGATATACCCAAATATATATTACACACGGAGCGCGTGTTGTACTATCACATATAAACACTCCAACACGACAGACAGTGCGCGTGGCACCCGCATAATCTTTACTTCGTTTACTTTACTTCACTACCAAGCTATGAATACTCTGTGTAATATATATTTTGCAAGTATATAGTGAATATTAATTTATGCTTAAAACCGCATGATCTGTTGATGATTTGAAAAAGAATTGACAAACTTTGGTCTCAGTTATTCTTGTATAAAAGGCCTTTTTTGATACTGATAAAAAGTGACGAGGTGGTTTGAAAAGCTCGCGAGTCGCTAATGTCTTTTTTTGACAAAAAGTAATATCCGCCACTATCATTTAATGAACACAAGTGGAACAAGTGTAAGTGATATCAGTGTCAATGATGACTTGTGTCAGAATGCTACTTATTTTTACTATTCAATTACATTTAATTGTTTAATTTAAATTTTAAATTAAACAATTTAGCTACTTAGGTAGTTTTCTTCGGTTCTGTACTAATTACATTACCTGCCACTTTTTAAATGATTTAAATCAATATTGTCTGATTGCAGTATAAATATATTAAGGCCAGTATTTAACTGTAAATCAAATAAAATCCCAATTCTAATCAAAGGTAGTAGTTACCTCAAAATATTATTATTTCAGCAATAATTTGAGTTCGTAACGCATCGCTATTAATTGAAAAGCGGAACTTTTTTATGGACGCATAACTGATAATAACTAGCGCACAATAAACATTTTTGTTAAAACAAAGCTAACTCAATACATCGATTGTTCAAAATATCGTATGTTGGTTACAAAAATTCCTGATTTTACAATAAAAATCGGTTCTGGTCGTTGTGGTCGCAGTTCTAACCTAACCTAAACCTAGCCTATATGTGTGAGTATTACGTTTGTACGGTCTGGTTAATTTGATGTGCAATCAGTATAATATATTTGATATAAAAATAATGTTTTCGTACTTATTTACGTACGTATTGATGTAAATAAATTGACGAGTGATAAGATTTTTAATGTGCATTTTAGTAAAGTGAATAAGTTTATATAATTTTAAATAAGTCTAATATTAAATGTAGGTTAATGACAATGTATCCCACGCACTACTACCGACCACGTGAGCCCACACACAGACGACCACTCTAGAATACGTATGAGACACATTATTAGTAAAATAAATAAAAAAAATAAAATGCTTTGAACAGTGATTACTTCCTTCAATTACATAATCTAGTTCATTTCAATAAAATTTAAAATCCTTATCTGATCTTTTGACTTGCAATTATTGTATGTAGGCAGACGTAAAACATTTGTGATAAACGTTTATGCATTTGAATTCAAAAGAAAGTAAAGTGAAGAAAAATGTCAGCCAGTACGCAAATAAATAAAGTTATTGGAGACTAGCTGTGCCACGCGCGGCTTCGCTAGCGTTTACATATTTATATTTTTTCCGCGGAACCCTAAGACTATTTACAAAATAAAAGTAGCCTGAGTTACTTCTTCTAATACCAGCTATCTGCCAGTGAAAGTCTCGTGGAAATCGGTCAATTCTTTCCGGAGATTACCCGGAATAAACAGACAGACAGACAGACCGACAAAAATTTATAAAATTGTTTTTTTTTGGTATTCATACCGTGTAAACATTCAGATGCATTTAGTAAAAATCTGTTATTATGACATTACAAACAGACACTTTAGTTTTATTTATTCTACTATAGATGTACAATTTATCGAGTAGTTATTCGAATATTTCTGAGGACAAAACTTATTTTTTACAAGCCGAAAATTAATCTGACAATACATCAATTAAGGATCTTCAGTAATAGTTCTAGCTTAAGTAGTTTAAGGAAATTACACATATTAAAATACAGCCCCTGTGTGAAGTCCCAAGATATCCAAAGTTATCGTAGTCTGGATCCTATCCAGTTTCTATGTGTGAATTATATTAGGGTATATCGTTGTTAAAATTGTCTGACGTCTACAGACACATCTACAAAGAAAAAGTCTAAAATCCGCTAAGATAATAAGATGCTCAACAAGAAATTCGACATCGATAAAAAAAATATTGATGCGAAAACAACCTCGAAAATGCGTAAGCACTATCGATCACAGCTTGTCAGATCAATAAAGATAATGTCGTCGGAACGAATCCAACATCTAAAAATACATTTGGACAATAGCACAGCATCGCAACTGTCATATCATCCATTGTGTTACCCGATTCACCTGTCCAATATGACCCACTGACCGCATAATAATCCACATCTCGCATCTCTCGACCCAATCGATACTTTCGATACGATTCGATCGCCCACTTGTAAATAAACAGTTAGTTTAAAAACAGATGACCGTGAACTTGATGGGAATCGTTTGTTTTAATTTATTATGTGCTTAAACTGATGTGGCATGCCATGTTGTGAGTATTACCCTAAAGTACTTTTTTTAGAAGAAGTGGAACCGCATTAGGGTTAAAACTTATGAACAATATCATAATGAATAAGTACGTTACAGGTTGCACTGGCCTTAGTCACAGACAGATTAGACTGGAACGTCAGGCAATTCAAAAGTACGTGTGATACCTATTACGTGATTGCATTTATTCCCCTGCACATAATTATACATCACGGAACGTGAAAGTTTTAAAGCTCCAATATCATAATACTTATTCCGTTTATGAAAATCGTATTTTGAGAACAATAACGTAATGTAGTAACATCTTTTGCTAGAGCTAAATTTCGTTTCGGACGTTTTTCTGTAATACATAATAGATATCGTCAAAATAATCAATCAATCAGTTTCTAGAAATTATAACCAAAAATCTTGTTTTACCAGCTCCTATGTATATGTATAACAGCGGAGTACGTTGCGTTACTTGTTTTATATGACTATCATGAAATTGCATAAAACGATATTTCTTATTTAAATTTATTATAATGTAACTGATAGTCTTAAATTGTCTTTGAGCACCTGTATATTACATTGCAGCCTTAAACTTTCTTTCTTTCAACTGTTGGCACTGAAGCCTAACCAGGTGCTTAGAATTTGATTGGCAAGTAATAATGGCCTATGCAAAACAGTGCACTTTCCTGCGTAAACTATTAAAAGGTAATAAATTCATCTACAGTTGGGCATATAGGAAATTACTATAGGAAACCGTAAATAGAGAAATTACATCTCGACTATGAATCAAGATCGATGTCTGAGCAAAAAGTAACTCTGCGGGGAAAAGCAGAAAATATGACAAGTTAATTTAGATTGAGTGGGCCCGTGAGAGTTGGAAAGGGAGGTGAAAGACAGCCGGAACGAATTGTATCATTTCATTGCGAGTTGAATGCGATGGGAGGCGACTACGGTGGCGTGAGTGCAAAGGTCTCTGAAAAGCGAAACAGTCTAAATGTCACCTTTTAGACCGCTTGTCTAGAGATAAATGCATGCATAAGGTGGACTTGAACATGTTCTAGAAAGTGAACACTAATAGCTAATCTTGTAGTATGCGCTGATATCTGCGTATGTTAATGAATTGGGCCGTGTGAAATGCGATGAACTGCACATTGCATAGTACAGGACATGATAATAAAATTATTAGGCATTTGCCTCGAGATCTTTTCAAATTGAATGTACATCGACGTAGGAGTTAAACATTAATTGAGATACGGAACACGAAATATAATGATTTTGGCAGCAAAGGTTTATATCTATCTACCAAATGGGCAGTATTGGTTAATAGGCAACCATTTGCCTTATGCACACATTTCTTACATACGTAATAAGTTTTCGATCAAAATTCAACTAACTACAGCTCTTGATTTTAAATCTTCGTGGGAAATAAAGAAATCGAACAAAACAAACAGATAATTCCGATTACTGTCCTGTACTGAATAATTTTAAGACTGTTTTTATCTAAACACGTTTATTATTAATTAGAATATACGGTCTTACTCACGTGTATATTCCGGGGATGCCCGACACCTCTTGATAAAGGGCCCCCGTCGGGTCCAAAACTAGTCGTTATTTAATTAATATTTATTATGATCTTAAATTTAGAAAAAAAAAATAGTAATCCTAATCCTCATTACAGTTAATCCAGTTCAAATAAATATAACATAATCGAAATACACATGTCTAAGAACTTAGAAAAAGAAGCAATTGCAGAAACGGATACATTATCTACTTACAAAGCAAATAAAAGGGAATTAGTAAAATTAATTACTTGAGAATAGTGTCAGCATTTTGGTAACAAGTGCGGTACAGATAAACTGATGGGTAGAATGGACGGAAGTAACACCGTTGTTGGAACCGAAATGCAATGTAAATGTTAAGGAAGAAATGAATGCATTGTTCATAGGTCAGAAATTGGATAAATCTTGGAGATAAGCTAAAGCAGATGAAGATCTGTTTATCATCCAAATTCATTGCTATATAAATGGCGACAGCAAAAGGGTTGATTAAGCGATTTCCCAAAGTACAATTGATGGCCACAAAATGTAGAATGATTATAATTTTATGCACATAACACAAATAATATAATTTTCCCACGTTTGGATCGATTGCAGAATGCTCCACGCACTGCCGGAGTAACCACTTAAGCTGTTGTGTCTTCAACGCAGGCACATATAAGACTCGTCTTTATGGTGAGTTACTTAATTAACAAAAGTTTTTAATCATTAGGTTGTACTATCGATGGGGGAAAACGTCCTTTCCTTGCACAAGTAGAAGTAGTGGCTTTTTCTTTCTAGAATTACAGCGCTAGAGCAAATCACCGGGGACTAGCAACCTCAGCTTTTTTTTACGTGTGGAAACCCCCTCGGGTACCACCTCACCAAACTTTCGGCGAAGTGGTTATGTCGAATCGAACCAACTAAAACCACACGGTGTTCCGTCACGAGTGTCTATGGCCGGGGGCTCAGGTATAAACTAGAAAGTAACTCCATGGACCCTACAGACTTGACTACCTGTCCACAAAGTAGGTATTCTCGCAGTCGTGAGTGGGAGCCGTGTCCCTCGTCGTCGTCGTCGTTAGTGTCGATAGAATATGATTACATTAATTACCCTAGCTTACGAATGCTTTAGATTTTAGATATTAATCTAGAAAAAAAAACGCTTGCCACGAGAACATCCTTTTTTAAAAATTCTTTTTCTCCTTGTAGAAATCATCCAAAATACGAGTTGTATTATTATACAACAAATATATATATACTCATATTCACATATGATATTACATTAAATTTGTCCAGATATATTCTTGATGCTTTTTACGTGAAGAAAGGGCTAGTCCATTGCCGTTCATTAAGCACTTTAACTATTATGCTGCTACTAAGAATTTCCTAACAGAAAAACGAAAGCCGGACTCAAATTTTCGCAAACGTAGGCGCAAAATCAATGAGGCCAATAATATTCATCATCATCATAATTTCAGACAGGCACTGCTCCCTTAATGACTTCCTATAATATTGCTCACAAAAACTTAATTTCGGTATTAAAAAAGCGTATGCTAACTTTAGCAGTCAGTTATAACGCCTAACTCTAACATCAACAAAGAGGCCGCTAAAACCAACATACGAACTATCGGTCGACAAGCGAAGTTACAACTTCAACATACCTTACGGTACATCAAATACACATCTCACGCACAATGTAAATGACAAACAAAAAGTTAATTAAACCTGACCTCAATATACACAATACAATAAAGCAACATGAACATTGATACCAGAAGAAAGTTCTCATGTAATACACCTCAGACATTCGATGGAGAAGACATTTCCCATGGTGAGGTACATCATGGTGATACAGTAGTTAATGGGGCATTGTTTGTATGGTACTTGGAACTAAATGGTGTTATAGATGATGTGTGGAACGATGCGTTAATAGGAAGAAAAGCAAAAAGAAACATCGTAAACTTGAACAGACAGAATTAAATAATTCTGTTCATTAAAGCTTCATTTATGTATTTATGTTTTGTTTTATATCTTACGTTTGATATTCCATTACTCAATCTTAAGAAATTCAACATCATCGCATTGGTTACAACTCCTAGTTCTTGCAAACTTCGCTAAGCTAAGGTCAGACACGCGGCAAAACGGAACTGCCGAAAATAGTGGCCATTTCTGTCTCAGCAATACGAATAAATAATAATAAGAAAAAAGGTCGTTGCCAACCAGGACAAGGATTTCCATTCTGCTTCTACGAGGATTTTACTTTTCTCCCTTATAGAATCAGAACACACTTTTTTGTAAAAACAAATAAGTAAACGTAGTTAACATTCACACCCTTTTTTTAATAACTAGGAAGTGAATGAAAGCATCGATAAATATATATAGCAAAGGTAAACAAAGTATCAGGTCGAAATCATCCCGAACAATGAAAAGTGAAACTACTAGTAGATAGTAATAATGCGGATTAAGTATTTGAACCTATAAAAGTCAGTAGTACAAGTAGTTATTCTATCTACTTAGTATTTACTTGTTATCGAATAAAGTAACTAGCGATACTAAATCAAGCCAAATAATTCACAATAAGTACTTATAACAAAACACTGTCGCACGTTTGCATGTCGTTAAACGACAAAATGTATCTGGCACTGTTTATTAAACATTTGGCTATTATTGGCATTACCTACATTTTAAGCAAATAAACGTATTCTTTTCTATTCTATCCTTCTTTTTACCTTTAGAAGATCAAATGTTTGTGTTTTAGAGTTATCTTTCAAAGCAGCGCGTCGAACCAATTTAATCGGATATCAAAATTGGTTTTCAAAACATTAACTTCGAATGAAATTACTTCAATACGGTCCGAGGAATTCGATTTTCCGTGCTTGAATGATCATTTAAAATTGGAGATTATTACAGAAGTTAAGACACTTAATTAAGAAAATTTTAACTCAAAATTAGTTGGGCATTCTTTATAAATCTGGAGTATTTAAGTTTCTTACCTTCACTTTGCCGTGTAAATATTGAAAGAAAGTAATAGTTCAATTAAGTGCTTAGGCACAGCATACATAATAGTACCAGGCCTAAGTCAGAAAGTCAATCCCGATATAGCATAAAAGGAATTCTTGGTAAACGTATGTTCAAATTAATTTTATTGTTACGATTTCTGTTTATCCAGGAATAATAAAATACATACATACATAAATACAATTAAATTTTACCTTTTATTTTATTTAGTCATAATCTAATTCTCGTTTACATACCCGATCCTGAAGAAACAAAGTCTAGTGGCAATATCTCTCAAAATAATTCAGAGTTAAACCATTAAATCGCACTACGATTTAGTTACATTTCACATGAGGTAGTTTGTTATTTGTGAATTGTACAATTCACAATAAACGTAAGTGACATTCGGGAAAGAAAAAGTCGCAAACTTTTTCTGTTAAGTAATATTGGCTTGCACAACTAAGTTTTCAAACGCAATGCGTAAGATGAGTTGGTGTAAAATGGGCCTAAATAAGGCTTACGAGAAAAATATCAAAGGGAGTTATAATAAATTTATGCAAACAAAAGCAAATATTTTTATTGTCGTTTACTCACGTACGAGATACGTGATGCCACAGAAAGGCCAATAGGGGAACGATCATAGAGAAAACTTTGCTGTAGCGACATTCTGAACTGAATTAAGTACCTATAACAAGGCGTTAGTTATAAACTAATTGAGTGTGATCGGAAAAATGTATTTTTTTTTATGGTATAGGGGGCAAACGAGCAGACGGGCCACCTGATGGTTAATGACTACCGCCGCCCATTGGCACCTGCAACTCGAGAGTTACAAGTGCGTTGCCGCCCTTTAAGGTGGGAGTAGGAGAAGAGGGTGAGGGGGGAAGAGTGGGAAGAGGGGGGAAAGGGGAAGGACGGGAATAAGGGAGATGGAAGGGTTAGGGCCTCCGGTAACCTCACTCACGCGGCGAAATGCAATGCAAGCATTGCTTCACGGCCGGTTTTCTGTGAGGCCGTGGTAACGAGCGGAGTCGAGCCGGCCCATACGTGCTGAAGCATAGCTTTCCCACATATATAGTTTGTAGATAGACCATTAGTATATTGTGTCGGTTATGACGAATTAGTAAAGAGTACGTAGGTGCTGAGTGTAGCCAGATCGTTTTGGCTTCTTTCTAGCTAGTTCTCAGATAATTATGATTGATTAAAATAAAAAGGAAACGTGGTAAATTGTTACTAAGAATTCGTTGGTACTAATTTTCTGCGGTATCAATTTACGGTTTCTACTTGATTAACAAGCTTTTGGGTTACGGGCAAATGAACTTTGACTATTTCAAGAAGTCAGATTTTGCCACTAAATCTTATACCAGAATAAGCATATTGAAGGAAGACATGCCATGCATGCAGGCTCACCAACATCGGATATCTGGTTTGTTGAACATATCTTATAGCCATTATCCATTGCTTCAAATCCAAACTTCCATACTAATATTATAAATGCCAAAGTAACTCTGTTTGTTATCTAAACAAGACTAAACAGCTGAACTGATCGTAATAAAATTTTGTAAGAAGGTAGATTATAGCCTGGGAAAGGACATATGTTACTTTTTATCCAGAAAAAATTTAGGGATAAATTTGAATTTCTACGCGAATAAAGTCGCGGGCAACAGCTAGTAGTAATATTATTATACTTTTAGATACTTCTCTGTTTGGAATACATAATGTTAGTGTTGGATACCTGCGTTGCCGCACGACGTCATCTCAGTGATGAGTCCCTCGAGATCGGGCGATATGAGCCGCTCCTCGTCTTCACCGTGCATGTAGTCCAGCGCATGGTAGATCACCAGCGCGAGGTTTACCACCAGCTGAAACAAACAGAAAGCTTATTTATTTGGGAAAAATAAACAGTTATACACTTATCTTAATTACGCGTTATCGTCATATTATAGAAATACAAAATATAAATTTAGAACTAATTGGAAACGAGTAAACACAATACGATTTTCAACAAAAGTTACATTATTGAATACTATATTACTATATCTATATATTAATACGTGAAGCGAAAACTTTGGATACCTTTTTACGAAAATTGGGCGGACGGAGGAGTTTGATATTTCGCACACTTATAGTTTATACAGAGAAGAAGGGATGAATGATAAAATTTTTCAAGAATATTTGCTACAAAGTTAAAAAAATAGGGTACATACTGCACAACAAAAGACATCCATAACTTCTCTGTTTCTTGTTCTAATAATTTATAAAAAAATCGTTAGGTGTTGGTTCTTATTTACACCATATTTATTACAATGCACTAACTCGTCTTTTTGTGATAATTTTTTTTTTAAATAAAAAAAATTTGTTAATGTATAATAAGTAAATTTGAAAACATTTTTTCTACCTTCGACGGGGTTTTAGTCCCAAAAGCCTTTCTCAAATTTTCAAAATTGAGTTTGCTCGAATTTTGATCTCCCATGCGAACACTTAAACCAACAAAGACTTCCGTATTAACAATATTAGCAAAGATTAGTTATATTCTTATCATAAGCCACTCACGTATAATTATTGTGCCAATGGCGCAAATTTAAATTTAAACTCAATCCACAGCGTAAAATGAATATTTTTGGGCAAAATAAGTCTATTATCTATTATTATGTCGACAGTCCATATTAGTGGCGCTGCTCTTGCGTAGCATGGCACATCTAACATACTTACACGAAGTTGTAAACCATGAACCGTACAGTGTTTGTCATTTAAAACTATCTATTTTCTTATTCAAAAGACTTAGTCACACTTGATTATGTCACCCCTAACATGCCATCTTAGGCTTAACTTTCTTCTTTCATCAACATACATACTATTCATGGAGATATTGTTATTTCTAACACTGTAATTCAGCAATAAATACGCTATAAACACCAAACTTGTTTTCTGAACGTGCGATTGCCCATTGCATTCTTCCGCAACCCCCGATAGACATTGACCCGTCTCACCCTAGACGGGTCCAGTCACCCGGTGCGACCATCACCCGTCGGCCGCACTCCTCGCGCCCGCGCGGAACACTGCGAGCTGCCTCTCGAGCCTGTAACTGTTCGGACGACGAATTCCCCAAAAGTTCGCCGCCCACAGGCCGCTTCCTAAGATGGCCGGAGATCATTAAACTCCCTCCGGCGCAGGGTGCGTCTACTGCAGGCAGAATGAGTCGTATCGTGAGGCCTGCTTTGCCTACCTCCTCCCAGAAGGAGGCGACGGCGTTCCATGCGCTCTCGCTCCGTACCATGGCTAAAACCAAGCTTGGGAGCGAGAAACTACCCGCAGCACCAACTGCCACGACGAGATCACGGCGCTGACTAGCCTAGGCTGAGCATTCCGCCAGCGTGTGAAGCACCGTGTTCTCGGGGCAGTCACCGCAATGGTGGCAAAGTTCCAAATTATATAAATTTTGCAATATCCAATGCCTTTTTTTGAGCGGTGTCTTAACGCATCTAAGAATACTAAATCGTAAAGATACGCAACCTTCACACAGTTTGCAAATACAACTAAAACTTCTTTTTATTCAAGTCGACCTTTTACCCAAAAAACAATAGAACATCCTTGCGTCCCATCATCCGTTTCATCATAAGATCAAAACACCATGCACCCGTGACTATCAGGGGCAGCCACCGTGAACAAAACACCATTGTGGGCTCATAGGCTATTGCCCAATGTTGCTCCTCTCAATGCAACCACTCCTGCAACTTCACACTCCATTAAACTAGTGTAGAAACAAGATTAATGACTGAATGGGGTAACTGAGCTCTCCCAACCTTTCTGTACTCTTATTAATTAATCAGTTGTTATTTGTAACAAAAAGTAGATTGGTTCAGTAAGTAACTATTAGTCATAATAAAAATATTTTATAAATGATTCTCTTGAAACTTTCTCGACTTACATGAATTTAAAATTTGAAATCTTTACTTAATCGCGATAATATTTATAAAGTAATTCTTGTTAAAAAGTTATAGTTTTTTTATTATATAGCGGGAAAACGAGGAGACGGGTCGATGATGGTAAGTGACTACCACCGCCCATGGACACCTGCAACTCAAGAGTCACAAGTGCGTTGCCGGCCTTTGAGATGGGAGAACGCTCTTTTCTTGAAGGTTTGAAGATCGTATCGGTCCGGAAGATTGGTTGTAAAAGTTACATCCCACAGTGGTGAAGCGCCAACCATCCAAGTGATGAGGATGGAAGTTTTCGCGCGTTGAACGATGGCGGAAAGCTGCAGCCGGCATAACTCCGAACAATTATTCGGAGCACAATCTATAGAGAATGCAGAGTGAAGCGACATCACTACACAAAGCCAAGTTGAATGCCTTTACCAATTTTTCATTGTCTCAGGATAGAAATTCTAGTTCATATTAGATCTCCGGCCATACACCTCTTGCTGCTTGAAGTTTAAAACTTATATAAACCTAGACTGATATTAGCAATAATTATTTTTTTATCACATACTTACACAAACGGTGAAGTAATCCGCATATTATAAGATTTCTAAATAATATTCTTAAAGTTCAATCCACACTAGGGCAATGAGATGCACTATGACCTAACCCCTCTCATTCTAAGTGGGTTGGACAATTTATAAACGGGTATAACATTGCTTTTATTACGTTAAGTGTAAGCTATACTACTATATACATAAGTATAATGGAAAATTACTGTTCGTTTACAGCTATGGTCACAATCTTTTCATTTTATATTTATTACATGCGGACAGAAAGTTTGGTTTTTGTGATTCGTTCGACAAAATTTTGCTTCACACGTGTACAACAAATGAGTCTGTTATGACCTTGTATAATATGTTAAAATACAAAGAAGCAGGTTGCGTTTTAAAATAAAATTTTATGGGTAGCCCCATAAAGTAACATGATAATTATATGTTCACATCTTTATCAATGAAATTACAATTATTTAATCTGTGTTAACTGAGACCGACAATCCAAATTGAAATAGACCGATGTTGGATCTGGCACAGCATTGTATGCAAATGTAGTGCAATATGATCGTGTCTGGTTGCGCGTGTGCGGCGACTGTGACGATCGATGGACGATCGCAAGTAAACAATGAAAGTCCTTACTACGCCTATTATTTTCAATGTTTAACGCAATGTATTGAACATTTATCTAATTGACGTTGTACATGTTGTATAATGTTTAGAGTTCTAATTTATTTATATCGCTTGTTTGCGAGAATAACGACATTACTAAAAATTATTGATTTTAGAGAATGACAATGTTATGTGATTTCCGCTAGAGTATTTTGTTCTAAATATATAATGAATTTGTCGTTTATTAACGAACGTTAGCACTAAATCGGCGTTGCATCTCTGTTCACCATAAAATATCAAAGATTTATCGCAAACGAGCGATAAATATGTTTATACACAATATGTATAACAATACTTAACGAATATACGCTAAATGTGCTGGACATTTGTATTTTGGTTGGCCCCGACATAACAATCTAATGATGCCACTTAGGTCACTAATACCTATATATTACTCTTTCATTGCATTATTTATTTTTACTTTTATTTTTTTTTAATTATTACATCAGTACTTTACGTGCGTGCGAATTGTAAATTTCGAATTAAAGCTCGAATTGGAGCCACAAACTGGAGAAACACTAACCATTTTCAAGACATCACTCCAATAGTGTTGTTTAACTGATATTTCTAGTACTTACTAAGTCTTGGTACATAGGGTGTCAGACCTTCAAAACGGAAGAGGGGAGGGATAGAGTCAGTACCATCGAACCATGCACCAGTAAAACCACTGGCTCGTAAATACTGAGAGCCCGGCCCTGTGCTTTTCTGTATGGTTATTGGTTGCATAGAAATACAAATAAATCAGTTGTCTACATAACCAAATAATTACGCTACAAGGTTCTTTGTCAGACAACAATAACAAACTTTTAGTTGAACATAGTTGTTACGTTACAATTACAACCAAACCGTTATTTATCATAGAAAGCAGAAGTAATTCTGTAACATTGATATGACTACTCTTCTTTGAAGTAAGATAAAATATCGTGTTAAACACAACACGCAGCCGTTTGCAATGTTAAAGCTTGATTAAAATATGAGATTCTCTGTATTCATATTTTTTAACATCTTAAAGCTTTAGCATCTACTACTTCGGTAACCACACAGAAAATATATTGAATAACAAGCTATATTAAAAACGTAATATGTGACTGCCTCGTTGTTTCCATTAGATAAGTTTTAATTAATTACGACGTCCTTGGTTCGTTTTCTCGGTCGGGTAAAGTGCTAATAGGAAAAACTCCGTCTCCATATAAATGTTTGCAGGAATTTGTAGAGTTAAACCTGCGATCCCAGCGTTGCAGAGCAATGATAATCACTTTCATCGGATAAATAGACAACGCATTCGGGATAGGGAATTGTAGGAGGTATGGAATATACAACAAGTATCTAACTATGTAAGAATTTTTACCAAGTGAACGAAAACACATGTCAAGTCAATTGTTGACGTAAGCTGTAAGGAGTTAATAAATCTTTGATAAGATAAAACAACCTGACGAATTATAATAATAATACGTCTATAATAATAATAATATAATAGATGCATAGTTATCGTGTGTTTTATTATTTTCATAACACACGGTAATAACGTATCATCTATCAACTCATGGAACGTTATGGAATATTCCTATTATCTCAGATGATGTTGCAGGGGCCAAAACAGTATTTACTGAAAATGTGGGTTTTTACAAGTATAAATATATTTATTTTTCATACTAGCCTTTTTTATTATGGCCAGTGACCACAATCTGGATATATTAAAATGTACACTAATCTTTTGATGTCATCAGTAGAATAATAGTTCAATTTGATCCAAGAGAGAAAAACAATGTACCGCGCACAAAGCGATATATGAAAAAAGTGTGTGAAAGACAAATCAATAAATGGTTTGCTTTTAAAAACAAACAAACAAGTGTCCATAACAAATCGGTCACATTCACAGCATACGAAAAATACAGTTACATCAATAGTAAAACGTTTTATTATTTCTTGACTAAAACAGTTATTAGCTATGGTCGTGTTATATCACGCACATACCAGTTCCGCGATACAATATCCTTCAATGTTTCCAAAACAAAGAAACTACCAAAGACCACGGTTACATCACTATTTTTTCAACAACTGAATAAAGACTGCACGGATGGCGATGGTTAAAGTGGTCGCCTTGCCACTTCGACGAGAATAGGTGTATTTTGTTGTTGTTTTGTGATTCAATGTTTGTAAAGTCCACCCTGCGAAAGACTGACTTCTGTATGGCGGACCCACTTCCCCGATCGGGTTGCTATCATCCAATACCACTATCAAAAATTACCTTTCTTTGTATAGCGTTGCTACTCTTCTTACACAAAATTTAAATACATACCTACCAACCAAAAGGTTCATGGTACAGGGCAACTGTTACAACGATTGTTAACTAGTAATTTTTATCAGGAAACCTAGTAGTTTTACAAAATTTACATGCAGTTTTTTATACCAATCTTCTGTTCTAATAAGAGCAAGAGGCACAATCGCGATGACCGCTCTCCGATAACCCTTCGCTGTCTAGTTAACCGAAGTTCACTCGGTCACTGTCTTACAAGGAAACACGCGGTCTTTGTGACCCTTATACGGTATAGAGAGAAAGTACGCGTTATAAGGGTTAAACTGTTAGATATATATGTACATAGCAAGTGTGAAAAATTCATACAGCTAGCCCTATTACAAAACGTTGAAAAACAAAGCATCAGGTTTAAATCATCTCAAAAGTTTTTTTACTTTTTTATTCACATACATTAATCAATTAGAAGTTAAGTGCACATGCTACTCCAATTACAAATATACACAGCATTCACAGGTAGACAACATAGAAAATTAGAAAAAATAAAATAGTAACTTAAACTTTACACTTAACTAAAGACTTATAAACTTTTTGTGTTAGTCCAAGTTTTGTGATTCCGCAGTGGATAAGTTTCATTTTGAACAGTGATGATTTCATGAATCCAAACTGATACAGGCCAGTATCATTTTGGTACATGAAATAACAAAAAAGTGGTCCCGGGCAAATAATCGGATTATGTTTTTCCATTCCTCATGTTACCAGCCATTCGACAATGCAGGTATTTCGATGTTCAACATTTTTAATTGCTTTTAAAATAGTTCTTTAATAGTTATTTAGAATATTTAATTTTTGTAACTAGCTATTACAAATCTATCGGTAATATTTTTATTTTCATTTCACCTAAGATGACCAAGAATATCGTAGTGTCTAAGATAATTTATTTTACTTAATATTTCCTACACATAACGTAGTGTAACATGTACTCGTACTTTACCTCTTTACAGAACGAGTACAACAGCCCTTACTATCAATGACAGCAGATAGCACAGGCTTCCTTCCTACGAGTGCGGAAGGAAGCCTTCTGTTATGCGTACTGAGTTGAAGGTGAGCTGATAACGCTTTCACAAACATACGTTAATATAATGACATTAGAACAAGGGCAGTTATACAGTTTTGTACTAAGACACACTTATATGCGACGATAGTACCTTTGCCTTTATCAAGTATCAATTATAAAAATTAAATACCCTCATTCAAAAATCCCTTTAAAGATTAGAAAAGGACTGATGAATTTCAAACGGCTGAACATATCGAAGAACACCCTCGATCAAGTCATCTTTTAAACGTAAAAAACTAAATCAAAATTGGTCCATCCGTTCAGGAGCTATGATGCCACAGTCTGACACACGGATATATGGACACACAGATACACATTACACACGTCAAACATAACATCCTACTTATGCGTCGGGGTTTAATAAATATAAAAATAAACTAAGAGAGTTTTCATAAAACACGTGAAAAAATCGTGATATTTATCGTTGTTTTTAATGTGGAAATTTATTTTTTTAATGAAATAAGGTAGCCATATTCATATTATTGAACCATACGATAGTGGAGTTTTCATTCAAAATCTAATGTTTTTTTAAATTGCTAATTTTTTTTTTATATCACTATGGGGACAAGCATACTCTCATGTACATTACATTATCATGCTATTGCATAACAGACACCCCCTGTAATGTTTAACTCGCGTCGCTTGGTCTGTTCCCAATTCGGCTAATGCAATATGAGCGTAAACTGTTGACTCGACGTGCTCAATTAACATGATTTGTCGCCTGTCCCCGGGATTGCGCGACCAAAACATTGTATACAGTATGTTCAAAACATTATTTTACATTTTTTATTTATTTATTTAAGGTTCACCAACAATTACTTACACATACAATATAATATATGCAATAATAAGAATACAGTGCAATTACTTAATCGTAAACACCACTTGTTTATATTATATTATGTCAATAAAAGAAAGACTAAATTTGTTTTATTATAATAAGTTAAGAATAAGTTAACAAAGTATTATTAAGTTTCTGATATACTGCAATTAAGTTTTGACAGCTGTGTGGAAAGGGAGTCGAAATGTCGGTCAATTTTCAGAACATCGTTATTAATACCTTCATATGAAACCAAAAACTACTCCCGCCGCGATTTTTATTAGGAAACGTCTATCTATGGTATATTCGATCGAAGCTACTGAATTATATTATCTACCTATCTATGTCTAAACAAAAATGAAATGCTGTTCGTTTATAAGCGCACCGCTTGCCAACGGCTCAACCGATTTGGTTACGTGTTATTTTAAAATGTTCGTCAATAATTCAAATTAGATTTTTTAGGAAAAGCAAACTTAGAAACGTTGCCCGACAAAAGGGGAAAATTGAAGGAAAACTGGAAATGCTTTTTGACGTGACAACGTCTTATAAATTGGTTTGCCGGGTGACACTTCAAGAAACTGCGTTACGCTCCGCTCACGTTATGCGCTCACAATGAGAGCGAGTGAGAGGCACGCGTCCCTTCCACTCGGGCATGGTTATTATTTTACCACTCAAAGTCGTTGTCACGTAAAACTTTCGCCCGTATACCGACTTTACAGGCAACCAATTTTTTCCATGAAATTAAAAACAAATCACTGAAATTTTCACAGGAAGAAGTCTATCTTTGAAACTGACCTTTATAATTTACATTCAAACCATTTTTAATTAAGAAATAAGTTAAACTTATTGCGGATAATTTATAGTTAGTGTAGTGCAAATGTTGTGTCTGAAACGTACCGGGCTTGTGCTACGCGGCCCTTTGAATATATTGGTAGCTATTTATTTATCTTCAAATAAATAAGAAATCTGTAATTAGGTACTACTAACTACGTATTTTGTACTCTTGGTATTAATATGTCTCTATTAATAAACAACACTCTGTATACATAACATGTGTATGCTACAATTGAATGTCATTCTCGGCTAAATTAATCGAATTGCCCTACACCCAAGTACCGAGCCGCTACGAAGGTGACATACTTATATTTTTACAGATGGTTAATTTATAAACTAATCGATCTAGGTCTGTCCGAGACTGAAGTAGAACAAAGACAAGAGGTTTTAATCATGCTTAGTGTTTCGACTTACGCCGATCGTTATGCCACTGCGATTTTTGCCATGAGGCGAACAACTCGTAGCGTGCGCCTGGCCTAATATTTATCCGTTGTCTTTGGTTATAATATGTGCATGAATTGCGAATGCTTAAAATTTTCAAATGATTTCTTTGCTTTTAAAAGGCCTTATACTATCAAAACTTTCTAAGAACATGAATAACGAAATTCACTCATATTTGCCGATTTATTTTTACCTCTTCCTAAAACCCTCGTAAGGAGGCATGGCAAAGCAGATATAACTACAATAGCTGCCGCAAAAAGCACCCAGAACTGTTCCCTTTTAAGATGTCATACACACGTATCTGGAGATGTCATACACACGTTAACAACCCTATGGTTGTCAACGTATGTATGACATGTCCAGAGACATCGCTCATAGCTCTAGAGGTCCAAGGGCACCAATGACAGCTTACTTACTTCTTTCGTCATCATATTATATTATACAGTACAAAAAATATATATAAATAATAAAGAAAAAATGTTTCAACTTAAGAAACATTAAATAAAATACCTTTAAGCTGCCTATTCGTGCTAACAACTGACATCAATAATGTCCACACTTCGAAAACAAATAAACAAAGTTTTCCATAGGATTTAAATAAGTTTAAACAAACCAATCCCGACCATAATTTCTTGCTACTGTTCTTATGAATTGCTGTCACTATTTGCATCACAAATGATGGTGGCTGACGCACAAACATATTCAAGTAACAATATATTACGTTTGTTTTACTTTTTGTAATGTTTGACGAGTCGAAGAGTGCATTGTCACTGCACGAAAAACAATGATATAAGTCAAGTGAATATATAAGAATCATTTACATACATAACATGTTGTCAAGGAATATCATTTTAAATACTTGATTGAAAATTTCATTAATGACTATAAAAAGCGACGTATTGGGGCCTAACAAGTCCGTTTTCTCGGAGTTCTAATAGATGTAGGTATATTATAGTTGGATATGACAAGTATTTTTATGGCAAAGGGCTGTGTTCAGAAAGCATTTTTGTCATAAATTCGCATAAATCAATCAGAGTACCTTTTGGTCCTTCGAGCCTTTATTGTAATGCCGTTTATGCAAAATATAAACATATTAATTATTCTTGTAGTGTATACAACACTCAAATTTGATGATATAAGATTTACGTTGTAAAACTTAACCTATTACACCACTGCTGACACAAAGGCTATCGCGCAATCTCCAAAATCAGAGTAATTGATGTCAGATGTAAGTATTTTTGTGACGGTTTTGGTGACAATAATCACAATATTCTGTTATATTAATTCAACTTTGTATCTACAAACCCACGCCACGTACACAAGACCTCAATATTTGAGCCGCAGCTGTTAAATATTCAATAGGACACAACTCACATCTGTCAAGCTTCCAGTTGAGTGGTGACAACCCTGAAGCTAATGTTTTATACAACAGACGAGTGATTGAAGGCAAAATTTTGTACAAGATGGAACGAAAGGTACGGTACAGACTGAACGAACGTGCAACGGTATAAACTGGATAGTAAAATAGAATAAGATTATTAATATTATTAAAGAACATTATCATTTTTATAATATTGAGTCCAAATAAATGTATACGTATGACAGTTAATTTATTTTTATAAAATCGGTAGCGATCAAATCTATATACATATTTCTATTTTCTCTAATACTCTCTATGTCTGGTACACTTGGTGAAATAATTCTTTAAAAAAAAACCGACTTAAAAAAAAAAACTATTCCATAAAAGACTTTTATGGTTTTTTCAAGGATGTCATTGTCAGAACTGGACCATATTGACCACAAATGGGACCACACGGGAAGCACCAGCTTTCAAATAAAAAAAGAATCATCAAAATCGGTTCACCCAGTCGAAAGTTCTAACATAAAAAGAATATACAGTCGAATTGAGAACCTCCTCCTTTTTTGAAGTCGGTTAAAAAAAAAACAATCTTTTAAAGGAGGCACTTCGTCATTGAATAACCTAAAGCACTAATAATTATTCACAAAATTGAAAGGTGGATGACGTCCAGACTTGAGCTCTTTTTAGGGTTCCGTACCCCGAAAGGAAAAAACGCACCCCTTTCAGGATCACTTTGTTGTCCGTCCGCCCGTCCGTCTGTCTGTCAAGACACTTTTTCTCAGGAACGGTGGAGGTATCAAGCTGGAATTTATATCAAATACTCAGGTCTAATGTCCCTTGGAGCTGTGAAAAAATCAAACTTCTAAGCCAACGCAATCAAAAGATACAGTCGTTTATGCCGCAAATTTCCGCAAATTTTCAACACTCGCAAGGGAATCAAAACCTACAGGGAACTCAGAATCTTGAAATTTGGTACGAAGCAACGTCTTATAGCACAGATAAAGGAAAAATTGCGAAAACCGTACATTTTTAGTTACATCATATAATAAAAATATTTTACGGAACCCTCGGTGCGCGAGTCCGACTCGCACTTGGCCGGTTTTTTTATTTAATTTTGCATTTGATCAGCTAAGGATGTTTGATAATATCAAATCACTTCGTGTACTTAGCCCACATTTTTTTTTGTTTTTAGGAATAGAAATGAAACAAATACGTTTATGTATGGTTCGTAAAAAGAACACTGTTTCGTTACTTCCCCCATCAAATAAAGACAACATAGTACTCTTAAGTTCTTTAGAAAGATACGTGTTGTAACACTGTCCATAGATAATATGTTATTCTTTTTCATCTCCAACGTGAGAGACTGCGTGCATTTCTCTCCAAATCGCATGCAAATTGAATACAATAGAAATATTACTATAACAGGCATTGTTTACAAAAAAACAATAACTTTAGTGTAACCGCCTCGAGCCATTCAGTGGGCTTACGCAACAGGTAGTGTTAGCGCCATCTAGCGAAATAGAAAGTGGTATGCAAACAAAATGACGGCAGAATGGACAGCTCTGTGCGTACTGTCGCCTGTCGCTAAGCTTCCTGATGCTAAACTTTAACAACAGAGGAAGTGTATGGTTAACGTTGATAATTTTCTATTAATTTTATATATATATGTCAGTTTTCATCTTGTTGTACATGGCAGACATACAAAAACCTTTTTTGATGTTGAAAAATATTTGAGTATAGGCACAGACTTAGATTATATATAGGTCCAGATACCGTGACTAGTACAAAAGTCACCGTTTACTTTGAAGCCACTTTTTGGTGCTGTGTGAGTGAACCCCGCCCAACGCGAGTGTCTACGTACAATGTTTGTGTTTGTGTGCATTGACGGTTTTACTACCAGTGCATAGAGGTTACCCCAAAGTTCAGGGACTTTTTTATTAAACATTTTTTTTTTGATGTAAGTAATATCAAATAAATACATTTTGAATGTATTTAAATCAGTTACAAATATTCGTTTATTTCATTTTTTCGTTTTTTTCATTTAATTCGTTTACTTAAAAAGACAAATGTAAAATAAAACTACTTAGTAGGAACTATTTATTTATCACAATATTTTTTCGTTTGTTTTCAAGACATTTTTTTTTAGAGTTTCCTCCTTAAGAATCGATTTTCATATAAGGCCGTATGAAAAAAATATGAGAATAAGAGTAATTTTTTTTTTATGGTAAATGTAACATAAAAGCTCTTTTGAGTAATAAAATTAAATGCAACTTTATTCACAGAAACAGAGTAACAAAAGGTATTTTGATAAAATAAAGTAAATGTTTTGCCTTGTTTTGTAGTATATATATATATATATATATATATTTATAAAGTATCAAGAAACTAGCAAAATTTTACAAGTCCTAAGTGCTCTATAGCTATGTTCGTTAGGAGTAGTAATAATAAGTTATAATACGAGTACAATCCCACAGCTAAAGTATCGTTTGACGGACACATTGAACTCCGGGTGCTAGAGTTTAGAAATTAAGAATATTTGAAGGATTCCAGTTTCGCGAACATTAACGTTAAGCATATTTCTCGTCTTTCTATAAATAACATGTTTGGCAAAGAAAAATATATATACTGCTAGAATGCGTTATGGGAAAATAAATTCACGTCCTGGCAACATCTCTAGTAATGGCGTCGTAATTTTATAAATTTGAAATTTTGTTCTATTGTTTATAAATACATTAGGAAATAGAATACTTACATATGAAATGTGATGCTCGGACACTTAAGATTTTTTTTTTGTATAATTTTTACAGAATGTGACAGCACAAGCAGGCATTTTTAAATATTATAAGTAGCGACTCGAGACGTACTTCAGCGGCGAACGTTCGCTCGCGTGTGTCGAGTGAGACGCTTATATTTATATTAGACGCTTGTATTTTTTGGCTTCAGTTTTGAGGCACGGATTAGGCATCTGGACCTATATATAATCTAAGGGCACAGATAACATGAAGCAACTTAAGATTGCTAGGCTAGCGAGAAGGTTTGTGGAAAGTGGTGATGTTAATCAAAACGTCGTTATTGTTAACACATTAGTAATAATAATATTTATTTAAAATACAAAGCTTGTTATGTATTCGGTGCTTCAAAGTTCTACACGTTAATAGAAGTACGTACGTTTGTATGTATTTAGACAACTCAATTCATTAACTTACTTATTGCAATGCGATACCACAATTGTATGGTCATATGCTAACGTTCCCGCAGACAGACACATTCAGAATGTCACTCAGTAATATTTAGCTTTAGCACTAAACCATTTTGTGCGTTACATAATGTATTGTTTAAGCGTATACATTTACTACTAACATATTTTGTACTTCTGCTTACAACGGAACATGGCAGTTAGTAAAATATACTCTAAACACATACCCGTTACAATTAAGACTTTTTTTAGACTATAACGCCAAATTCGAACAGAAATTTTTATTTCGATTCCGATTCCAACTCGATCTAAGTCTTACAAAACACAACAATCTATCTATAGAATTATCAATTCAACATAGTTATTTTTATATGTACATATGCGTTGTTTGTTAGGAACAAATGATCACGAAGTATGATTTGCACTACACGCAATGTATTAATAAAAAATATAGATTTTCGTAAATGAAGTGACTACAGTTCTTTAAAAATCGCTTTTAATTTGTTTTTGATTTTTTTCATTGAATGTATGTTTTTTGTTTACATGACGTTTAAAACCTACGCATTGTTATCGTTTTAACCAACGAGTCCGGAGACATATGGTTAAACAAACTAAATCACAGTGCAGCAGTGTTACCGTTAAAAACAATTTAACGCAATTTTCCGGTGCCAGAGATCTGTCTACGGGCATTTATTAATGTTTGTTTGTTTTTTTTTCTATTGCTTAGTTTTTTGTTACCTTGATGAATGTTGACGAATGAAGAATTGTGGTTCAATGGCCTGCTTACACTTTTATTTTAGAGGTTACGCTACGTTACGCTACAACTTGAGTAGTAAATATTTGGATATTTTTATAAAGACAGCTCACGCACGCTACTATGACATTGTGATATGAGACCCTAGTCTCACCATACACAACACACACAATACAAAGTGTACCTAGACTCAAAACAATTATCGTTAAATCATACAAAAACATAAGTCCTATATGTGGAACAAATTTATCACCCTTAAAAGAGTGACAGTTTGTTTACACCAATAAACTTCTAAACCGATCATTATAATATATTTGTTAAAATGTAGTCAGGACATCATTATTTAAAAAATATGCAAGATAAATTGGACTAAATATTTAAATGATAACTACGTGTCAAGCTGGGGACGGGTATCACTCCCTAACAAAATACTTAGATTTAACTAACATACATATATTGATATGAACAATACGAAGATCCATTACCAAATATTTCCGGCAAGAGATTCAAAACATTTGCAATAAGGGGCTATGCACCCCACGCCGCAGTCACTCTGACATTGCGGTAATTAAATACTGACAGAGCTTTCACGTTGGTTGTATGGGAACGCGAACGTATTGTCTCTTCTCATACAATGTTTCTGTTGGAACGAAATTCTAATTTCAAATGGGTGGATTCATGTCGTTGTTGCTATGTTGTAAGCTCACGACCAATCATTATTGGTTATAATTCATTAATAATCCAAAATCTCTAAATAAAGTGCATCAGATTTGCCAAAGATGTAATTTTTTGGTTTGTATTTCGGGCTTCAAGCAAAAAGAACTGAAGAAACAATGTAATTCAACCGTTTGAATTCAAATATTTAGAAGTCAGATAACATACCCGGTGTTAATAAAAAAAAATTATAATATTCAAATCATACCAGGCGTTCATAAATCTACTCTGGAAAAAATCAAATCAAAATCAGGATGCCACGTTAGAAAACCGCCATTCATCAAGTCAAGTTGTTTCGATGACGACCCCAAAGGAAATGCTGCACTCACAATGCGGAATAGTTTTATTTCCCTTCGATGCCCGGTGAAACTACTTACTCCTTTTAAGACTTTATTTTTTTACTCAGTTAACATTACCACTTAGTGTTGCAAACGTGACCACAAAAAAACCAACGAAGCTAATTTCTCGGGCATTGACCAAAATGCAAAACATGTGCGTCAGTAACTTTATTTTCAGTTTAATTTACCACTATGTACAGGATAAAAAACATTAGTTTTTTTACCTTGACTCACATTTAGGACTACGGATCTTCTCAGAACCACAATAAAATTAAGTGTATGTACAAAATGTGACTTATAAGACTTGTTTGTTGAATTTCTTTGGACATGTCTTTCAATGGAAGATGGTATCTTTGTTTGTACGGGAGGGTTTTTCTTGCAGATTTGGTTTTGTTGTTATTGCAACCAGTGTGCCATAGTTAAGGCAAAGGTGTCTAGAGCTCTTTATTAATGAATGTCACCAACCTGTTAATGTAACGTTTTAAGTTCGTCGTTTCGTTTAAGTTTAACTATAAAGGTTTTGACCAGGTAATGTTGACCAATATAACTTGAACTGTCATTGTATTGACTTTCCGTACCACTAGAGGTCAACATAATTATATACTGGACCCCTGTAGCTATTTGAAGGCGTTTTCGCATAATTTTAAACTTTATACATATTATTGTTAAACATCGTCGTTGCAAATTTAATACCTCCTATGTGGCAAAAGTACCTATCATAGAAAAACGAAAAAAACTTTCTCTTGTAATTTTTTTTAGAATATATTGTTTTAATTTTCCATAGGGACATATATAATGCCTTGAAAATTTATAGAAGAAATGTTAAATGTTGTTGGCAAGATTTAGTAACTAAATTGTTATTAAAACTTATGTGTTCATCAAGTACATAGGAGATTTTGATAAACAGTTAATTGTAGGTAAACACTTAAGATGTTTTAAATATGATACGTAAGTTATTGAATTAAGAAGAAATTTACATGAGAGTTTTTTCAGACAGTAGATCTTTGAAAATGCTTTTCAACAGCTTACAATGCACTTCGTCTACATATATGTATATACACTTTAAATATTTCAAAAGTCACTTTCGTCAGTGCGCTACATTTGCATGAAAAATGGCACAAAGAATTATCTTCATGTATTATACAACATAGATACCTGGTGTGCGACAGCCTAACCACCACGGCCGCGGCGCCTGATACTGACGTAACACCAAGTAATCGGTGTCATTTGTTATTCAATATCATATTAACACGAAACAGTGCGTGAGCGCAATACCTTATACAGGCTTATCAGAAGGGCTTGTCGCACACAACACTTTTATTTTTAGTATAGGAATTTATAATGCCATTGTTAGAATGAAATATATTTTGTAATAACAAAAGGCATGAATCAGAATGGTATTGATACTCTTTGTACAGTTGATTAAAATATGTTTATTTTTTTAGAAACATTACGTAGAATAATTTGTTTTCGTTAACATAATATGTTACTACAGTATGTATCCAAAGGTACATTTCCTTCCATACCATAATTATTGGTTCCCAAACTTTTTTGAAAAAAAATTAAACAAAGCCCCACATTGCAAAATGCAAACAGTCCGTCAGTTTCCTCATAAAACATTTCTCCATGTATCCATTTTAATGACACAATATGTACAGTTTCACAAGCCCTCCCAATTTTGTCGATACGTCATGTTATGTATGAATTTATGGCAAAATATTTATGACATTTTTCATGACTTTTGTTTTTTTCTTATATTTGTATTATGTTAACCCCTCCAGCTAAGCTAAATGCTAGTGCACTAGGTAGAGTTTGAACCCGCAACCACTTGATCGCACGCGCACTTTCAATGCCTTAGCCATTACGAGTCAAGCTTGAACGTTATCATATGATGTTATAATATTCAAACCCCTTAACTCGTCTGAATATCGTCCAGTTCACTTGTACACTTGGTGACAATGCCTCATTACCGCCTAGTTTCTCACGGCTGTTGCGCAACACCAACAATAGTTACATAGGGAAAGGTGAGATTATAATATTAGACCGCTTCAACTTCTAAATTATCAGGTTTACGAATCTCCCATCTTACCTTAACAAACAATTATTTAAATTCACTTGTAATGGCGATTAAAAGTCTACACTTTCGTGATAATTTATCTTTTTATACTTTCTCCTTTAAATGAAATGTTTGTAATCGTAAAACATAACAACGAAAACTGTAAATCCCACAGAACTGAGAGTAAACTACTCATTCTCAATTCTATGGAAAAACTAATATTATAAATGTGAAAGTGAGTTCAAACAAGATAAACTTGAAGGACATGTAATTTTACAATAGCATTTTCATCTGATGTAGATTAGGCATTAGCTATTTGGCCTAATGATTCTATTTCGGGCGAAACGATCAAAGTCCAAAAATATCGTCTCATATACTGTAAATTATTTTTTTTTGAAAATAATTAAGGCATAGTATCAAACTGATTACACGAGGACGAGGTAAGCGTCAGTCAGCCACCTACACTCACATGTTTTTCTATATCTAGTTTTAACCACAAGGCATTGGCTATTTCTAGTTGTTGCCAGTAAAAAGAGCGCTAGACCTCGAACCTAAACTTAGGCCGAATACAACCGGCAACACCAGGTATTAGCCGTGAATAAAAAGTGCATACCTAGGTTTAACCAACTGCTATTGACCGCACCTAAGTTTAGCCGGCTAGAACAAGGTGTAACCGTATAGGTCCATATATAGGAAATTGCAGGAGATCAAATTCACCAACAAATGGTAATTTACTAATATATATAAGATAATACAATCCAAAGCTTTACAAAAATAGATTTGACGACGTAGGTAATGGAAAACCATGATATGTTTATACATTGAGAAGTATTATGTACCTATGTAACAATTTTGCAAGTGAATGTAATTTGAAGTGGTATGTCAGAATACAAAGCGTATGAAGGTAAGCATGGCAATAAATACACGAATACAATAGGTACAGGCTATTTTGAGTTATGTTATGAGAGACTTGACGCAGTCAAATAGCTAAGCTATCTAATTATCGAGCAACATTGTTGTATTGGTAGGTGCGTTTAGTTTTAAAATAATGTGTTAATTTACAGAGTAAAAAGTTAAAACAGGTTAAGGTAATAACAAGTATTGTTGAAATTGAAATTCGAATTCTGGTCGAAGAAGAAAAGTCGATCCTTATGTCTTTTTTTTGGTACCTTTTGTTAGTTTAGTGCTAACTAAACTTCTCCCACCAAGTGCATAAAATTTAATAGAAAAATGGTAATTAAAATAAAATTATGTAGGTATGTGTACCAACTACGTAATCCCTACTTTAAAATTAAGCTTCCGACTAACAACAATGTATACTTAACTTGCCACTTAAAAGCAGCATTAAAGTAGTTGTGTTACGGTAGTGAAATCACTAAGTTATTGAACAATTAAAGCTTCTATACCGAACAGGATATTGCGAAATAGCAACTATCCACTTTAAATATTAGGCCGCGCATAAAATCGATACAATAATCTACGGAATCGATGTCATCTCAGAATTCCACTGCGATTCAAAGGAACTGTGTGCGCAAAAATATTGTTGTGCAACGACTAACAAGGATGCTTATTGTGCGAAATTCCGTTCAGAATTATAGTGTAACAGATCAAAGGTTATGTGTTCGACCGAAATGCGAAAAGATGGGCGCATTATTATCCGAATGTCTTTTAATTTCGTTTGACCTTTTTCTCTTGGAGAAATCGCAAGTTTTTTTTCATTGCTTGTATTTTATACACTCCTTACCAAGCTTGGCGTATGTTGCTATAGAAGCGAGTATGAGACAAATGTAAGCATAAACCAGGTTTACATTATTTATGTAAAAAGGAACATAAATTGAACGATTATATTTTTAAATGTAAAACATATGACGTGCGGAAATAAGGTTTCAATCAACGTGGGCATAAAATATAGCCACGTTCCCAATTCTGTGGAACCGTTAAATGATTAGACGATAATAGGAAACGAATAAAGTACACAGATTCCACGATTAACCATTAAATTAAAAAGGCGAAAGTTATAGAGGAACTCTTTCTGACTCGTTACATAGTGGGTAGAAAATCGTCTAATTCCAAGAAAGGATCGATTGATTACTTTATTTATTTATCTTAATTTTAAACAGACCACGATTAAAATTATATCCAAAATCCCAGAAATAAGATGTTTTGATTTATCGTTCGGTTATAATTTTAGTCTCCGTAAGGGCACAGAATACATAATAGTACCAGTAGGGTCTTATTTATTGCAGTCATATTTTTTAGCATGCTTTGCTTAGCATCAATACCTATTGCAAATAAACAAATGTATTTGATACAAATGTAGTTTTTGGTTTGATTAAAAGTAAAACTATGGTGTAAACATGTAAGTCACAATTGTACGTAACTGCAAGGTATGAAACAACTAGTTAAGAAGGGCTATAAAGCTATCCGATTCCACTTTATAAGTTACCACAATGGGCTATTACGAGCGGATATTGCAGTAATCAAAACTGTAATATCGGATTGATGACCCAGCTAAGGCGACCGGATGGACTCCTATAGTAAAAATAGTATAATAATCGATAATTTGGTGTCTATACGCAACACACGGACTTTGACTACATCCTTAGTTATAATGTCATAAATGCCGCATTTAATAATAATCAATCCGCTATAAACTTATATATATAATACTATTAAATAAGGAGTTTCGATCATATTTCGAATGTCGTTCATTCGATTTTTGGAAGATCAAACGTAGTAGCTAACGTCATCAGATGTCACCTTAGACAGTTTATTAATGTTTACCAAAATACCAAAAGAAATTGCAATTACTAAGGTTCCACGAAAAGGTTAAACACCTTTTCGTGGAACCTTAGTAATTGCATATAATAGTTCGCTAGGAGTATAGCAGTTATCAGAAATCCGCGGGGATCATACTTAGAGTCAAGTGTTGTTTCAGCCCTAATTGACTTTTACGCTAAATCGACAAATAAGGAAAGAGTTAAGCCACGTTTTCGCAAAAGCTGTACCAGATAGCTAACTTGTGTATAAAGACGAAACCCAGCAATACAAATGCTATCTAAAGATAATTAATTACTTAATCATTTTGGTGATTCTATTCCTAGCAACTTAACTATTTCGCACAGCTCTCGGCAGAAACACACCCTACACAACTCAAAATTACATTTAAGTGTTCCAGTTAGGTGACATCCCTAAGTAACAAAAGCAAAAAGTTTTACGCTGTTATTAAATTAATGATTGCAGCTGTCAATACTTGCACACCCTATCGCTTTCAGGTCGCTTCGTTGTCAGTAAGACTTTTTAAAGTATGTATTGTCTATTTCCTTGTGGCGACACAATATTGGCTGGTCCCGCTCCCTACCCCCACTAAATAAGAAGGCTTAATCTCTTGTGCAGTCTCTGCTTCTTGTACAGCAAAACTGGTGGTAAATTACTTTGATACAGTAAATACAGGATGTTCATAATCTACGTTTTCCTTACAGTGTCCTATGACCTAACCTAACCTAAATAAAAATATAAGACGTCATTAGGTCATGTGCTGTCACTATGTTTAGGCAAAACTGTGGCGACAAAACGAGACTAAACTGCATTTTATAACTGAGATTTTGTATTAACCAACAACAGACAAACTAAATAAATTGTTAAATATACACAGAAAGTATTGTGTTTCATACTGTATTAATTATTACACTCGATAGCGAAAGTAAACTTTTGATTTCTATATGGAGTACTAGAGAAAATCGAGTTCATTGTGGGTAGACCGACGGATATGGTATTCGTTACCCGCGAGAGTCAGACCGCAAGTTGATTTTATAATTGTTGTTCAATAAAATAGTTTATTATTAAGTCACCTTTGTTATGTAATGATATTAACGCTGTAGCTATTTTTATTTACAAATACTATTATATTTGTTCTTTTAAAAAACATGACAACAAATCGCTTATTTTGTTAACAATTTTACTTATCAGCGATCGATCATACTTTGGTATTCGCAAGTTGTGTATGTCTGTCAGCTTGCAAATTCCTGTTTATAAAGCTAAAGGTAATTTCGACCTACTGATAAATATTACCAGTATTGCCATTATAGTATGATTGAGAGCTTAATAATTCTTTATTAAGTACTCAATGGTAATTTAAAAATTAAATTTCTTCTCGAAGAATGTTGTCTCGGAGTTATGATAGACACGTCCACAACTTTGACCACACAGAGGTGGCGATAATTAAGTACTCGATATCGGAATTTCCGACGCCAAACACCGCACGTGGGCGGTTGGAAACATATCGGATTGTCTTCATTCATGCTCGATATATTTACAATTACAATCAACACGATTAGCTGCCTCTTTACAACCGGATAATGGATGGATGACCATTTGTGTATGCCGTTTTAACGATTTGGAAAGAGCAAGGAATTAATTGAGCATATATTTTCTTTCTATAAACGATCTCTGTATTTGGTTAATCGACCATTTATTTTATGTAAATTGCTGTGAATTATTATTCATTTTAAGAAAGTTTTGCCTTGTTAGTTAACACATTTTCTTATGGTACTCTCACTTCTAACGTAAAATCGTCGTCTGTATCTCTGTAAACTCAATACCGTTACAATAAACCCATATTGGGAATAAAATAAAAATAAGAAAAAAATTGGAGGTTTTTATTGTCACAGAGTAGAATACGATATCAACACAAATGTGGCGTTTCAAGATTTTGCGGTATGTAGCTGGCTGGTCATTTTTTCTTGTTAAAACAAAACACGAAAATTTGGTTGGGCACCACACATTTCTCGAATTTGAACTACCTGGACAAGAAACTTCACACTGCACAAAACCGCTGTCAAAGAAGAATGGCACTACTAGAGTAGTTCTTTTTCTTCTTCTGCTGGTCAGTGACTTTGACTTTGATGTGATAAGAATAAGGATATTAGATTAAGAAACACTGTTCTTTGAAATAAACTTTCATCAAACAATCTGTTGCAGTCATAGTCTGAGATGTAAATAAAAGTAGAGAAATTGATTTGGTCATTAAAGTTTTAATTGCTATAGTTATGATTTCAAAGGACAGTTGAAATTAAAAAGAAAAATATGTTTTACTTCATTGAAATTTTGCACAACAAGGGCAACTTTATTTAGGAACATATGACAGTCAATGCCAGACTTTATATCGTAGTCTGGGTGTATTTATTAAATAGTAATAGATACAATGATTTAGAAGAAAGTTACACCTACTATGCTTTCATTAATAAAGGCGTCCGATTACAAACACTAATACAATCAGACAAACACAAATTTGTTCGGATACACATAGAACAAGTTGTTGTCGAGTTGTATAAGTGAATTTGCCTTTTCATTCGTAAGATGGGATTGTCAGTGATAATTAAAAACTTTCAAGTGCTATAATAAGATTCAGATACTACAATGAACGTTATCTCACTGCCAAAGAGTAATGAACTTCAAATAAGATATGGTTTCAAAAAGAGAGTGTCACTTTCTGTTGGCTCTTAATAGTAAATCAGTTTTAATTATGCGATTGGCATTTAGTTTCGATACTTTTCCTTATTCCATTCTTAGACAAGTGTTTGAATACTCGTATAATGAGTTTGAATGTTTAGTAAGAGGAAGTTTCGACATTAAACAGATACAATACTTGTGATAGAATACATATAAACTGATGGAGTACCTGGGCGAAAGAGCTTGGTTAGGCGTTTATTTAAAGGCACCTATAATAAACATATTTATAGATAAACTTAAAAAGCAAAGCAGCTTTCTAAATGCAAAATATGCTCCTAATCGTTAGAGATAAAAGTTATCATTAGATTAGATAAAAATTAAAACCCAATGCGGGATATTGCCTGTAAACCGCTGCCTATGACACGCTTCTACTCACTTAATAAACAGAACTATTTCAGAAGTGTTCGTTAACCGTGGTCTTCTGTAATGTGGCTATTTGCCACTTTAAAACTATGCGGCAGCGGCGGTGGCAGGAATTTGATCAGAAATCTACCACCTATAGAAAGTTTATTTTAGGAGGCAAAAGTGGTTACTAGTTTCGTATCGCAAGCGACGAAGTTGTGTATGAACACGAATTTGTCGCTAGCGGATTTCTTACTCTATTTTCTTACACTAAAAGCATTTATTTTATTGGAATCTAAATGCAGGCAAATTTCATATGTTACGGCCACAAATCTAACAGTTGTTTGTCTTGCAAGCGGCCAGGAACTTCGATAAGCGCTGCACCTACAAGGCTGTTCAGGTATTTGTTGGAAACCTTGCCAACATATGAATCATAATTGATATAAAATACTTTTTGTGTATTTATGACGCACGCCGAGAAAGTTGAAATAATAAACGAGTAATAGAAAAACTTTAATATAAATAAGTGATTACTCAAAACGCCCACCAATTTTTGAACCGTCTAAAATGATCGTAATTTAATCACCAACTTACTTTCCAAAGAAAATAATCGCGTGCATAAAACTAAAATTGATCTATTAAATACACGAAAACAATCGAAAGTAAAGTGCAAATGGTGAAACGGCAGCATTTTACTATAACTTATTTATACATATTTAAAAGTAATATGGCTACCAGGCAACTACAACACACTTTTAAATTATTGTACATTCTAAGCTACTAATTATAAATTAATCATATTTTTTAAACCGAGTTTCATTTGTCTGAAAAAAAATATGATTGGGTTTTTCTGTTTCCGTGCGATAACAAGTAAGCTCATCCGCTCTGCCATAACGACAGTCGTCAATAATAAATGTAGGCATAGAATTAATCAGAAGTTATTCATCCGTACATATTTTATCTCTTAAACTGCCTTATCCTTTCAAATGTAAAACTGGTAGTGAGCTGTCTGTTCATGTTCTTTTTAACCATTTACATTAGCTATAATAAATGCACGTGTTGTTTTTTTACACTACACTAAACAAAACAGAAACTACTTGCACTTACAAAAACCGGAATTATTAAACACATCACTAGAAAAAGGACAGAAGTTCTTTTACTATACTAGACAAAAAAATGGAGTTATGTTTTATTGCACTAGATAATAAAGGGAGTTTTTCCACGACATTAGAAAAACGAAAGATTTTTTTCATTACGCTTGGCAGAAACTGCAGTTTTTTTTAACCATTTCATACTATACATATAAGATCAAAATCAGGCAATGAATAAGAAATTTAACGAATTCGATGCTCAGATAAAATTAACTAGAAAAATAAGACTGCTATTTGTCAATCACAAACAATAACCAATTAGAGCAAATTAAGGTTATTGTTAGATTAAAAACAAAGTAAGAGGGTTTATACATTACGCACGTTAATAAATTGACGTGTAATGTGTAATGAAATGAATGTTTTTATACACAACATTGATTAATTGACACCAGACAGGTCCAAGTGAAACTGGTTCTATATCGAGACCACCGACCACTGCAAGCTATAAAGAAGTTTTGTGCAGTAATCAACAGACCACCACGCGAGTACAAGTTAATTCAAAGGCTTTGATGATATTTAATAAAGCGATTGCAATCCAGAACTAAATGCTTGTGCTATGAACGCGTTGACGTGGGTAGCGTAATTGATGCAGTTGAACCGGCTACATCCTCATTATAAGGCAAATACATTAACCAGATGACTTGAAAAACTGCAGTAGCATTACAGATTAGGTATCCTCGTAAATTGCAGACTACGAAAAGTTTAGATTACAAATACTATTCAAGATTACACATAATATACTTGTTAGAGGGCTCAGACTTCCTGGCAACAGCTAGTTAGAGATACAGCAATAGCTCGGGTCTCTTAACTTATACGGATGGATTCGGTACACTACCGGATCCATCCTTATAAGTAGGCCTGCCATCACTTAAATTACTGACCGGCGTCAGTACTACGTCAGGCGCCAGACTAAAACTTCAAAAACCCTGGACACAAAAATTAATTATAAAAACGCAGTTTCCGTTTACATTTTTTTAGTAATTTAAACAGCTTGTTAACGATTCATCTAACAATTACCTATAATTTTCCCCTGGACACCTTTTGAAAACCCCGTCCGAATGCTCCCCGGACGCCCTCTAACCTAGGACAAATCCGGGAAAACGGACGGATGGCAGCCCTACGTATAAGCAATATCCCTTTCCTTCCATTGCCTTAAGCAATATCCCTTTCCTTACCTACATTCCCCTTTCAATATACTCCCAATTTTCCCATCTTTCACAGGGCCGCTTACAAAACCACATACACTGCACTTGTAGTGAAGAGGTTGCATTTCTGGTGTTGAATAGAGTTGCCAAAGCCATGCAGGTTGTCAACGCACGAGTGATACAGTTCAATGAAAAACGCCCAATTTGTAATGAGACATGTGAAAAATTTTGCAAGAAACTTGAAACTATAATGTTCGTCGATCTACCAGTGTTACAATATCACAAAATTAAATTCTTACCAACAAACTAAATAAAGCCTGTTGGTCAAGTGGTTAGTGATCCTGACTGCTAAGCCTGAGGTCGTGGGTTCGATTCCAATCAAGGATAAATAATTGTGTGATGATCATGATCATTTATTCTGTGTCTGGTTGTAATTTATCTATAATATGTATGTATTTAAAAATATATATGTATGTTTATCAGCAGTATGGTTACCATAGTACAGGCTCTGCCTAGTTTGGGATCAGACGGCCGTGTGTGAGATGTGTGGAGTCATTATCACTACATATTATAAAACAAAGTCCCCCACCGCGTCTGTCTGTCTGTCTGTTCCCGATAAACTCAAAAACTACTGAACGGATTTTCATGCGGTTTTCACCAGTAGATAGAGCGATTCATGAGGAAGGTTTAGGTATATAATTTGTTAAGGTTTTGTGTAAATTGGTTGAAATATGATGATGATTGTTGAAAAGATGTCTCTGCTATCCGTGCGAAACCGGCGCGGGATGCTAGTTATTATTATATTATAAACCGCGCTGCAATCATTAAATAAGTTTGTGATAATGAGTACTTTACATAAGAGCGTAGCTTTCTCTACACTACAATACTAAGCCAAACTTTTCAAGGTGCCCAAAAACTGACAGCAAAAAAAAGATGTACCACATAGATGCAAAATATCTTTTTGTGTTGTTCGTTACTATACAAAACGCTGATGAAAGTGATTCGTATTTCGCTTTCATGCTGCGTTCTGTCTATCTACTTATTGACACATTGAAGAGGTTAGAATTTCACTTGTTTCAATGTCAGGTTGGACCATCGATAGTACTATCGCCACATGTGCTCCGTCATCTTACAATTGGGAACAATTGTGAAGGTCCGTTGGTGTAATCTTTTTCTCTTACTTACACTTCATAATATGTGCTACATATATGGTACGAGTATACTATTAGTATTCTGATAGTTGTATGTCTGTGTGTGTATGCAAAAAACGTGCAATTTAATGAATGCGTCGCGTGACAAGGCACAGGAAATGGGCAAGGTCTGGCGATGCATCGGATTGTAACTGGAGACGTACTATAGGACTATAGGTGTACAAGTCACACAATTATCACGTGAGGTAGTCACGTGTATTATTTCAAAGATATATTTTGAAATTAAGTACTGTATGTTTGTATAAAATATTATCCCACTAATATTATAAATGTGAAAGTTTGGATGGATGGATCGATGTTTGTTACTCTTTCACGCAAAAACTACTAAACCGATTGCGATGAAACATATATGTAGATAGCTGGAGACCTTTTTTTTTTTTTGTGCGTGTGAAAACCCCCTCTGGCCGTCACCCCACCGGGGTTTTCGGTGGGGCGGTGTGTCGGAATCGAACCGACTAAAACCACACGGTGTGCCGTACTGCGCCTTAAGTAGGAGGGATCCGGGAACAGCTTTATTACGACATCCGGAACCAGATAGCTGGAGACCTGGATTAACGCATAGGCTATTTTTTATCCCGATATTCCCACGGGATCGGGACTTACGCGGGTGAAACCACGGGGCGCTGCTAGTTATTTATAAAACTTAGTTGGCAAATAAGTATCTATTCAACACGCAGTAGCGTTAACATTACGCAACACTTCTCGCGGTATTCTGTAGGGTGGTCAACTAAACTGGCAGTCCTATCTCGAGCAAAAATCTGCAGTTCCTGCTCCTACTAATATTCGTGGGAACAACACTATGTGAGTTACATTAATAACCGTGTTTTTAATCTATACGATTCCCACATTCATCACAGAGGTCTGCACTTGTGAGTTAGGCACGACTGAGTTTATTGTTTAAGATCTTTTAATTACATAGATCTTGAAAATATACGTACGAATGACTTAAAAGACTAGGTGTTATAAAGTTCTAATATAATAAAGCATAGTTGCAATAAAAAACGGATGAGAAAACAAATCGTAGTAGTCGCACGGACTCGCACCTAACCCTTGCGTGCTGGCGCATAAAGTTTATTGACATTTTGTATGATAAAGTGGTATGCAAGTGTGACTCATATGTGTGTCAATAGTATTATGTACTTACTATTTATATTCATACTAACCTTTGCCCGCAGCTTTACTCGCGTAAGAGTGGATTTTGTCAATCAATTCAGGCGTTCCTCGCAAACAGTAGGTACTTCTTTTAGATCAAAGATACTCTATGTCCTTTTCGGTGCACCTGACTAAGGGTAGATATGCAAAATCTTACTAATATTATAAAGGTGAAAGGTTGTGAGTATGGATGGATGGATGGATGTTTGTTACTCTTTCACGCAAAAACTACTGAACCGATTGCGATGAAACTTGGTATGTAGATAGCTGGAGATCTGGATTAACACATAGGCTACTTTTTATCCCGATATTCCCACGGGATCGGGACTTACGCGGGTGAAACCGCGGGGCGCAGTTAGTAGTTGCCATATTTTTGTGTTTTCTGTATTTGTAATTGTTTTATGTTAACTGCTTATTTTTATTCCCGACGTCACCTTGCTTTCGAGGCCCCATCTGAAAACCAGCGCTGCATGTCATACATGCAGCATATGCTGAGATGGCGGCCATTTTAGACTCGCACAGAATGGGACCTGTTTCTTTTTTTCTTCTCTCTCTGTTTTTAATTTAATACGGAATTTATTATAAGTTTAGAAATAGTTTTTTGTTTACCTTTATATCTGTGCGTGTTCTAAATAAATGTTTTACTTTCTTCTTCTTCTTCTTTCTTTCTTTCTTTCAAAATTTCCTGATGATCGGTTAAGTAGTTAAGGCTTGAAAGCTTAACAAACAAAGTCAAATTCGTATTTATAAGATTAGTTACGATTAGGATGTCATGTATCCGGAACATATTACAGGTAGTAGTCGTACGGGCTCAACGCTTAGCTATATGTATCCGTAATTAGTAACTAATTGTTAATCTGATTACTTATAAAGAATTCACATTGCATCCATGCTTGGTACGTCCTCCTTGCAACTAATGAGCTTTGGTACAAAAAATCCGGTGAGCATTTTTTATTTATTTTGCGATGCAACTAATCTATACTATGATCGCGGACCATAATTTTAGTGTAAGTATACATGTTTATATATTTTGCGCGGAACCCTAATTCTTTTTCCAAAATAAAAGTAGCCCAAGTTACTCCTTATAACACCAGAGCTAACTGCCAGTGTAAGTCCCGCGGAACGTTCACCCGTTCCGGAGATTAGTCGGAACAAACAGACAGACAGACAGACAGACAAACATTTTAAAAACTGATTTTTAGGCATAGGGATCGTGCAAATACCTGTATGAGCTGGAACAAATCTATTATTTTGACATTTCAAACAGACAATTCAATTTTATTTACTTGTATTGATGTATTTTTAACCGACTTCAAAAAGGAGGAGGTTCTCAATTCGATTGGTATTTTTTTTTTATGTATGTACATCGATTACGCTGAGATTTATGATCCGATTTACGTGATTCTTCTTTAGTTTGATACGGAATAATTTTGCATTTGGTCCCATAAAAATTTAACATAGTTTGGCCCAGTAGTTTTTTTATGAAGGTTTTTTTTATAAACATTTTTTTTACGTGGACGATGTAATTTTAGTTTGGTACGGCTTTTTTAGAACTTTTAATTAGGTTGATTATGTATTATTATTAACCCGTGTCCTGATAAGTGGGTCTTAGACTACCTGTCATTAAAGCGGAGCGAGCGTGCGGAATAGGCCTACCCATAGCTACTTAAAAAAAATACTATTTAATACATGGCAATAAAAAGCAACCAAATGTTATAGTCTACTTGATGTAATCTAGAAAAATCCTACTGTAGTTTACAGAACAACCTATTACATACACTATAAAGTAAAAAATAAAAAAACTACGTTTAAATAAACCGACTTCAAAAACTTTTTATTAGTTAGTTAAATTCATTGTTCTAAAATTAATAAAACAGAATTAAACAATGCCACTGATGGTGTTAACTTTAAAACACGTTTAAGTTTTACAGTAGTGATATTTATATATTATATAAGTATCACTACATATTATAAAACAAAGTCCCCGCCACGTCCGTCTGTCTGTTTGCGATAAACTGATAAAATACTGAACGGATTTTCATACGGTTTTCACTAATAGACAGAGTGATTCATGAGGAAGGTTTGAGTGTATAATTTGTTATGATTTTGTGTAAATTGATTGAAATATGTTGATGATTATTGAAGATGCAAAGCCGGGGCGGGTTGCTAGTTAATTATAATTTTAAGTTATTTATGCATAACGCTTTATCGATTTTATTATCTACATTTCTTTGCAAACTATTTAAAAAAAGACAATTCTATCAAAGGGCACCTGACACGTTATCTATTAAACTCGATAGCCAGATTGATCGATTGATGTAATCTATCGTTACTTAATCGATATCTAATTATTATTACATCTTTGTAAGACTCAAAATGGAAAGGTAATTAACAGTATAACTTATCAACATTTCAATCTAAGGTGAGTACAACTTTCTAAAGTTTATTTTTTATATTTTTGGGTTTCAGCACCGATAAAATACGTCTTTTACACACTTCTCACATTTCTTTCAGCTGTCATTTAAGTAATTATTCTCTTTATGAAATGATCACTCCATCTTTCGTAGAGTTCTTCCATATTTCTTTGGTCTTTCTTTAGTACTTTTCTATTTAGCGATACTAGGCTGATAGTCGCAACTTCGTTCGCGTGGAAATTCAAATGTATCCTAAGGAAACCGTACATGTTTCCGGGATTAAAAAAAAGTAGCCTATGTCCTTCCCCAAGGTATAATCTATCTCCTTACCAAATTTCATGACGATCCGTTCAGCCGTTTAGTCGTGAAATGGTTACAAACAAACAGAGTTCGCATTTATAATATTACTATGGATACAACTCGACTGAAAATACTTGATAGGTATTATGTCTGTTATATTCGATGCCATATCATACCTGCTCTTTCAGAAACATACCTCATTTTCCTCAATACATTCACCAATATTCGGCCAGGAGGTCAAACCTTCCTATGGAAAGACCCATACAAACTTATTTTTCTCAGGCAGAAAAAGCAATACGTACATTTAAAAGCTTTAACTTACGCGTTAAGTTTATACTTCCTCAATCAAGTTCAACAATTAGCACACTTGTAGTTCACATCGGAACGGGCTATTAGCGAATGTGCCGCACAAACTGCAAAACTGCACAGCTCGGCACATTGACCCACTTATGGCAGATTCCACTGGTGAGAGTCTGCTCAACTCACAAGAAATATGGAAAGTAATTTCAACAGGGGCGCTTAATAACCAATTCGTACGGCTCCTTACTTTTTTTCAATGCCTTTTTTATTGGAAATTTATAGTCAACTTTGGCTTTCCTTATGTGTCGTTGCATAAGTGTGTTTGGACTATAAGGTTCCTTATATAAATTGGTGATAAAAGCAATTGTTTTGTTATAACAATATTCGTATTAAAAATGTTCATATTATGAAACTGTAGAAACGTATATGTAAGTGGGTGTAGTGTTTCCGTCTGAAAAAAAATTATCATTTGTTGTATTTATTTTTGAACATAGCTATCAAACAATCATTCAACGCCAAAAGATAATTCTCTTCCAAGGTTATCAAAAGTGATTTCACAATGAATAATACACGTGGCAAACAATCGCACATCTCGTCAGAAATTAAGCAGTTATCAGCTTATACACAATATACACGCTGGCAAAACTAGCAATGATGATAATCGGCAATCGTAATGTTCGCAAGCGATATTATGTTTATATAAATAACTAGCTGCGCCCCGCGGTTTCACCCGCGTAAGTCCCTCGTTAAGTTTTCTTTTTTGTGCAAACTTCACATAAACCATCTACTAAATAGTCCGAACAAAGCCTAAACATTTGGTTTGGATAGGTGAGCCCGTTCTTGAGTTATAAAATTACAAAGAAAAGTGGCATTGATTTTTATATATATGGATGATCACAGACAAATAAACTATGTATCTCACTACGAGAAATCAGACCCTTCACTTTTCAAACTCAAAAATCAGAACTACACACCTCCATTGTCACAAATGTCACCAATGGACAGTTTAAGGTTAATTCAGACGGTTAATTTTTCGTTCATTACTGTCTTTCATTTTGCATCTTTCAGTCCAAGTGACACGTGTAAACAAAAAATGAAACAAAAGTGAAAATTAATTAATTAATGAACTGATCCAACAATGTTGGGTATTGGCCCTCGGCATTTGCCTTTATGTCGGTAGTTTAGTGTACTCTACCGCTAACGTTACCGTCACAAAATGAAGGTTAATCTGTTTTTCTTGAATCGCTGGCGGTATTCAAATGAGCCATACTGTATACTGAGACTAGAAATTAGCTGATGATGTATTATATAGTTTTAATACAAAATGGATTAAATGTAAACGTGTGTGTTCTCCGTGACACACAATCAACAACTGGCTGCACATTTAAATATAAATAATGACGTCAAAATATGCAAATGCAACACGGTCACGAGTCTAAGCAAAAAGATTTACTTTTTGGAGTTTACTCCTCAAGAATCGATTTTCATATAAGGCGCCCGGTATGAAAAAAATATGAAGAGTAAAATTTAGTGATCGGAGGGCAGCGTAACGCTTTAACGCTTTGTTGTGCTTTTTGTGCTTTATTGGAGTTTACTCCTTATCCTCGACGCATGTAAGTAGATATGTGTATATATATATGTATATTTAGAATATATACTGTACAGCGTCTACAAATGACATAGAAAGATATATAAAGAGAGTTAGGGAGAGATAAAAAGAGAGAGGGGGGGGAGAGAAAGAGGAAAGAGAGTTCCTCCAGTAATTTGTAAACTCCAGTCGTGCGTCGGAGCTGACACACACCTTTTTTTTTATATCTATTGGTTGTAACGTGATGTTATATAGCCTATAGCCTTCCTCGATAAATGGGCTATCCAACACTTAAAGAACTTTTCAATTCGAACCAGTAGTTCCTGAGATTAGCGCGTTCAACCAAACAAACAAACTCTTCAGCTTTATAATATTAGTATAGATTACCTTTCGTGAATCTAAAACCTGAAACATGGTGATGAGCGCAATCATTTGTTCTGTAGGTGTAATTTATCTATGCTATTTATGTATGAATACAGGCTCTGCCTAGTTTGGGACCAGATGGCCATGTGAGGTGGTGAGGTGAGGTGTCTCAAAAAATTATTATTACCAATTAATTTGTAGAAAAAAAAACTGCAAACAAGAACAATAATCTTAATATTTGTCTACAAGAACAAGACCATGAAGATTCAAATCTGACTAACATCACTTGCCATAACAAGTTAAAAACATAATACAAATCGGCGCCTAGATCTCCAGTTATAATTGCAGTATACAGACTTTTATAGCGTGTTCTAGTTTGAACTTAACAACTATATTTAATAGTATACCATTATGCTAAAAACGCCAATCAAGAATAGCATACAGCGCAACGAAATATACTTTGATCCAAATGGATCCGTGATTTTTGTCAATTTGTTAATGAAAGAGTGGTAGCTGACGGTGTACTACACATAATAATTATTATGTTAATACGTGAAGAGAATTCTTTGTAACTCTTTTTAAGAAAATTTCGTGAACGTAGTAACGTGAATTTTGGAATATTTAGTTTATATATAGAACTGCAGAAAGCTAAAATTTTTAAACAATATGTGTTACAACTTTAAAAATTACGTGAAAACGGCTTAATGAAATTACACGCGTCCAGTATATGTGATTACCTGTCATGGTAAGTAAGTTTATACAATGACAGTTCAAGTTACACTGTCCAATGAAAAAACCATGGTCGAAATTCGACCATATATAACTAAGCAAATAAATAAATACGTCTTAGTTATTGACGAGATTCCTTGTTAATGAGGACAGCGAATGCGACTTTTTCGAAACTTAACTTAGATTAACTATAATTCTAATATATGCCAAAAGCATTGACCAGTCTCCACTGGTCAATGTTTTTTTTTTGTAAATAACCCTTCCAGCTAAGCTAAATATTTGTGTTACGAGGAGGTTCATGTCGATAGTAGGTATAATAGAGTTCGATCCCGTAACCACTCTATCGTAAGCCTTAACCACTCTATCACACGCCTCAGCCACTGCATTACCGCAAACTTTTAATGTCAAGAAAAAGTCATTTTTTTTATAAAAACTAAATGAAGACGTAAAAGTTTCTATGTTTTCATTTTGTTATCACCGGCAGTCTAATAGTAAGAGGTACGAGCGGATTCACGAGTACAAATACAGATAGACAGATAGATAACACTTTATTTGTACACCAGTCTTATAGTAGAAGTATCATGAATACATTTGTCATACAGATAGTGTACAAAGGGCGGCCTTATTGCAAAATGCAACCTCTTCCATGGAACCTTATAATACAGGTACATACTTCATTATGATGTAAAGAAATGCGTTTGAGAGTTTACGAGTCCGTTCGATATTTAACAGGAAGCTTTCACACTGGTACGATGATTGCCATAATATTAAAAGTAAAGCGGAAAACATATATTATCTGTCTCACTGTACTAATGATATGTTAATACCTACTGATTATGTTGTTACTGTAAAACAGATTTCTTTTTAGTATTGACCAGGGATTCCCAAAGTGGTCGATATCGACCCCTTGGCGTCGAAATTGGTTTACATAAATGGAAACTGATTTTGGGGCTCGACGAACTTTAAAAATCGACCTCTATTAATTAACACAAGTTCTTATTTGAAATGAAAGTTTCAAATAAGAACTTGTGATACTGTATAAGTTGTGTTACGTGTACTAACTTATTATAATAATGACTAATATTTTAGTAGGAAGTATCATTGTTGTACTTATAAAAAACTCATCAAGTCGATAAGCGTGCACAAGTTCGTCGAAGATGAAAAACACAGCAAGTCAATAAGCGTGGACAAGTTCGTGCAAGATAATGTGTTCGAGCAAGTCTTTCAAGAACACGAACGAAATCATAATCAAGTTCAAGTCATACATGCTCCTGATATTTTACTATAGTATAACAAGTTTGCACTTAGGTTGAAAGTTCATTTTTGTTTTGAAGTTCGATGGAGCTTAAATGATAATACACTCATCTTCTAATTTATTTCAAGAGATTACAAAGTGATTACATGGCTAAATAAAGTGAATAGCGTAACCGTACATTTCTGCAGTTTATGAAAAAGTAACAGGGTAAGTACCAAATAACATTTTAATATTTTTTCAAGTATTTTTTTTAATTACTTTACGTGAGAGAGCCATGCTTCGGCACGTATGGGCCAGCTCGACTCCGCTCGCGGCCTCACAGCTAACCGGCAGTGAAGCAATGATTCATTGCATTTCGCCGCGTGAGTGAGGTTACCGGAGGCCCTAACCCTTCCCTCTCCCCTACTCCCGTCCTTCCCCTCTCCCCACTCTTCCCCCCTCCCCCTCTTTTCCTACTCCTACCTTAAGGGGCGGCAGCGCGCTTGTGACTCTCGAGTTGCAGGTGCCCATGGGCGGCGGTAGTCATTTATCGTCTGCTCGTTTGCCCCCTATACCATAAAAAAAAGATAAGTTGTTACTTAAAATTATAAATGTTTTGTTTTCGACCCTGATTGGTACCTAATACAAATTTTCTATACTACAGTGACTATATCCAAGTTAATCAATGAGTAAGTTCGTTGAGCAAACCTAAAAACATTCAGTACCTAGGTATTATAAAAATAAGCTCGTGTGCAAATTTTATTATTGTTTTTTTAACCCTAGAACCGTACCCAAGCACCATATCGCTTATTAAAGTGTCTCGTAGGTACCTTTGAATATTCTTGCAATTCCCTAAATGACAATTTCGCAATTTCGTCTCACAATTAATCTAATATTGCTATCTTAGCAAAAATAATGTAGTACAAAAAAAATTAAGGTGCGAGCGAAGATATAAATAATTAGTTTATTTTTTGTGATATAGAGCGTTAACATCGCGGTCACGGCCGCTCGCAAACAGTTCCCACGCCTTAATTCATATAGAATACGTGTAATTTAATTTGAAACAGGTAGTTTTGGAGGAATTTTACTCTTAATTTTTATTTTGTCTAAAAATCATACGTAGGTTCCGCTTATTATCCTATGAAAATCGGTTAACGTCCTTTTTTGGGAACATTATCATTAATAATAACCCTGTCGTTCCATCAACCAACCTTTACCATAAAGGTTTCTTGATGGCATGTCTTTTATAAAAAAATCTATTAAAGTGCACTCAAGGCAATGACGCCATTTCATTTTTATACAAGCTTTAAGGTAATTGACTGGCCTGTTGGTCTAGTGGTTAGTGACCCTGACTGCTAAGCCAGAGGCCGTGGGTTCGTTTACCGCCTAGAACAAATAATTGTGTGATGAGCACGATAATTTGTTCTGCGTCTGGGTGTAATTTATCTATAATATGTATTTAGAAATATTTAAGTTTGTTTATCAGCAGTCTGGTTACCATAGTACAGGCTCTGCCTAGTTTGGAATAAGACGGCCGCGTGTGAGATGTGTAACGTTTTATTATTATTTTATTTTTAATTATTTTATAGTGTCACAGTACGTTAACGTGTCGAAATTTTAACAACTCTATTCAAATAAAGAAAAAAAAACGGAGATAGCCGCCACAAACCGAACTTTTCGCCTCTACTCTGCTCTTTCCCGCTACAGACTGCAGCTGTCAATAAAGATGAATTTACTAACAAATAAATAGCCTACCTGACACATAAGCCACTGAAATTAGCGAGAACCTATCCAATAGGCTACAACATAGCTGCTATAATTGATAGCCCATGTTACAAGCCTCATTATACTTGCAATTACCTGAGAATTTTACTACTTCCAAGAAAATTGACACCTGATGTATACCTAGTTTTTACTGCGGCCTGTAAATCGACAGCTCAAAAAAAATATATGGTAAACGAGACTCAAATATCTGAAGAAGGTTAAATCTGAACTGGCCGCTACAAATAGGTTAGTGATCTTTTTGTTGCTGATGAGTAGAAGCTTCCTTGGGTTTGCAACAGACCATGGGTGTTGAAATAGTTTATAAACACTGGTAGTCGCTTACCATGGTAAGGGATCGTGTGATTATTTGTTAATGTTGTATAATTATCTTTTAAAAAAATTATCACCGACTTCAATGCGCCTCAAAATACCCAAATCGCTTCAAGTGTGCCTATAAAATTTGAAGAGTTGCCTCGATTTCTCTAGGATCCCATCATCAGATCCTGCCCTGATGACCATGGGATCACCTGGGAAATAACTCTTTCAAACAAAAGAAGAATTTTCCAAATCGGTCTAGGCGTCCTCGAGTAATCGGTGAATATACATTAAAAAAAATTATACAATGGAACATAGAACCTCCTCTTTTTTTGAAGTCGGTTAATAAATAAAAGAACCGCGGTGACCTGGCTAAGACATCACAGTTGAAATCAAGATGTATCCGGACTTTACTCAATACACTACCTTTATTATCAGTAGTTTTAAATAAGAAAACAATTCATACCACTGTTAGGAGTAACTGCAAGTTGCCAAATAATTGTTTAGCTCCAGATAGATTACTACTTGCTGCTGGATATGAAACACTCACAACGTGATAATCGTGATGACGTATTTCTTTATACAGCAGTAACAATTTTCAAATCGGACTAATAGAAGCGAATCGGAAGATAGATTAATGCGCTTAAACAAAGAACAATACGACGTGACATCTTAAGCTTTATAATAAATAACAGTATACAGAGATTCTTTTAAACTAAATTGTGTTATTTTAAAGTACTTAAACTTGTTTTAATAAAATATTTCAATATGTAAACAAGAAACATGCTATATGTATGTACGTGAAAAATAGTGAAACATTTGTCAAGTGACAGTATTCAAGATCCGTGACGGTGAGCTATCTATCAGCTTGCAAGTTAATTATATTTATCGGGTAACATAGTCAGAGTTTAGAAATTTTTCACTATAATGTGCAAAAGTATAATCTATATAGTTATAGGAGCATTTCACTGGTAGTACGTGCCTCGATTGCACTTATGTTTGCGAGCCATTGTGAAGTCCTGAGTTCTATTTCCGCGTCGTGCTAACTGTTGTTGACTATTTCCGTTAGGAGATTCTTAGTAGTAGCACAGAATCTGCAAGCGGGATAAATTGTGACAAAACCATTCGTATAAGACTTAATCGCATTACGTCCCAATTGTGTATGTATACTTTACTTTCAGTAAGCTCAAATAACATTTATTTATCCGTAAAAAGTACATAACATACGAAACATTTAAAAATAATTTTGCACATACATATTTAAATTCTTGTTGCTTCCTTTTCACATTATAGAAGTAAGTGGTTGAAATATATTATCTACCGATATAGTAACATTTCGATGCAATGCTATGCAAAAAATTATAAATCCAACTTTCTTTCATAAAGTATTTCAACGCCATGTCTTAGAAAATCGACTGGTTGACATACATTATCCACAGAATTATGCCATAAATTTTCATCTCATGTCATGCGTAAGTATATACACGACAGCTACTACGAACCCCCACATAAATATCACTCGATCGCCGCAAGAATGTGTTGCGGTGAGATATTACAAAATTGCATATTACGCTTTTATTAGCGATAATTATCGTTCGGCGATAAAAGTCCAAGCTTCGACTATTTTAATCTTGCATAAATTATAATAAGCTGATTACATGTAGCGTTGTAACTGTTAAAGTAATATACTATGGCTGGTTTCTGATAAAATTAAAATCGGCATATTACGTTATTTAATCTTTTATTGGTAGGATTTAAAACTTTCAATTTTGTTAGCAGCAAAAACAGAAGTGATGCCCGTGGGAAATCAGCATTCCAAATCCAATTGGAACTAAATAAACCATAAAGAGAATACTGACACGTTTCTTTATTTGGGTTGGCGAAAAATCGATAGGATGCCAATGCGAGGATCAAGAATAACGACTATTATTACACATTATACAAAAAAAAAATTGTCAGCAAATGATTAGCGTAGTAATAATCACGAGCTTCCGTGTTGAATAAGACTTTACGTTTAACGACTTACGTTCGAAAATAAAAAGTGCTTCTATTTCTACTAAATCTGTAATAAAACAAATGATCCAATTTTGTACCTATGCTTTGTGCTACCGAGAAAATATCGCAACACTTTCATTTACGTGCAACATTATCGATAAAACACATAGTAAGGTTTATAGGTACTGTCGAATAACGGTCGCTGACCCGTTGCCGAATATTGATGGCTTTGTGAACACACAATATTGAATATAATAAAATGTTGTTGTGCATAAAGTATATACTGTACAAACTATATATTTACATGGCATTTACCTTATTGCATCTCACGAAATCAAATATAAAATTCGTAGAACTGAGAAGAGCTGAACGGAGATCAAATCCCAACAGAAGTATCCACTGATAACTAACCCTAAAATAACCCTTTTGTGGACAGACACTCTTGCAGTGTATACAGTTTCCAGAGCTATCAAAGTGGATGCCACAAAATACCGCAGCGACTCCTAATATACCAGGCAAAGTTGGCAAGGTTCCTCTGGTCTGTCATCCACCATTAATCATATTGCATGCCTTGCCGGTTGCCGGCTTTGATATTCTTGTTGTCGACATGATCAGTTGGGTTTAAAATACTTGGCTCATTGCCTGACCTAGAAAGCTAATACAAAACCTCTGCATCGTACAAGTATACCATCTAGCTATACTATGGAGACAGTCCCCTAGTATCCCTACTGACATCGACACCGTATGTATTTGCTCTAACGTAAGTGTGGAGTCATTAGTACCTACTCTGAAACTACATCTTATTTATACGTCAGACTAACCGTTAGTTATTTCTACAGAAAGTAGGTGAATATACTCGACTCTTAGTCGAAATGAAATACCTAATATCAATAATCAAACGTCTAGAAGCGCGTGCGTAAAATACCAGTGTTTACCGGTTATTTACCATCGGGGAGCACGCCCATCTAGGTTTCTAAACGATTAGCACAATTGCTACAATTAAGACTCAAGTGCTACATAGCCAATTTCTAGCTACCTCACTCCGGGTATAGAAGTAATCACACTACTCAATAATATAAGAGCTACTTCAACAAAGCCGTACTAATCGATTTAGTGCTGGCACATCAGACTTCAACCAAATTTAGAGCCAAACATGTTTAAAAATAATACGAGAAACAACAATGTAAACTTAGGAGTAATGCAATGCAGGGATCATTTTTAAGAAAAGGATTTCTGGAGGAGAGTAGATCACCTTAGTACGCTTTACATTAAATCCAAATTCAGAACTTTTTGGTTTACACAAACAGATGTCCTATGTGCGAATCAAATTCAAATGACTGAATTATTTTCGGAACAGTTTTGTTATACAGAGGCTACTTACCTATATAAAAACTCATAGTTGTAGAGCGACCCCCAGAAATTATCTCGAGTATAATTATAGTTTCCGCAAGTAAACAAAAAGGATATGCAGACATACATATATATGACAAAATGTATTTCCTCTTGAAGTAAAATCTCATGTATTAAGACTATAGCAGTTATGTTCTTGTGCTCAATATCGTATATATATCGCCAGTGTCTGTAACACAGTTTTAAACTACCACAGACACTGACGTTCACTCTGTCTCCAAATTTCACAGTGTTGTACTTAATTAAACATTCTATTCTATTCTATATATTATATTCACATTTTTTATTACAAGAAAGTAAAAGATATGACATTTTCGATATTCAAATTGTATGTTATAACGTTCAATCCTTTTTATAATCTGTAGGTACTTTTGAAAAATTTTGCAGTGTCATTGTGGACTTTCGCTCTTTAAAGCTTGAGGGCTGAAGAACAGACCTTTACTACTTACTGACTGACTATACGTTCATAGGTGCAAGTGTTAAGTAATAGTTGTTCTATTCAATGACGATGGTGCAAACTAACTTTTAGGATACGTTATTTCGCCATCACTCTATAAAACAATAGCCTTAGTAATTTGAACCTTCGCTATTGATAGGTTTATAAATACGTCTAAAACTGGGATAAGTCGAGTCAATGCGAATGATAATTTTAAAAGAAAGTTCTTGAATGACATCATAATATAAAAATCAAATAATGAAATATCTAGGTATTAGCTATACAAATGAACTAATATTATGAAGAGCGCACTAAGTTATGCAGAACATTTGCGGCCCACTTTTATAGTTAAAAGCGTGTAATTATATGCGCGGACATGAAAACAGCATAATTTCTAACTATAGCTAAAGTATAACATCGTTTCAGAACAAAACAAAATGGTCATTGGGAACCTAAAATCTACATAATATACAAATACTTATTTAAGCTAGCTCAATTCACCAAAATAATTTACAAAAAAGAAAAACAAATTTTCTTAATCGTCAACCCTATGCTCTAATGAAGTACATAGTAGGCAAAAAGCTAAGCTTTATAATTATCGTCTTGTCTACACGGAGCATCACAGTTTCCAATTAAACGAACTAATCAGTACTATTTATAAACATCGGACATGGGTAAGCAAACGCTGAATGCTAAGTTGCGTATGGGTATTCATGCAATCTCATTACCTTTAATACTATGACTTTGCCTGTCTACACTTTTTTTAATTACGATGTATCAATGTTTGACGCGATATCTACGGTGTTATAATCTTTGCGGAAAATTGCAAAATTAGCACAAATCTACACTCGTCATATTCTGGGATAAATAGACGTTACTGCCTGTAGGTATTTATATAGTAGCAGACATCTATAATATGCGATATGAACATGTAACTAGATTAAAGACCAATATGTCGATGAAGTGTGTATCAGCTTCTGAAAGGATATGTTTAAACTGACTAGGACCTTCAAAGTTAAACGCAATCTATATTATATGTTGCTACTGTATACTTGACAAAAATAATAACATCAGCTCTGGAACTGTTGATCGCGGGGCTCTTTCCTTTATGAAAAGAATTAGGCCTAAGTCTACCTAGCAGTCCAAGTGCTCGTTAGCAGACTTCACACACCTTTGTCAGTATTATATATAGAGCACTCGCAGGTGTGCAGGTCCCTTAAGACATTTTCATTTCCCTTAAATGGTGCACCTGTAAGTGATAACTTTATAGCGTTTATCGAGTATTAACTTTAAAAAGTCGTAATAGTTATACTACTGACATACCTATATACTGTAGACCGACTATAATAAATTTTGATTTTTTGTTTACATGCGAAAACCCCGACAGGTTTCTACCACTGAATGCATCGAAATTCTTGAATGCACCGTCTTCAGATAATTGGCCGAAGACACAATGTTGTTCAACAAAGATGGCTCAAGTAATAATCATGACTTTCAAATATGTTAACTGCATAAGAATCATAACTACAGTTATATTACAATGTACACATATCAATGAACAAGCAAGAGGCTAAACAAACAAAGAGACAAACATACAGACTGGTCAATAATAGCATACATGAGCGCGTGCGCCGCTCGGCTGTTTGTAATTGTTAATTGACATTCTTGAACCGCACGGAAGGAAAGTACTAAGTAGGGTTGTCACTTAGAATTCTTCATGATTGTAGAATTTGTAAGAAAACTAATGACTACATGGCGCCACGAGTTGATTCAGAACTGTTTTTAAAACTTGAACAAAAGGGCTCGGCTAAGGCTATTATCGACGTAGCGTAAATCACTATATATTTTCACTACATATTATAAAACAAAGTCCCCCGCCGCGTCTGTCTGTCTGTTCGTGATAAACTGAAAAACTACTGAACGGATTTTCATGCGGTTTCACTAATATACAGAGTGATTCATGAAGAAGGTTTAGGTGTACAATTTGTTAAGATTTTGTGTAAATTGATTGAAATATGTTGATGATTGTTGAAGATGTCTCTGCTACCCGTGCGAAGCCGGGGCGGGTTGCTAGTATGTGATAAAATGAATATTGAAATAGCGATCTATGTGAACCTATAAATTTTAAATTAATCACTTTTTGTTTATCTATTCTGCTGACTCTATATATCAGTCAGTAATACCTACTGATCGCGTTAATTCCCGTATACATAATTATAATTACCATCTGAGACTAACTAAACAAGCCGAACGAACATAAAGATCCTTTTTAAATGCCATGTAATACAAAAGCATGCACTGAATGTATCGGGTTGAATGTATTGCCTCTTCTAGAGATACTATAAGTTGTAATGCGTAAATACATGCAGATAATACATTAATTTATCAATACCACATGTAACATACACATGTGTACATCTCCTCCAACATACTTTTATCAATGTACCTACTGTTGACAAAAGGAATCCCCTAGCAAATCGAATTAATTAACAGTACCCAACACAGCTAGCGAACAAATAAATACTGTTTGTGTTTCTGTAAGTGGAATCACTCGAGTTCTATTTGTTATTTTAGGCAATGCACGTTATGCCACTAGTTCCGATGATAACCGCTCCCCATTAGAAAAGCTGTGTGCTTATCTGAAACTAACTTCGTTTATAAAGTAAAACGTGATGGTTGCAAACGCGCTGTTCTTGAGGAATTTCACATACTTCCCATTTGCTATTTATCGAAAGGTTTCTATGACCACTTTTGCCTTGTGTTTGTCAAGTGGCGGTGGCGAAATAACTAAGGTCCCGAACCTGCGATCAAGTAATTACAGATTCGAACTAACTATCTAACTAACTAACACAAGTATTTAGCTTAGCTAGAGGGGGTAACTAAAGTACCAGTAATGTGTGACCAATGTTGCCAATTCCTTTTAAAAAAAATCCTTTTTTTCCTAAAACACTACAAACAAAAGCCTTACAAATCTAAATATAGAGAGTAAGATGCTATTTATACAGCGGCAGGTGCTCGGAACAGTTCGCCATTCCTCGGCATGCCTCATCACCTGCGCGAGCGCAAAAACTGTAATCGTCATTACGGCAAGGAATGCGATATTTAATTTTATGGTATGTTATAGAACAAACCAGTAGTATGGCAGGTATTATTTAACTGAGCAGGAATGTCTTAATGGGTCAAGATGTTGTGTATCAGCTGTTTTTCGACAAGGTTATGACTTTTTAAATGATGATCTTGTTTTTTGTTGAGTTGCTTGTATAGAGTTACGTAGCGTACATACATAACACATTCTGCGATATTACACTGTGTTTTCTAGATCCAAACTAAATGTAACTTAAGTATACTATGTGTTTTAAAACACCTAGACCCAGACCAATGCAAATAATTTGCACTGTGCAAGATTCGAGTCCGCGAGCCATGATCCACAGAAGAGAAAAACGAATATTTTGAACTTTTTAGACTAAAAGCCAATTAGTGGCGGTGGACAAGAAACCGACTCAGTAATAGAACAGTGACCTCCCGAGATTTAACTTGAAGCATAATGAATAATTAGTCAATAGACTTAACGACGTCTTAAATTTAAGTGGTCGCCTCTTTTTGTAACGGGATCTAAATTGCAGTCAAGAGTGTTGAAAACGAAAAGTCACAGTCATTTTACAATTAATGTTATATTATAATACATTACTAGCAAGTGTTTCAGACAGCTACAAAACATTCAAGGAATAAGACCTCGAGTCGTAAACTTAGTCATAAGAATATTAAATTTTGACTGGAGCGTAGCAAACTCCCTCCTCTTATAATAAAAATGTTTTAGCATACGGCCACGTATGGAGTCGTGAATGAGACTGTATCACAAATAATCTTTTCTTGGGTATTTACATCATATTTCTAGTTCTATCATGTCGCCATCGTTGATATCATATATCTAGTTTCTAGCTTTGCCGACGGTGGTTGTAAAGGGCTTAGTTCTTGTCATTTCTTCAAACCATAATATGATCAATTTTGATATGGAAGGCAACTTATCGATGTTCTGTTTGACTTTACCGATTTAAACTACTTAAAAAAACAATATTTTAAGTATTTACGCCTCTCCTTGTTTTTCCTGGCACTTTTCTTTAAAAACAACAATAACCAGAAATTACAACATTTTTAAAAAAGAGCCAAGTATTCCAGAATGAAGAGGATCTTCCCGAGGAGAATGTTCACACATTCTTTTAAATGATATTACTTATCTAAACGAATAGGACCATAGGAAAATAGACAACAACTTCAACCGGATCCAATTTATCTAATATTTGCTGTTTCTAGGACTGATGCCACGTCAGCAAAAGCTTCAAGCAGCAAATATTCTGCTATACAACCTACCAGGTGACCCGTCTGCTCGCTTGCCCCCTATACTGTAAAAAAAAACATTTTACAACCATCTTATACTGCACTCGCTATAATATTTTCCTAGTCTATTTGTTTAACGCTTTTGATTTATTTCATCAAATCAAGGTACTAAAAATAGAACTAGGGATGTTATGCAGCTTCGAAAACGGTACGGTACCGGTATAACGATAGACAACGGATATTTAAGTGGTATCGTTATTCAACGACGCTTACCCTCCATCCTCGTCATCATCATCGTGCAATGCTGAACATAGGTCTCTTTTACAGATTTCCATAAAGAGCTGTCTTAAGTCACTTTCATCCATCGCTGAAGCTTTGAATAACGAGACATTCTAGAAAATAGACTCTTTCGTGGAACACACTATAATATATTTAGAACATTTCATGCAATTAAATTAACAATTTAATAAAAGTATTATCTGCACCAGTTTTCATTTTTGGAAGTTTTAACAGCATTCTTGGAGAAAACTGGTCACTGATCACATCGCATGTAGCGTTTAGTGATAAAAAAAACAATGATACATGTAACCGTACCTTACCAATACCTTCAACATATACAAATCCAATACCGTCTTCAGTGAACTTCTCCCGACTATATCACGAGTAATAACAGAGGAAGTTCGATATTACGCCATAAATATCCTATCCTCGGTAATCGTAAAGCTTGTATGGTAACGATACGTGCCGGCTAGCAGGCCTTCGGTAGCCGGACAACTGATTACATGCTCCTAGCATAATTACAAAGGATAATTTATTAGTTATCGGCTTCAGTCACGGTTATTATTAAGCCAATAATAATGAAAATACGACTTACTTTGTAAGAAAACACACATTGTCGAAGCAGATAACTTAAGACTGAAAAAGCTTTAGTTATTCTTATTAAATTAATATATAATATGTATACTTATTTACATATATACTTAGAGTAATTTGACTGTCGCACACGTATTTGTTTCATGCAATAGCAGAAATATCAATTTTTGATTAAAACTAAGAATAACACAATACAAGCGTCCGTCGGTAGCGTAATGGCTGAGGGTTCGAACAACACCCAGTGCGCTACCGACGTAAGCCTGCTCCTTTTTTCTTGTGTCTGTGGAAACCCATTCGGGTGAGGACCCCACCGGGGTTTTCGATGAGGCGGTGTTTCGGAATCGAACACGTGAACCCATTCCTAACACAACAACAATAACAGGCTTAGATGGAAGGGTAAACAAGAATACTAGTAATGTGTGACCCACGATACTAGTTCTTCTTTTTTAAAAAAGAAAAAAAAAATTATAAACATGTATAGAATCTTTGTAAGTAAGTACAAAGTAAATCTCTACAGAACTATTTCTTAATTAACTTCCACAATTACTATAGGATCAGTGTATACAGAAAGCAGACCATGTGAACTATTAATAGTTCACTCTAAATCTAAGGTCAGATCCTTTCATCGATGAAGCGATAATTTCACAAAGGAGCGAAAATACTCGTATAACCGATAACATAACGATGGTATCGCAAATAACAAACGCATTGGAAAGTCACAACCTTTACAATGTAAAGTATTGGAAAGTGAACGATCGATGAATGGTAAACTTCAGTTAACCTCACTTAGGACAGACATCCCTTTACTCTCTGGGTGGGTGACATTTATGTGGCCTTTCAATTTCTATATGCTAATCTATTGTTTGATTTGATAATTGTATGGTTTGAGCACTTTCTTCTGTGTTGCCATGTCGGAGTTGTTGTACAGTATGCCCTGTGTGTCATTGCGTTGAGTAGAAATCTTGCAGAAATATCCAACTCTTATAAAGTGTTGTACAAATTCTAGTCCATAAAGTAGTTTTAGATAAGAAATAAACATACATACATTTACTCTATAGGATACACTAAGTACACTCATTACATAGTGGTCGCTAGAATTTCGTGGGAAGAAATAGGTCAGTTATACACTAGTAATCCTACGGCTGTTATGAGTGTTTACAACAGACAGACTGTTGGTTGTTTGACCGACTTAGTTTTAATAAATACACACGACTAACATGCTGTTTTCTCATAAATAAATAAAAACAAGAAGATATGATATTTTGTGCCAAATATTCACACAACTTTACCACTATGTGTGTCAAACGTTCAGTCTGATTGATAGCTTCATTAAACTTTTGCAGACACCAATTCGGTATTTTTTGAGCGCACAGCAACTTATTGACAAAAAATTGTTTAATAACAAAATATTTTGGTTAAAAGAGCAACAGAGACGCACATGTGAAACAATTATCATTGTTTACAAAACGTCAAAAACAAACAGGTCAAGTAAAGTAATGTTAATTACTTAAAAAGCAGCAACAGTTACTTGTCCCGTTGACGAAGAAATTAAGCAAATATGTGCATACGAAGTTCAAGTAGTTTATAATGCAAATATTGATCTATTATCGTAAAGACGCGAAATTGATTAAACGGTGCAACTTATCGGACATATGTTAAAAATCGATCAAAAATGGTTAACGGTAGAGCAAAACCAGTTTTTTTAGTTTAAACGAATATTATCTGAATGGGATCTTAGATTATAGTGATCAGGATATACTCAGTATATATTTATTTTTGGAGATTTACAATTTATTAATACCTATGTATATTTTAAGATATTGGCCGTAAAATTGTACCTTTCTATAAAAGCAACTGTATTAATATATTTAATCTGTCCTAGTATTAATTCGTACAATTGCGGTGGCAGTTGGTGACAAGACGAATATTCATTGAATAAATATATTTTTTAAATTATGTTTTTTGTATGATTGTGTGGTGTTATGGCTAAAATAATTGAATAGTGGATTTTGAGAATTGTAAGTCCCTGACATTCAACCATTGCATTGGAATGTTGTTAATTACGTACTTACTTTTTGATAGGTAAGCAATTAATAAACAATTCCATGAATACCTCAATCGGCATTCATTTGAATGTTTCTATACTATACATTAAATTGAAAATTCTAGGGATTTACATTTTCAAACAAAACCTATCCAACATTATATTATCAAAGATATTTCAAGATACATAACCGGTTGTATTGATTCGTTATTTAAGTAAAAAACTGCTAACACAAATCATAGTTTCAAAGCGCTCGCAGTAACCGATACAAAACGAGTTTGTGATGTAGAACGAGATAGTATTATGAATAAGGATGATCCAGAAAAAGTCGGTTAGAGTGTTAAACTAACGATTTGGGTGACAGTTGCCGAGATATGTGTGACAAAGATAAGTTTGAAGACGCTATTGCTGCCCTAGTGGGTGATGTTTACAGTTGTAGGTACTTTCGACCTGGCCACTGGATTGAAACCGTAGAATAAGAAAGATTTCAAAACCTAAAATATACAAGGAACCATTACCAGTTAAATAATGGCCTTAATAGAAGACGCAAAAATCAAACTACAACTTAAGTAAAAGCATGTAATATTTTTATGAAACAGTAATTTTCTTACAATTTATTTATTCATCTCTTTACTGCACATCGTTTCAGGAAAATTTAATACAGTCACCATTAAAAACATTCTTAACTCTAGTAACTTAGTGTGCATTTCGATTATTCATAACAAGTTAACGGCAGTAGACATAGATAAGTATAAGAGTAATACTTAACTAACAATCTAGCTTTCTTTTCGCCGCGTGAGTGAGGCTACCAGAGGCCCTAACCCTTCCTTCTCCCCTATTCCCCCCCTCCTTCCCCTCTCCCCCTTCCTATCTTCCCCCCTCTCTCCCTCTTCCCCTACTCCCACCTTAAAGAGTGACAACGCACTTGTGACTCTGAGTTACAGGTGCCCATGGGCGGCGGTAGTCATTTACTATGAGGTGACCCGTCTGCTTGTTTGCCCACTATACCATAAAAAAAAACAATATAGGCAAAAGTTACAATGAAACACAACAGACCGGAAAAAAAGAGAAGTGCAACATTGTAATGCCAATCTATGAATCACTCGATCCCGGAAAACCAGACATATCGATATAGAGAACTAACAAGGAAGCGTTGCGGTCTAAATATCACTCGATCGGTATCAGTGGTGTTAACATTGCGGTTGAGAGTCATCAACACTAGGCGGGAAGAAGCCACAGCCACGTGGGATAGACAAGTCACTAAGATCACGTTGGTCGTAATTATGCGAACGAGGTATCTGCTGCGACAGAGCTTTACCGTAATCAATATTCTATAGAATTGCGGTCGAATTTCGACCTCTTGGCGAGAAGTTTAAGCAAAACTGTGAATGAAGATGTGCGAAGATTAGGGTTTAAGCAAACTAGAGCATTGAAATAAAACTATTTTTCACGGATTCTATCGCGATTTATTTGGTGTTATTTTACTATCTATACTGATCCCGACGTTTCAATTGCTTTTCAGCAGCCATGGTCACGGGTAAACTCCGTGATAGAATCCGTGAAAAATAGTTTTATTTCAATGTGTAAAATTCGCGTAAACTTTCGACAATATGAAACTAGAGCAGTTTGTTCTCTTTTCTAAGCATAAGAGGATACTTCAACGTAACTGTTGTTAAAGTGATTGTAAGTACACTTGAGATAAATAGACAAGTGGGAGAAATTATTTGGAATGAGTTCTTAATACTAACGATATTGTAACTATGAAAATTACAGTTCATAATATATTAGAATTACAATATTCATATAACATTTTAATTTGTATAACAACAGAATAGTTAGTCAATTAATTAGAATTCTTGGTGTGCAATTATATGTATGTAGTAATCATACCGATGATCAATAAAAATACATAATATTGTATAACAATTTAGAACTTGATATAATTTTAGACCGATTTAAATATCACATTTGCATGTTAATCGGTTACATATACTATGATGGATTACTTTAGAATCATTTGACAGACTTACAAAGTGTGGTATATAATGTACTAGCTGCGCCCCGCGGTTTCACCCGCGTAAATCCCTCGTTAAGTTTTCTTAAATTTTCTAATTTTCTGCTCAACTTTCTTATTTTTTTCTTTTATAAGAACCTTCTCCTGACAATAAGAAACACAAAAAAAAAGAATTAGCGAAATCGGTCCAGCCCTTCACACGTGATGCCGTGACCAAGGGGAACCTATTCAAAACTGGACCCATATTAAAAAAAAAACTGTTAATAGAGGAACACATGGTAATAATACTGGCCTACTCAGCTTTCAGTTCTATATTCAAACACACACGAATCTGCATAATAAAACAGCTAAACATGCATTCATTATGTTGTATACCAGGGCGCGGCGTACACCGTTAACGAAGTAATCTTGCCGGCCCCAATTTCAGCAATAACCCTAGAATTGAGTCTCACTTGTTACAGTGTAAAATGAGAACTCGTTAAGTACTTAATTAGCTATACCCGAACGATGAAATATCTAACATGGTTTTGAACAGGGGTTAGAACAGAATGCGCTAATTAAAATTTTACTCCTTTTTAAAGGATTTCATCCCATCGTCCGAGTAGGGTTAACCTTGTCTGGCTTAAGGGAAGTTATGATATATTTTAATATAAATATTATGATACTAGCACGTATCTTTATCTCTTTCTTATTCTATTTCATAACTAAGATCATACTTACTTTCGAATATACTACGAGTATGTAATCTCTACTAACTAGCTATATATATGTGTAAATTATTGTCTGTATAGTGAATAGTACGTCATCAATGTATGTTTTTATTTAATATTTCTGTAATTATTTCCATCTAAAGGTTGTCTGGTAGAGATCGCTATTAGCGATAAGACCGCCCATTGTACTATTTTATATGAGATCTGTTTCAACTGTTATGTTATTAATGGTGTACAATAAAGAATATTCTATCTATCTAAGATATCGTAGAGATAATTTCTGTTCAAATTGGAGCCACTGGCTGCGGATAGTTAGAAAGTAAAATTAGTTTTGCAAAAATCGACTAATAGCACTTGAATTGCGTTGCGAATGTTTACGAGTAGGCACCGGTTTTCGCTTACCGTGTGCTTATGAGATAACTTACTTATACAAAATATAATATATTCACTTCTAAAAAAAAAAAACGTTTTTCATCTCAAAGATGACAATGCTTTATTCTTTTTTTAAACTGCTATTATGGCAGCCGAATACACGGCCCTCCCAATAAGCAGTTATCGGAATACGTTATAATAAACTTCACTACGACAGGTTTATTGAAATGATTTACTTAACGGTCACATTACATCGAATGAAACACTTTTCTATATAAATAACGTTTTGATCCGACTTATTGATGTTTTCAATCAAAGTAATAACCTTTCATTACGTTTTATGTTTAGTAACATTAGCAACACTATAACGTGAATAAACCTCAATTGAAGATTTTTATGATTTTCAATTTATATTTTATTGATAAAGACGAGCGTATTTCAGGAACCGTTATTTTAACATCAGACCTTCCCCGTTAGGGATTAGCTAAGTTAGTGAGTATTAGCCGTCTGACTAACAAATCTGAAATCTTTATGACTGAAGAGATGAAGAATATAAAGAAAGGCGTCAGTTTGGCCTGTTGGTCCAGTGGTTAGTAACCCTGACTGCTGAGCCAGAGGTCGTGGGTTCAATTCCCAGGACAAATAATTGTGTGATGAGCATGATTATTTGTTCTGTGTCTGGGTGTAATTTATCTATAATATGTATGTATTTAGAAATATATAAGTATGTTTATCAGCTGTCTGGTTACCATAGTACAGGCTCTGCCTAGTTTGGGATCAGACGGCCGTGTGTGAGATGTGTGAAGTTGTTATTATTATTATATAAATTATTTGTTTAAACCCTATTTTAGAACCTCAAATTTTACACAAAGATTAAATTTTATTATAAAATCATAATTTCAAAACTTAGGTTTTTGTAAAACTTCCATTTCGAAAAAAATACTACATTCACATGCTTCCCAACATTCAAATTAAGTTAGAAACTGTTTCAGTTGGTGGTTCATTTCAATTTTATTTTATACTAACTGCGCCCCGCGATTTCAACCGCGGAAGTCACAATGCCATGGGAATATCGGGATAAAAAGCCTATATGTTTATCCAGGTCTCCAGCTATCTACATACCAAGTTTCATCGCAATCGGTTCAGTAGTTTTTGCGTGAAAGAGTAACAAACATCCATACCTCTCACAAACTTTCTCGTTTAAAATATTAGTAGGACTTACCTATTAACTACCCATTGAACCGTGTTGCTATATGTTTAAAATTACCTGAAACAGAAGAAATATACAAAATTAGATAAATTATTCCAAGCCTTACCGGAAGCTCTCTTACATCCAAGTCCAGATCAAAATACACTTTGTGCCAGTCACTGACATCTGGCCTATTCTAAACCTATGTAGATCTGTATCGGTGGTCAAAAGGTTCACTGTGTCAGTGGCGCGAGGGAACTGCGCCCGCGCATCTACCATTAAACAAAGGCTCAATTCGATTGCAAATGATGACGGTTTGATTGGTACAATTCATTATATAGTACAAATAATAGTGCAAGGTTATTCTTTGAGTCCAGTACGTTTACTTCAGGAATATTTTAGGTGTGCCTAAATCCTGTTCCAGAATGACAGTCTTTCTGTGGCTGTGGAGTAGTTCAGAGACTCTAGCGTATGGCTTGATTGTCGCCATTTAACGCTTAATACAATTTATTATTTCCAGAATATATATTATATTAATAAGAGCTAGAACTTTAATTGCGTATTGCAAGATCAGTAATTACTACGTAGTTCGATTTATCTTCGATAGATAGTGGTAAATATTTTGCTATAAATAGGTGACACAACATTATGAATATTTCAGACCTAATATTATAGGTATTTAGGTTGATTGCCTTTTTTCTTTCAATGTAGAATACATTGAAAGAAAAAACGCAAAATTAGTGCACATTTGTTGTTTACTAACTTTGGGAGCGAAATAATCTCAAAATACACAGAGTCATAATTAAGTAAAAAATATAAATTGTTATATCTGCTAAAGTCAACGGTCGTGCATACCGACGCGACGTGTAAATAGCTGCGCCGGTGCAGCCGCGCGTCGGGGTCGACACGCGCCTCTCTCCGTGTAATCGGTAATCAGAGGACACATCAATATAAAATTGTGACTGTCTATCCATGGTTATCATCCTTGAAGATATTATTATATAAATTATGAAACCGTTATAGCTGAACCATTTATTTTAAAACTATAATATAATTACAATTTAGACAGGATAGGGCTTAACAGGCCATGGAACAGAGGGCTTTTACCGATAGTAGTACATTTAAAACTAGTTGAGCTCCGCGCCAGTAGGTCATGGTATTTATTACTGACGCAGGATTATAGGTTGATAAGACCGTACTGCCCAAAAACGAAATCGGAGACCAAAAAGTGCTAGCTATTTTTTTTTAGAAATTTCCTTCCCCGTGGCTGTAAAGAGCCCATCTATTTCCGGACAGCGTCAAAAGACGGACTTCTGCGTCAGACCATATCCACCACCTTAAAAGAATCCAGAAACGTCAACTACTGCCTCAGCAGAACAGTAACGGAACAGCAAAAAAAAACTAAAGAAGTATTACTGCTCCCGCAGCAAAGGGTGCTTCGCAAGGAGGTTTTCTAGAGAAGTATCCACATAGAGGGATATGTTTACTAAACTGAATTGATTTCGTTTATTTACTGGTGACTGGTTTGTAACACGGATTAACAGGGGATAACTTTATAATAATGTTACGCGGTACTTAACAATTAACACGGATGGAGCCACGAGAAACTCTGAGTATAATTCCCAAAGAAATTTCGCGATGCAAACGAAACCGAATACAATTTCTAGTCAGACAATAAGGTTAGAGACTTGGTTGTCCACGGACGGGTGAAATTTAAATACTATAATATATAGCACTTTAGCTGAAAGCTACTTATTGTAGGCTCTTTCTTAATGGAAAGTGAAAACATGATTGCTTCTTACAAAATGTTAAAATGAATTACGAAAACGTTATATTCTGTGTCTGTCGTCTCAGTCACGGTGTCAATATCAATATAATTTATGTTGGTTTGATTATCAATTACAGTTTTGTTTATTTTATTCTTTCATTTATAAATACCATTACGTATAACCTTTCGTTGGCTCACTTTGAAATTAATTAAAATAATCTTTTTTATTATTCTTTTACATTAAAATATACATTCCTTTTCACATAAAACAAAAAGACACTTAGCTACGAGAACAATTTATCAACAATAATATTTTTTTTTTTTATGGTATAGGGAACAAACAAGCAGACGGGTCACCTGATGGTAAATGACTACCGCCGCCCATGGGCACCTGTAACTCAAGAGTCACAAGTGCGTTGCCGCCCTTTAAGGTGGGAATAGGGGAAGAGGGGGAAGACGGGAGAGGGGGATTAGAGGGGAGGAGAGGGAAAGGACGGGAATAGGGGAGGGGGAAGGGTTAGGGCCTCCGGTAACCTCACTCAAAAAAAGCAATGCAATCATTATTTCACGTCTGGTTTTCTGTGAGGCCGTGGTATCGAGCGGAGTCGAGCCGCCACATACGTGCCGAAGCATGGCTCTCCCACATTAAATGGTATGGGTAATGGTTTATGGTAGCTAAACTGAAAAGTGTCCCGCACAAAAATGGCGCTAATGTAAAAAAGAGGGTTTGATATTAACTTGACTGTTATAAAAAATACATACAGCCTCCTCAGAAACGTGTTCAAGTGGATTTTAAAAATGGACTCCCTTGCTGCAGTAGCGCCGTCTTTACTTGTAAAGTAAGGAGGCCGCTCTGCGCCGGACACTCTTCCACATACAAAGACGGTCCTCCTTACCTCTACTCTACCCTCCACAAAAAAGAGTACATAAAATGATTTCATGAAGGGTAGGTAAGGAATTGTCACATTGTATTAATTAATTTCATGTGTCCTGTATATGTACGACGTATATTGAAGATCAATATAGTTATTGCATACTCGTGACTGTATTTCTGAAGATAGATTGTATTTTAATTAATACCTGATTTGCATTGCTTTGGCTTATTTATTTATTGGAACGAAGTTCCTTATGGCGCGTTGCGAAAGGGGGCTAGACGGAAAAAAATTAAGACCAAAAGTTGTAACGACACTTTTTGCTATAGTAAAAGAAATAAAAATTTTATTACAATTCCTTCACTAATTAATCGAAAGGAACTTCGTTCCATCCGGGTGTCCCTTGACACCTCTCATTTTTCTTTTGTTATTTGGTTTATGGCAGTGATGTTCTTTGGCATTTACGTTCATCGAAGAAGGGTTCGGTTACTTCATAGTTTTTTTATTCAAGAACTTTATTGTTCAATATTTCAGACTAATTATTTATTCTCTTTCATTTGGTAGTATTGAGTATTGGCATGAAGTATCTATGAGTTTAATTGCTTGTGTAAAGGAATAAAATAAACTATATTTGTCAACAGCACTAATTTAATTGCATTATCAGCTTTAATACAAATTCATAAACTGAACAGTGGCCTAACGTAAATTTTGTTACATTTTCTGTTAAATAAGGATGTTGGTTAAAATAACGGCCGGTAAAGGTGTGCTCTTAAGCAGGTGAGCACACATTTTACAAATGCTTTGTCTGCTCCATAAAGCAGACTTGAGGCGTGATATAACAGTAATCAATAACCTGAAATGATTGATGGTCGCAATCAATAAAATGTACAATATCGTCTTCTTATCGCTTACCCCTGTCACAAACTGTTCAATACCTAAGATTTTAAATATAATATGTAGATATTAATGATAACGGGAGTCGCTTAACACCTGCATAAATAGTATTTGCATTGGTTATACCACGGGTTTAAAAAAAGAAAAAATAATGGGTAAAATAACACATTTGCAAATGAATCAGTATAGCCTTTTAAAAAGGGCACAATATGTTGTTTATTCTTTGCCTATTTAGACTAGAATACAATTCTTTTGAAGCAGTTTTGCAGCAGCCGGACTATAAAATACAAAAAAAGCTCTTACGAACTAGTAACTAAAATTAGTTTCGTATGAATGCGAAGTTATCACAAATACATACTTGTACTGATACTACTTGTAATAATACTAATGTCGGGTTAACCGTCTAATTGCCTGCCAAACTTTAAGTATTATATTCCCCTAGATTACGATCGATGTCATTCGATCGGAACATCTCTCCGTTGGGTAAGCAGTAAGTATTAAAATAATCTTTTAAATATTGCCACGATTAAAACTAATGGAAATTTCAAAACCCAATAAAATCCACACTTTATTGTACGATTCAAAGTTAACCACTTACGTGAGAAGCAAAACATTCGAATTAAAAACTTAAGCCTCGTAAATACAGAAACACGTTGATTGATTCAATAAATTTCAAATCGAACTAAACCACTAATACATATCAATTAATTTGCATAATAAGTTCGTTGGTTCGGAGTACGGAATCGTGCACGTGACCTACGGTATAGAATAGACAACTACAGAAGGCTACGAACGCTACGATTGCATTTTCGTAGGTAGAAGATAAAGTACAAATAGAAAAGGCGAAGTAGCTACGGGTTTCTCTAAGGTAGAAACCTTACAGAAACCCGTAGCTACTTCAGTAGGGTACTTTAGTACTAATTTACTGGGGTACTTTAGGCGGCTAACCTTTTACAATTAAGACACGTTTATTAAAAGTTTTTTACTAAATTAAATTAGGAAATAATCACCTTATAATGCACCTTATAAAACAGACAGAATTAAAACATGGTTTAAATTTAAGTCACTGTCAGTAGAATTGAATTATAATGTATTGCTAAATTATCATCATTATTTGCCCTCTCAAATAGCACATCGGTGTTATACGATCGTGTAACACCGATGTGTGATCGTATAACACGATTAGACGATCGTCTAAGGTCGAGGTTTAAGATCTATTATATTAAGGTGAATTGCATTGATCTGAAAAATGTACAACACTTAAGTAATTTTCGCAATTGAGTCACGAATAAACTTTCACCTGCTACAAAATTGCACCCGATTTAATATTCTACAATACACCAATTATTATCTTACAAAAAGAAATAAACAATCTTAGAGCAGTAGTAATTCTAGATATGTGTACCTATAGAATTTTCTAAACTACTGTCTGTTTATTATACAGCACTACGACCGCTTCTTAGGCATAAATCAATTGCAAATTTGAACTGAACATCTGCATCTTTAATCTATGCCCGCAAGGTGCGCGGGCGCCGCGCACGGTCAAGGCTAGCCGTTCGCTTTTTATCGGCCGCTAAAGTTCAGCGCTCTCGATGAAGAAGTGAATTAAGTGCGGCAGCTAGGGCGGTACGTGCTTTACTATGACTTGTAATTTACGATGCGATGTTGTCTTCAAAGACAGATTGAAGTTTCGTGTAATCTGCTAGATTTATTGACATGTATACCAACGGTTTCTAAGGAATAAGTACAAAAGGTTCTTCATATTTGTACGAAGTGCCAAAAAACATTCTAAATACTTTATTATTACCCCCGACCCTGAAAGGAAGGGTGTTATAAGTTTAACGTGTGTATCTGTGTCTGTCTGTTTTTGGTTTTTTTATTTGAAAGGTGACTTGAATGAGTGTGTTCTTAGCAATAATAATAAAAGAAATACGTACAACCGTTCGAAGAACATGAGCTCTTTTCTAATCTTTGAAGGGGTTTTTGAGTGGGATATTAAAATTTATATTATACTTGTTATTTACTCACGCCAGTATTTAACAAGTATAAATAAAAAAAGCAATAAACTTACTGCTTTGGGGATAACAAACAAATATAAATAAATAACAAAGGAATAAGCTACGAGTATTTTTCGCCAGCTATATTTTCGTACCACGTAATGTAGGTATCCTATTGCCGTCTACCGGACCCGGTTCCTAATTCCGTGATCTCACTGAAGATTTTCCTTACTGAATAACCCCTAAAAAAATAGCTCGACCCGATAATGGTTACCATAGAACAGGCTCTGCCTATTTTGGAAATAGACGGCCATATGGGAGATGTGTTAAGTTATTGTTATTATTATAATAATCAAACCCAAAGCATGACAAACACATGCAACATAAACGCCAACTTCTGCCGCGGAACCAAGAAGACGGATTAAAATATTTGGACATAAAAATAAGGTATTTTAATTCTATGAGACTTAAAATAAAAATATTTTTGTAACCTTTATATTACCAAATATACATTTTAATTAGCATAAACATGGAATGGAAGCATTAGTTTAATCTACTATTTGAATCTCAGTAATCATCTATTAAATTATACACCGTTTGAGTTGAATGATTATAGAACATCAGATAATCCAATAGTGTGGTAAACGGAAGCCTAATTTAAATCTACCTATTAAGCTTTAGCAATAAATTATTATCAATAGACTTAATATAGGTACAAGTATTTGTTCTTTAAGAATTGGAAAATAAGGTCAATAACCTAGGAATATTACATAATAGGTACTAATATATAAGAGGTGTAGATAATCTCGGGGATGTAAGATTCATGTAATATCAGAGATATACGTAATTGTTATAGATAATATGTTTCAAGCACCACTTAAGTGTAACTTTATACCTAGATGTTGAAATACGGTATTTCAGAGATAATAATGTTATACATACACAAGCAATGACACGCTCAGCCCCAACAAATTATGAAAACAATAAACAAACGGGCGCAGGTACATACAGCAAATGATCTCAATCCAAACATTATTATATGAAAATTTAGAACAAGGTCAAGAATTGTCTCAGGGCACCAAACGGACAATGATCAACGCACACCCGACCGTGGGAGTGATCTTTGAGAATATTAGACAAAATTCTAACAATACAAATACTATGATATATCACACACTTGCTACTACATTTAAGAAAAAAATAATTAAAATTTAGGTGCCAAGATAATAAAGACGAAATTCCAATAACAATAAATCATAATGATGGCAAATGTAAGGTTGTCGATGTAGAATTTAACGATGCTAAAATCGGTGTTCATGTTAATAAAGTTTAGCCGGATAGGCGGGCGTGACAGAAATGATACTGTAACTCTTGCACGAACATTTTATGTATTACATTAATTACGGCGACCACGCGGCGAAATGCTCTATTAAGACATTGCGTTCGAGACTTACATGGTTTCTAATATTTAAGATTGAATGGTCTAATGTCCATGTCTAATAGCCATTTTGAGATTTGTATTAGCCAAAAATATTTCAACGTTTGTTAACGTTTAGAGAGCAATTTAAAGCAAATTTTAAATCGAAATAAAACATGCTTAAAAACTAAATTATCTTTTTTATGAAAAAAAAACAAAACCATTTGTCTAATATGTATGTAGCATTGTACAAAAATGGCTCATCTTACCACAAATTTTTGTCTCGTCATATTATTAAAAGCTATAAATCTCACACTACGAAACTGGACCACTTTTTTTAATATTATATCAATTACACCTTGTTCATGGACAATTTATATATAAAACCTACAATTACCGTCAAAGGCAATACGTTATCTGGCTTATTGAGGACCAGTGATTGCCTGCAGGTGATAGATAGACGGCCAGTGCTGGGAACTATCTAAGAATAACTGTTGTTGCCTGCAAATCATTATAAGTTTTCCTATCAACGTGTAACGGTGTTTCCAACACCGCGGTTACTGCAAGCTTATCTACTGGTATAATGCTATCGGGACTTGATAATCTATTGCTTACAGTCTGACTATTACGAGTAGCCGATTACGTTTTTGTGATACTTATAAATTAATAAGTTATAGCTGAAGTTCTTTTGAAATGTCGTTTAGTGTGTGAACTTATGACTTTTATGAGGTAGGTTGAGTGCCTATGGCAATCGTAAGAGCTCAGATAAAATGATACATTCAGAAACACAATTTCTGAACTATGTGAGGTCATTGTGCCATTTTTTTTTTACTTTCATTGTTATACATTCAGTGTTTTTTTTATTCATTCATGTAATTATTACGTGAATAATACACATAATTATAGACTTCATCAAGGAGCAAGGGGCACAAGAGTTTTTGATCGAAACCATCGATCGATCACCGGTTTGACAAAAAAATTAATATTGTTCACTATAATCCGAATAAAGATTCTACAGATATGAAAAGTTGAAAAGATGAAAAAACTCAAAGTGTGTGTACTTTTCAGAAGGAAAATACAGAGAGGAGAAATATATAAAAGTCGAAAAATTTTTCTTCTATGTTTATAACTCTATAACTTGTACACTTGTTAACGCTAACATAGGCATACGGGGACCAACATCAATGCTTGAAAAGTAGCTCAAAATTAAAAAAAAAAATAGAATAGTAGTCAGAAAGGTTGGATAAAAACATAGTGAGCAATCTGTCTTGAAAAGATTTATCAATTTAAATGTCTAACGACAGAAATTGATATCCATTCTGATACAAAACCATTCATAAAACATATCGTGTTGGTTATAGTTGTCACATTTGATTTATATGCATTTCAGATGTCATGGTTGAAATCTCTAGATATGAGATTAGATGGTGTTTTATTTACACTGTAAGGTAAATATTCATTTGATTCCAGACTTAAAGTTATATTCTTTTTGTTCAATTCTTGGCAAATTGAAACCATTCGGACTCTTTCAAATTATACTAACTAAACTAAAGAAGTATTTATAGAAAAAGATTTCTATATGGTATAGGAACTATATATATAGTGTTATTGTAACCTTTTAGCGATTTGGTGTAGTAATGCCGATAAACACACATCACACTCGTAACTTACTCACAAGTAAAACCCTTGTGGTCATTATCTGCAGTCTTCTGAAAACTAATGCCCGGTTCCTATAATCAAGAAACTATTCGTTTTGCTTACGGACGGTAAAACTTCTTTGAAAATTCGACGACATTTTACCGTCCTTAAGCAAAACGAATAGTTTATATATAGGAACCGGGCATAAAGGTACTCCCCCTATCGGTGGGCATAGTATTCATCGATTTAAATAATTTTATTCATAAATTAAAAGGTAAGTGTAAGATTTTTTTCTTAAAAACCTTTCTAACAAAGAATGATCTTAAGAGATGTCTCTCTTGTAAATAGAATGTATACTTAAAAAGTATCAGTAAACATAGCTGCACCAACAGTTATCATGCGTTTCATTGCATGTAAGTGGAGCTAAGATAGTGTACACATTAAGCCATTACCAGTGCTAAGTTCGACTCGTCGACTATGTTTGGCGTCCCTCGTAACACGTACTAATCATTTTTTGTTTTTCTCATAATCTTAATTTTTTATCTATTACGTCCCTACGTAATCAGCTTGTTCTACGAAATGATAAAAAATATTCATAGTAGCGTTATGGATAATCATGATACCGTTCACCTTATTCAGTCTATAATATCCGTGTAAATAATATGATTACCAATTGAACAGTAGAAGTTTTATTGTTTTATAATAATAATAATATTGTGGGTTGTTAACCTATGTTACACAGCGCTATGTAGGCCTAGACTAAGCACACCTTGTACTATGAGACTGAAACAATGGTTGATTAAAAATCTTTTAATTAAGTGGTGTAAGTTCATTAATTTTAAGTTTCAGCGAAATGTATCATGTCTTTAGTATGTAGTCTTGTACGTTGAAAACTCGTTGCTAACAATTTAATCTTGCAATGCGCGAAATGGCTTAACTGTTGATACTCAATATTAATGTAACATTTACATAATTATGTGCCTACACCATTTGCTATAAATGTCTTTGTCTTTTATGGGTTCTAAAACAAGGATAAAATACTATGTGCTTAAAATGCATTTTCTGTAAATAATATTTGTAGAAAGATCCAGACTCGTGCCGATACCCATATTTAATACAAATATTTGCACTGAACGAGAATCAAAACCGCGAGCTCTTACGTTGCAATGAAATAGTTTATTAATTCATAGTTTAATTAATGTCGGCCCTAAGAAGGTTTATCGGTTTCAAAATAAGATTTCTAGATATTAAAAACCAAGAATATTTCTAAAATTGTTACCGCTATATTCACGGGGACTACGGTCTATTATACGACTCTAAAATATGACCACACCTTTCTGTATATTTTAAATATTATTTATTTATTTTAGATATTTTTACTTAAATGTCTTAAAATTTTAACAGCACGGGTGGCGCAATTATGAGTGTGGTGGCCTCACCACTATGATGCGCCGAGTGTAGTGGGTTCGATTCCCATACGGGACATTAATTTGTGTGATGCACAAATAGTTATCCCGAGTCTCGGTGCTCTTTTTGTCCGTTGTTTCAATGTCGGTATAGTCCCCCGCAATCGAAATGTGTGTTATTTCCTTTAACCTCCGCGATCACACATCTTAACTTATCCAAAGAGGTATACAACACGAGGATATATTAGTAGATATCGATCTTATGTAGAGATAGAGGCGTTACTAACTCAGCCGGGGAACTTCAATTTATCCGAACATTGCACTATAAATAAAATTGCAATATTTAATTAAAAAATACCCACCAAGAAAACTTCATCGGTTAAACTGGAATTCCATTTTAGATATGACAGGTGCTCTTACGGTAGGACCTGGCGCTGGAGGCTTTACCTTTTACTGTGTCAGGTGGAAACATCCCACCACTTCATACCTTGAGGCAAAACGTAATAAATTGCGATGATAGCTCTGAACTAAGTAGTATTTTCTAGTCTATTATGCAAGTACGGAAAATGTCAAAATAAATTTACGGTTTAAGACATCGCTACATGTATGAAAAACTTGTTCCATAAGGCGAATATTTTTACAAATCTGTTATCGCCACATCAAAAACTCGTGTTTATTTTAATAAAAATAGGGGAAAAATATAATAGAGGATAAAACAGTTCACTATTTAATAAAAATAAATTAATAGACATTGTTATGACGTTATACCCATTGCACAAGCTATACTAAATTTGGGTCTATTTAAAAAAAAATAAGTAGAACTAAAATCTGGAAAGAAACATTACATGTCAAATTTCCGCTCAGGAAATACATATTATGTTAATGTAATTAAGAACCCTAAATGACTGGACTTGTTCAGTCAGTTAGGATTACTATTAAAACTTAGATTCTCCTAAGAGAATAAAACAAAATGTATAGAATAGATTTTGTTTTTATAGTAACATGCTAATTAATAAACACGATTCGCCCTAGAAACCAAAAACGAGTAGTTCAACGGGTTTGGTAAATGAATGTTTATTGCCATAACTGTCTGACAACTTTTGAGTTTTAAAGTTTTTTTAACCAAATTTACTTGTGGTATTGATGGACTCTCGGCAACATTTATTTTTCGTTTAAGTTTTTATTCTGCGTTTCAACTTTTTTTACGTTTTTTTCAGAATCAGCCTATGACCTCGTCCGGTGTTACCTGGTCAAAATCAGGAGGTCAATGGTTTGTGCCTGTATACATACAGGCACAAACCATTTACACCCAAACCTTTGGATCAATTCCCATAAAGATTTGTTAATAGATGAAATTACTATTCAAATAGGCCAAAGTCTTCCGGATTACCCTCCACATACACATAAACCCGCAAAATACGCACTATTTTTGTGTAATACTAATTTAGAAAACACCGTTTGACGCACAAAGAAACGCCACCAAAGTTTTCATCAAAATAACGTCAAAAATTATTTCCTTTTTATTTATATTAATTTCCTAGCATTATTGGTAAATTCTATCAATTGTAGTAATTAATATGTTGATTATTTATGTGTACAATTATGGTTTTAATGGCCTCAACATTTATGGGTGTTTAGGAATTAGTTTCGTACGGTACTGTTCAGAAGTAGCACACGGGAGCCAGAGGCACGTGGAGCTGCACGACTGACCTCAGAGAGGAATCTTTGAATGGGAAACACACGTGCCGTATTTTCATTCTCCATTACAATAATGGAATCTAATGCAATAGAAATTCAAGTTATTTACATGAATATTGTACTACATTCAGAATAGTCTTCGGATTTAAAAAAAAATCTCGACATACATTTAATTTACAAATTAGATTATGTAATTCAATTGCAGTTTATGAGACGATTTAAACACGTTTCTTGAACAGAAAACTCTTTTTTATATGCAATAAAATAATGTAAGTAAAGTAAGTGTTATAAAAAAATACAACGTAGGGTAATATCTTAATAAAGGTAAATTTAATGACAACAAACAAATGGGCCGTGGTAACGAAGATCAAAACGCTGTTATAATTGTAAAGTACGATACGTATTTGATTTATATGTTAAACATAAAGGTAAATCTTATCTGGTAAATATTATCGCGATTGAATCTCGATTTATAACTAACTAGAGATCGCGTGGTGGACGAATTTCGACTATGGTTTATATCAATATTACTTGACCTGTATAGACTCTTGTACCATGACAGGCCTAAATATATACTGGACACTTATACGTTTTTGTAATTTTTTTAACTTTATAGCAAATATTGTTTAAGAATTTTAGCTTTCTGCACTTCTTCTATATATAATCTGTAAATACTCCAAAAGTCACGTTACTACGTTTGCGAAAGTTTCTTAAAAAGGGATACAAAGTATTCTCTTCGCGTATTAATATAATGATACGCATGCATATTTATACATTTAAGTTGCAGAAGTTAAAAAATATTGATTGCTAATCTTATATTGTCACCAAAATTAAGGAATTTGCAATAAGCCATTAATAGAATCTTAATGTTGAGAACTCTGAAACATTACTTTAGTCCCATCTCTTCACATGTCCGTGATAAACTCTCACTAGATAATGTTACCATCACTGGCGCCACTTTCAAGCTTCCTCTAACATACTCATTAATTATTTTATTCATGCTTGTCACATACTACATCTATTTCAATAATCTCTTTTCCGCTGCACGCAATCGTTTTCCATTCGTTGCTTTAGAAATTCAACATATTAATCCATGTAGCTCAGTTAGCCTTACTATTTCTTATATAATATGTATATCCGTTTAGTTTATGGAACACTTTGAACCCAACATTGAGTTAAATATAAGCCATTTCATAAATTTTAAAAATAAATTATAGTAGCTCAAATAATTAATATTTGTTTAATTGCATAATTTATTTTGCTTGTTTCATTTGTTTACTCATTGTTATTTTTAAACCCCGACGCAAAAACGACGGGGTGTTATAAGTTTGTCGTGTCTGTGTGTGTGTGTGTGTATGTCTGTCTGTGGCATCGTAGCTCCCGAACGAATGAACCGATTTTGATTTTTTTGTTTGAAAGTTGAATTAGTCGGGAGTGTTCTTAGATATAATTCAAGAAAATCTGTTCAGCCATTCGGAGATCATCAGGTCTTTTCTAGTCGTTGAAGGGATTTTCGAGTCGGGGGTATTTTAAATTGTAAATTTATAGTTATTATTTTAGTCTTTGGAACTCCACTGTAACTAGCCAATGTTATGTACACCCTTAGTGTCATACATATCAGACACAATGCCATATAATATAATTTATAAATGTATTAATATGAATGATGTGATTGAACTATTTAACAAATAAAAAAAAGTGTCCTACTTTCCACTTCCTTAGCCTACGGAAGAAAGTAATAAAAAAGTTATTAGTATATTATTGATATTTGATAAAAACATTAGATTTATCAATTCGACAGTATAACGGTTTAACTACATAAGTGACCACTGTTTAGTTAATGCCTACCGGCCACTGGCATACTTACATTTATTTGAACAGGCCTGTTACTAAGTACCTCGTAATGCAACATAACATGCAACTGACAAATTAACAAAATAAATAACACTAAGACAGTCCAACATCATTCAGGTCATCAAATATAACCGTGGGAGGCAGGTAATATGAAATAATAATTTAAATCATTTGTGCCTCTAAGGATTATCAGTCGGATATAATTACTACGTTGACAATTATTATGTCATTATAAAATATAAACTGATTATCTTCAAAAGGTTAAGAGTAAATAAATTAAAAGTAAACATTGACTATGACTAGTCATCTTCAGAATGAACACTTAACGAGGAAATAATGTTCAAATACGTCTACTTTTTTGCTATTCTGTTATAAATTGGGACTTCACGGTTATTATGAAGCTAAATGATATGAAAAAATTACACTTTATCATGTAATTCTCCACAAAAAGAGAATAATGATTGGGTACAGCGCAAACAACTACTATATTTTAGCTGAATCGCAACAAAAAATAGATCATATTCACAGACATACCAAAAGTACTAGACACGTTGGAATGTTTCGAAAATGTATACGCATTGTTCGGCCGGAAACATTGTCACCAGGAAGCATAAATATGGGCGGAAACTCAACGATAATGTTAGCTCATCTACTGTCCCATTAATCGCAATGTCAAACAAACAACAAAAATTACCACAACGTGGACATAATTGTACAAGAACAACATGATCCACAGGCAGCTCCATAAAAGGTCTTTTAGATAATTTAGTTTAAGACTATTCGAAATGTTTTTGTGTTGCTCATGTAAAACACAAATATGAAGCTAATAGACCGAGAAGTAAGGATGATTATATTATAATTACAAGGTTCTAATGCAGAGCGTCTAAGACTAAGATAAATATTTATTCATACTAGTTTTAGAGGGTGAAGAATGAAACGTATAAATACAGTCAAATGATTCCAATGAAGTTTGAACTTATTAAGGTTCAGAACACCGGTCACAAAAACGATAATTTGAAATTTAAATAGCCTTTTAAATACCTCCACAATTCCTTTTTGAAGATTCGTAAAGATACTCAAATGCTTATTATATGCATAGAGAATAGAACCTAGTGAGGTCACAGAGTACAGCTGCAGCATCGAATCAATACGGGGTGGATGAAGTGGCGGCAAGTAACAGGAACAATTTGTGATCCTTAGTTTCCTATTAAGATAAAGTGACAGGTGCATAAGACTATCATCACACCTGCCGTCCTGTACGGATCTGAAGTTGGCCCACAAAGTGAACGGATGAGAGACGCCTGCACGTACGTGAAATGCGAATGTTGACATGGATGTGTGATGTGAATAGGATGGACAAAGTGAGAAATGAGGGAAATATTAGCGGGAGCTTGAAAGTAGCACAAGTGGATGAAATAAGCTGGAGAAAGCCAGGGAACAAAATCTCAAACCGACTCTTTCCCCGATTCCCAAAGTAATGCAAGTTGTTGCAAAAGCCTATTTACACTTGGAAATCCAATGATGCCAATTATACGTAGCCAATGATACCTTTTATTGATTTCTTATTAGTTCCTGTAATACTATTTACATTTAGTCAATTAACAGTAAGACCGAGCTTAGACCAGCGACACGTAAATCTATATTCAGTGCTTGTGATAACTCGTAACTGAGACGAGGTATTTATTCAATTAATAAGGCTCCTATGTTAACGCTAATGCGTAAACCAGTTGTTCGCCGTCAGCTGGTTCTACAGCAATCTATGAACTTAGTTATTCGCTGTGAATCCGATAATCTCGTCATTAAAATCTCGGCTGATGAATTATAACGGTAGGCACTTAATGCCTTTACACACATTCAAGGAAGACTCGGTTTCAATATCATTTATGATATTTAATCTTGCGATTCAATCTCGTATAATACTACTACGATGTACTAACATTTATCAAGGTCTTTTTTTTTCATATGCGTTCGAAAGTTCGCACTTTACTTTCTTGATTTTCTTAATAATGGAATGGCTAACATTTGACAATACAGCTTCCAAATTCCAGCTTTATCCTCTCCGCCCCAAAAGAGACACCGTTTCTGCGCGTTGCCGATTAGAGCTTGAAATGCGATGTGCCAGCGGGGGACTTGGTCTGGCCTATCTACCTCCGGGCGGAAGTATATGCCAGACCAGGTCCCCTGCCTCTAGACGAATTTATTTTATTTAGTATTCAGAATAGATTTAGTTCTTCTACCCGGCCACCGTTCCCGTCCGTTAAAAGACGAGGTTACAAATTAGGGCAAACGGAAGTCTATGACAGACCATGTTAACCAAAATTGAGAAACGGCAAATATATCTGCCCTTTTGCCATTTCTTTACTGTAACCTCTGATAGTCAAAGTCACACGGAGAATAACAGAACAGCGCAAAATGTTTGCCACTCCCGCCTCGGTAGAACATAAACTGGAAGCAGCCACGTCTGCCTCAAAGACAAACGGGGCGTTGCCGCTTCTAGCCAAGCACCCAGAGTGTCCACAAACTACGGTAACGCTTTACCTTTTTTGATCTTGTTTACAACCATATTGGTATGTCATAAATGTACCCAGGAAGCACTAAATTAAAATCACACACAAACCACAATCATATTAACGTTAATGGATATAAAAACATGATTTAAAGTGACAACCGTACAGCCAGTTCATAAAATTAACTTAATTAGCGGAAATGTAGAAAGCTTTATGAAAATGTCTCTTATTTCCTTAGCGTATTGTCAATTTCACACTTTAACACCAACTGGTTTGGAAGTCAGACTACTTGGGTTACCTTCTCCGTGTATAAATAAACTTGCACCGATCTGGGTAGGAAGGAGTCATTGAGACATTAACTTGTATTCATTATGTGCACTAGATTTTTTTATTTTCAAAATTTTCTTTTTACAAAGAACATTTACTAATTACTTGTGTACTAATTATTATACAACAATTATTATATAATTGTAAAGCATTGACGGGTTAGACAAGACGATAAAGTAAATAATTTTTATAAATGTGAAAGCTTGTAATTGGCATCTGTTACTACGTATTTCATTTTAATATTGTTTAAGCCGTAAGCATCCCAAATAAAATAAAATAAAATAAGTTTGATGTTATTTCCACTGAACTGAATCAAACAATAACATTCTAATTTAAACAATTCTGTGTCAGTAAGAGCTCTTTAACCTTTGTTCATATTTATCTGAAAAGATTTAAAATCACGACAAACACATTCATTGCAAGCCATAAACGACGAACATATTTCTTCTCCATACTTTTCCCGCAAGTGGTCGACAGCGAAAGATTGCGGCCATAAGCCAAGATCGATATCGACAATCGGTTCACTTTCGCTTGTATCGATCCTTATCGCAAAAAGTGGTCGCTGCACTAGCTGCTGTTCCTCTCTCAGGTTCCTTAATAATTCAACTGATTTGTGGTGTAACTAACTTAAAAGACAAATGTAAGATAATGACTAACTACCAGTTTTGTTCGGATTGCATTTCATTCACCGCGAGCGAAGTGATTGAACCCTGATCGCTAGTATCCTTGAGAACTGGTCGTGAAGCCGCGATTGAATAGTGTTATATAAAGCAACGTGAAATACTTGGTGTTTATTTTCTTTCGAGAAGCAACAAATGTATGTTCGCACTACTTTGTCCGTATGAGAATGTCTATTGTAAGTACTTAATGACATGATGATGATAAGTTGTTGCATTGTTATGCGCTTGCATTACAACTTATAACGTAATCTCAAATATTTAATGTTAAAATTTGGTTTGTGGATCTGCGCTTTATAATGGAACTCGAAGAGCTATTTACCTACGATCAATGAGGTGACCATATATCCAGTGCATAGAAATTAATACCCGTATGTCGGTTTACTTGACTTCAAAAAAAATAACTGACTTTTTTTTAAAACCTTTAATAGCCTCCTATATAGTTAATATCATAGTGCAATAGCGACCATTAGACGAATTATTATAGAAGTACAATTTCTATTGTCTTATTAGCACGCATTTTAAAATCTTCTGTAAAAGTAAAAAATAAAAACTCTTGACGTGACATGTTGTGAAAACACTTTTAATCTGAATTTTAAGACAATCTTAAATAGAAAACAGACTCCAATTTTTTTAAATATTTATTGAAATACTATATACGAATTATATGTTCAAAATAAAATACCTGAATAACCTCTAATGATTTATTTTACGCAATAATGAAAATTACATGTTGGATGTAGATCATGTAGAGTCAAGATAAGAAACCCAATGAATTAATGTCTTTGATATTATTGCGACGCCTATTAAGGGATGTCCTCTTCGATCTCAGGCTTACAAAACAAACAATTCATAAAACCAAGCTCACGATAGCTCTCAGCCTCGTTTTAGTTGCGTCTATCACACTGATTGATGCGGTCGACAACAGATTGCACTAACTCACATCCGATACCGTTGGAACGTTCTTCAACTCGTTAGTGATGTATAGAATCTTATAAACAGGTGGATGCATTTTGAACTGACTTCTCAAAGGTAAAAAGCAAGCACACGGTATCACTAATGTTAAGCGGTTAGCGATGCCGCTAATAAAAAACTCACAACCAGAGCGGTCACTTGCGCTTTGCCAACCCTCCGGTCGCTTAAGTAACTCATCAAAAGGGAAAAATGTTGTATGGGCCCTTTGGTCTAGTGGTTAGCGATCCTGACCGCTGAACTCTGAGATCGAGGGTTCGATTCCCATCCAGGGCAAATCATTGTGAGATGAGCACGATCATTAATACTGTGCCTGGGTCTAATTTATCTGTAATATGTATGCTGTATGTATTTAGTAATACATTAGTACGTCTATCAACAGACAGGTCACCATAGTCAGGCTCTGCCTAGTTTGAAATCAGACGGCAGTGTGTGAGGTGTCCCAATTTATTATTATTATTATTTTGTTTTACATTTCAGATAATGAGGAAGTTTGCTAGAAAGGGCGTAGGCAGTGAAATGAGGAACGAAAGCGTAGAATAAAAGAAGAAATTATTGCACCGACCCCCAATAAATTTGGGCAAAGTAAAACACTTTGCCCAAATTTATTGGGGGCCGCGCCGACTTGCAACCTCTGTGGACTGATGATAAACCTTTTTGGCGCGTGAAGTCTTACTGGCGACACCGTTCTCAGATTCGAAATAATTCGTATTTGAAATAATTGAGAGAATGGAACCATGAAAAAGATGACTCTCGTCTGTGCAGCCTTGGAATACAGACGTCCGTGTTGATGCACGGAATCGCAAGATATATTTATTGTGTTATTTTATTGTGACCATTTGTCAATGTGAATGTAATACTTTAAAGGTTTCAGTAAAACCTAAGTTTCACCCGCGTAATCTTTTATTCCTCTCCCTAGAAATTAGATCCATCTTTCCTGATACTGCCTACCATCTGAGTTACGGCAAAAAGGTAGGAATTTGATGATGATGATATACATACACGCTACTAGAGAATGATAACACTCATGGAGTTAAAGTCACTTCCGACGGGAAGTAGAAACTTAAGATTTACACTGGCGCGTAGAGCTGCAACCAACAGTCTAACGCGAACGTAAACACGCGTCTCATATTTATTCCAAGAAGCTGAAGTAACCAAATATCATTGCGGTTTTATCTCTGATATCAAATTGAATGTGTACAATAATAACATGACCAATCTTGTTTGTATATAATATCATTGAACACGACGCAAAAGTTTAAATATATAAACACCATTCATCATTTTCCCAACTAAGTTGGGGTCAGCTTTGGGGGAACTTTGATATTTTACGTGAAGCGACTGCCATCAGATCTTCACAACCTAAGTACTGGCCGATATCGTCGGTGTTGTCGGACTTTTTAGGGCTCCCCGTAACGAATGCCACAGATGTTTCTATGGCACCCGGGACCGACGGTTTAACGTCTCCAAGGCACGGAGCGGTGTCAATGTGTTAAGAATGGTCACCCATCCTTGACTGACCTGGCTAGCATAACTTAACTTTGTAATGTGCTAACCTACTCGGTCACCACTTAACCACGAGCCCCATTCTGAATGTTTATACTATTATCTAAACCGTTGGGAATCCTATTGTTCAGCTAAGTCGAACGAACGGAACCTCAGAACCATTTCAAAGATGCGTAAACACCCTTAATATTCAATACAGTTATTTTTCCATTTGCGTGCAAAATCAAAAACTCAAAAATAATTATGTGTATTCATAATTATTCGGAACTGTAGTGTAACGTGTAAGTTTGCGTAACAAACCGTTTGTATTACGATTTCATTCATTCGTTGGTGTTGCACAGTACAATTACGAGCAGTATTATGTAAATATGTACGACACGCGTCCTTGAGTAATGTTACAGTTGGATGCAAAGATTATTTATATGGAAATATATTTTTGCATAGCATATTTTAGTTAGTTATTATTATTGTAATACACTGTTCACCGTCATGTTTTAAAAACTATAATTTTGAAGATTCTTGTCGGTGATATAAACTATACATACATGTACTCGTATATGGATCAGTTATTTTGTAAAGGTGTAAGAAGTTACTTGTTATTATGATACGCAAAACTTGTTTGTACCTATTTACTAGAATGTTTGTAATATCTAGATTAAAGTGCCCAAAACAGGAGTGCAATGTTTCCAGGATTCATGTATGTATGTGAGTTTCTTTATTCAACCATAACTTCTAAATACGTGAACAGATTTGGGTGTATGGCGTATCGTTAGAATCCTAACATCATCCCAAGTGGCACTGGCCATAACTAAATAAAAAAAAAATTAAGGCTGCATGGCGCGTAATTTGTTTTTTAGCAGAGCAGTTGTTTTCTTTTTTAAATGGTATCTTGTTTTGTAAATACATATTTACACATGACTGCAAAATGTCTGAACTATAGTTATTAAGACCATCCGAATTTATTTATAAAATAATGATCACGCATTTAAGTCCCGCAGTACCACCCCCTTTTATTGAAACGTCGAGACATGAAATAGGTTAATTGTGTGCGCATACGCAACACGTTCTCCAATGGAAACTGTATAGACAAGGAGCTAACGGCAAAGATTTCGGAAGACGTTTCGGACGACAGAAAACATTTCGGAAAAGTCTTCTACCCCCATTGAATACCTACCACATATGAAAAACTGTTTCTGGAAACATCTGGTAGTCAAAGACTTTTCAAACCATTTTCTTATATTGCTATGATACCTCAAAAGCACGCAACCAACTCAATGGTATTAACGATGATGTTTATAAAGAAATGCAACAACTGCAGCGTATATGATTTTCGGGGCGCTGTGGCTACAACTCCTTGAATTATTTTATTAGTCTATTTATACCTTTTTTTTTTTTTTTTTTTTGTTGACGAGGTGGAAGATCCTACATGGATGTCCTCCGCCCTGGGGAGGCGAAGGGGTCTGTCGGACTCTTACCGACTAAAAACCACCCCGGTGTTCCACTACTTGCCTATGATCAGGGGAGCGAGAATCGCTATTGCATTCTTCCGCAACCCCCGACAGGCATTGACCCGTCTCACCCTAGACGGGTCCCGTCACCCGGTGCGACCATCACCCGTCGGCCGCACTCCTCTGAGAGCGCACGCGGAACACTGCATGCTGCCTCTCGGGCCTGTAGCTGTTCGGACGACGACTTCCCCTAGTCTATTTATACCTGAATCTTTAATAAGTATTAAAATCAATATCAAATTGAGGGTTATTTCAAGTAGGTTATTTAATCTCGACTAATTATCACTATAGTTAATTATCTACTCGTATTCTTCTAACTCTAACCTTAAAAATAAACGTTACATTGCCACTGTAGTAAAAATGTTAATTGTGTTAAGAAGTCCAGCAAAAACACTGCAAAGTGGCAAGCTCCTGAACTAAACTAACAAAAAGAGCGTCGTGTGGGGTATACCTACGGCATCGTCCATTACCTGTGAGTTACAGAGAGCACAAATTAGAAAAGCAATGTTACGTGTTTTAAACTTGCAATATTGATAAGTACGACTAAATATGTTTTTTTTTAACCCAAACACGTAAACATGTAGACCAAATAATAAATTGGCAATTAGTTTAGTTTAAGAGAGTGTACCCTAATTGAGAGTTATCTTGTTTTCTAACCATATTTTCTTGTGCCTACGCTGAAGTTCGCAAGATATTGTTTTGTTTTTTGATTTACTGAATAGTAGCCCTGGTGTTCTTGTAAATCTACTAGCCAATAATATTATAAATGTGGAAGTTTGGATGGATGGATGTTTGTTACTCTTTCACGCAAAAACCATTGAACTGATTGCGATGAAACTTGGTATTAATGCATAGGCTACTTTTTATCCCGATATTCCTACGGGATCGGGACTTACGTGGGTGAAACCGCTGCGCGCTACTAATATTTCATATACTTTGATAATACTAACGATTCTAACTTCAGATGGCACAGCATAATTCCAAAATAAGAGCTGCGTACTGCACGATAGAAGCTTTACTCCACTATGTATAACTAAAAAAGTTAATTTATACGAAGGCAGTCATAATATTGTAATCTTAATACACGAACTACTACCCAATAAAGTACTTCCATAAAAAAGTTTGTAATCAAAAGATAGCATAGGACTAAAATTAGGTTAGAGATTAAAGTATTGTCGTAAATTATTATCTAATCTAGATGCACACACTTCACTAATTAGAGTAACATATCATTTATCTCCTTTTACAATACTACCGTAAATATGAAACATTCAATACGGCTTCGGGAGTTAAGGATACGTAGAGTACGTACTGTAGGTACTTTAACTTTTTTTTATGATTTAGGGACAAACGAGCAGATTATATTACAAACCTAAAGAGGTTTTGTTGTATTAAACTTTCGAGACTTTGATACATATTAGATGTGTAACTTTTTTTTTATATTATAGGGGACAAACGAGCAGACGGGTCACCTGATGGTAAGTGACTACGCCTATGGACACCTGCAACTCAATAGTCACAAGTGCGTTGCCGACCTTTGAGATGGGAGTACGCTCTTTTTTTGAAGGTTTCAAACCTTAGTGGTCGTATGGGTCCGGAAATATCGCAGGCGACAACTTGTTCCAGAGATTGGATGTGCGAGGCAAAAATTTCTGGAGAACCGCACAGTGGTGGATTGATAAGTACTCAGGTGATGAGGATGAAAGTTTTGTCGCGTTGAACGATGGCGAAACGTTGCGGTCGGTATAAGTCCGAACAATTCCTCGGAGCACTCCCCACTTATTACTATTGTACATATTAGTTTTGTACCTCATACATATTGTAGTAGCTCTTTGATAGAGCAGGTACCAAGAAAGATGGATCTGTTTCTAGGTAGAGGAAATAAAAAGATTATGCGAAGCAACTTAGGTTTTTTACTGAAACCTTTGAAATACAATAAAGACAAACAATCAGGTAACTTGTAACAACACTTTTAAATAATCAAAATATCTTGAAGCTTCGCGTGACAGCTCAGGCTACCACGCACGCAGGCTTCTCCAACTCGACTCCCCTTGATTCTTCATTGTTCCATTTACTAGATTAATTCAAATACGAATTAAGAGCATGAAGTTGCCAGCAGACTTTCGCGCGACCAAATAGTATTTATTCGTGAATCCATGAAGGTTGCAAGCGGGCGCGCGTAGTCCATACAATATTATCGCCATTAAGTCCCGAGTTACACATCTAATATAAAGAGTTTTTAGTTTTAGCCGCTAATCTCTTGAAGTAGAAGTCAGTTTTGAAAATAATCTTTTTGCAACTGATAGCCGAATTCTTGTCAAAGGTATAGGCTATTTAACAAAACGCAACGATCGTTAGAAACAGAGCAGTGACCATAACCTCAGGTAAATCTGCGGACACCGGCTAGTCCTACTAATATTATAAACGTGAAAGTTTGTTAGGATGTATAGATGTGTGGATGTATGGATGTTTGTTACTCTTTCACGTAAAAACTACTGTACTGATTGCGATGAAACTTGGTATGTAGATAGCTGGAGACTTGGATTAACATATAGGCTACTTTTTATCCCGATATTCCTACGGCACCGGGACTTACGCGGGTGAAACCGCTGGGCGTAGCTAGTCTTAAATATGGAGCCTTCTAGCCATACAGCGCTGTGAAAACAGGTACGCCTCCTACATGGATATACATATATAAAGATATGTCAATGGCCTCGAAGCAGAATCTCAGAGTATAATTAACCACGTCAATAAAAGGAGGAGGTTCTTAATATGACTGTATTTTTCATTGTGTACCTATGTTGCGCGATATGGTCACCTTGTAAACAGATTTTAATGAATTTGATAATTTTTATTGGACAGCGATGTGGCAATGTAATAAAAAATAGTTAATGTAAGTTTTAAGTGGCATAAAATAGACGAATTAAAGTCTGTTGCACTGTCTTCAAAAGATATTTCTTTTTACTTTTTATCTATTGTCTGGTTTAGAGACATCAAACTCATATAATCATAATTACCTGTTGTTCTGATGTAACCACTTCTCTGCTGCTGTCATCTGTAACAAGAAAATATAAAACATTAGACAGTGTACCAAAAAAAAATCTCAGGCTCAATGAATATATGGACTTTTTTCTATATCTGTATCATGGAAATCTTCCTTCATAAATGTACATTTACTGCGTGACTTTCACCTAACAATGACTTGACAGAATTACGAATTAAATTTCTACAAGATGACTGTAAGCACGTTATGCCCTAAATAATAATAAGATAGGTTTAGACACATAGGCAAACGTTCAGATGCACAGCATGACAGACTCGATACAGTCTATTAACCAGACTCTCATCTAAAATGAGGGTTAATGATGATACAATGTACACGACGTAATCTGAGAGTAGTTTTATTTGTAGAACCTAATGTGTTTGTGTATAGACCGAAATGGAATGCAAGTAGCTCAAAATTTTTAAGTAACAAATAAAAGGAGAAACGTAGCTTTAAAATGGAAATGCAGCCATAAGGTTAAATATTCTTATATTTTTTACTTTTCGTGTATGTTTCAAACTGGAGAGTAACTCAAGTAATTCTCGTTAAAATGAATTGAATTCGTATCTAGGTCGGAGCAAGGACAACCAATTCAGGTGGGAATTCGCAATCAATGCTAGGTCGGAGTCCACATCATGTCATGCTGTTCCAGTTAGCAATGGAACACCTGAATTTATGATAGAATTTAAACTAGATTGATAGCGTGTCAATCAAATCGTGAAATCAAATGTATAATTATATATAATCTGAATCTAGGAAACGACTCAAACGATTTTGATTAAAATTTTGTATACAGATACAGCTTTGCATTTTAAGTTCAACTGCATATTTGTATTTTCTGTAAAAATGCAATTTTACAAAAAAAAAAGATGTTACAAAAAGCTACCGAGCAAAGCTCGGTCGCCCAGGTATTCTGTTTTAAAATATCAAGAGAATGTACGACGGATAATGTCAATCTTGCCGTCAATGAGTTTAAGAACATAATTGTATACTAATAATTAGGCGATAAAGTTTTTGTAACCGTTACACGTCATCAACATAATTGTCATTCCAGCAATATACATTCCAACAACATAGACCTCTAGTCGGATCCCTGACACTTTGAATAGATCGTGGGTCCCTCAAATAAGACGTGCAATTCTTCGTTTTTAAATTTGTGATCGTCAGTTGAGAACTTCTTCTTCTCTAGCGATTTTCATTTCTTTATAAAGACTTAGCTCTAGTCACAGTATATGTATCTCTAGTCGAACGAATTTCTACGTTCTATATTTATATAGGATTTTTATTGGAATTGGTATTTTTTTTTCCCAAACTCTAAAGCATTTCATCACCAGAGCAGCACTCGGTCATTTACCTCATGCGAACTAGCGACAATTTCACGGTGCACACACAACAATCACTACTTATACAGCTGTACAGCTTCACGCTAACACACCTGTCGCGACTATATTTCAGCAATAATGGGTATTGTTTTATATAAACACAGTGATAGACAAACACACAGCCCTCAGCTGATGGCAGTGTTGCCAACTCCAAAAACTATTTACCCCTAAACTAAAGTCAAGAACCCCTAAAAATGCTACAATTACTAGAAAACTCCCTAAAAATGTAACTCAGGAAAACTATAAAAAAATTTAAATGACATATGTATTACTTTTTTCAGTACCGAATTTACAAGTAACTTGCATTCGAAATGATCTACCTAAATAAAAACTTTTATTGAATACAAGTATGGAGTATGGAGATTAGTGCAATTAAAAAAAAACACAATTAAAATTTTATCCCTAAAAATACCCCCAAAAACTTATTTCCCCCAAAAAACCCCGTGTATAGACTTTTTCTCCCTAAATTTAGGGAGAAAACCCCTAAGTTGGCATCAGTGGCTGATGGTAAGAGTTTACCGGTGTCAATAAACACTCGTAATACAAGTGTTCTTGCCGCTATCTCATTAACTAAAAGCTAACTTGTAGTGCCGTTTAGCCATCATCATCTTGCTACTCTTTTCTTCTTAAATTTAATATTTTTTCTTCTTAACATTCTTCTTCCATTCTACTCTATCACTCTTCATTTCACTGCTTCTACCTTTCTATTCACTCCATCCGTCTTTTCTTTGACGATCTAAGAAAAGACGGATGGACTTTACTCTACCTGTCAACTTTCATTACATAAAACTCTCTTCACTACATTTTTTGATTTTGCAATATGATATCTACACCCTGAAGGAACTTACTTAATAGACAATAAGATCAGAACTCTGTTTAGTTATCTTAACTTATATGATTTTTTATAATCCTGTCTTTACCTACAATTTTTTTAAAATATGTTTTATGAACATACAGAAAACGAGGTTCGTTATAGCAGTAATTGAGATTTTAATATTTAAGGCAAGCACTTTAAAAAACTTTTTCAGTATTAATGGTCACAGAAAAGAGGTATGACAACCTTTCCAATTCCCTAGATGTTAAAGATGTGGCTGCCTTCTATTTGAGGGCGGCCAAAGTCTGCTTGGGTTCTCGGGGACTTCCTTCCTAGGGTATACCCGAGTCCCTTGCGATAGACTCACTTGTTACGGAACACCGTGTGGTTTTAGTCGGTTCGATTCCGACATACCACCTCACCAATAGCCATGGTGAGGTGATGACCCGGGGGGGTAATAGGTCAGTTCTAAATTTAAATTATGTTAATATAAATCTTGCCTATGGTCAGTTTTTTTTTACAGATGACCTTGGCTTGGTGGTTAGTGACTGCAATAGCTTATGGAAAGCCTTCATTACATGCATGCACCAGCAACCCTATACAACCACAAATAATGTCAGAAGTTGCGATACTCCTGGCGCAAGAAACAAAGATAGTGAGTCTACCCACTGCAGGTCTGAACACTAATCGCCGAGGTGGCAGTCAAAATAACTTTTCCTTCTTTCGTCAGCGTTCTGTCGTATTCGTTTGCTGCGGCAGAAGTCGTTGGAAGGTGGACATAAAATAAGTGCAGAAAAAGAAACCACAGTAGATTTCTACTGGAAGTTGAGTTACTAGACCAAGGAAGCAACTATACCCTATACGAGGGCTGTGTTTTCACCTTTTAGATATTTCACTAGTGTTACGAGCGTTTAAAACCTCTTACTATCAAGATAGCCGTACGCTTGTTTGTCAGCCTTGTGCGTAAATAAACCGCCAAACAAGCAAATTTAATACGTTCTTTCGGTTTAAGGGTACTGACGTGATATTATTTAGTATAACAATATACCGTAGTCTTTCGACTCGATTAAACTCGATTTAGAAAGCCATTAAAACTTATAACGCTCGCGTCACTACATTTAAAAAGTTTAATTATAGTAATACTTCTTAAATTCATTGAACATTGCGAACTACTTGCTTATTCGCACATAAAAAGCCAGTGGTCGTTCTGCTACATTTAATAATGAGTGTTAATCATGACTCGCTACTTTTATATAGCTTCACGCACAATACTTAAATATGCCGAATGCTTGTATATGCGTACGAAAGTATAATTCTCTTACGTAATACCTAGATTAAAGTAAGAATTGGACAGTTTCTTAACATACGATTTGAGATTTCCATACGTACAAATAACTAACAAGCTAATTAAACTGTCTTTGCAATACTCCTTCCTATTGGTACATTAAAAATATTTGCGAGCCGTCTCAAGTGGTTGCTAACGACACCCATGGCTGGTTCGCTCCGGCCTAGCCATCTAGGTATAAGAAATATTAATTTGTTAAACAAACTTACTGCAGCTAAAATAACTTTTATACTTTCGCGTACCATAATATAAGTTTACGTTAATAGGAATTAACGCAAGCGTTTGAGTTTGAGCAACTTGTGATCATGGCCAATATAACCTGGCTGGAATGTCAGGCAGTTGAGTTAAGATATGTACCAGACAACCGTCGCATTAATTCCTGTTAACGTAATCGTATAAAAAAATATTCACACCAACAAGTGATGTTTTAAAAGAAGATTGGGGTACTTTGAAGTGGGGAGCTCCCTCAGACGTACCTACATTCTATACAACTAAAGAACAGTAACATCTTTGTGTAGCAAGAACTTTTAGGCATAATGTTTTACAACATGTTTCTTAAAGACAGAATTGTGTATACCCTTTTTTGAGCCTAAAAAATGATTTAAGGAAACCGTAAACAATGAATAAGTGTCACCTAACCTAGTACATATTTACATATTACATTTAATTTTTATTCACCTATGTTCACTGCATAACCACGTGTGTATTTTAGAAATACAAAATATGATTTTCAAGAATATATGAAAACAATGGCGCGTGTTTACTTAGTATAGATATTCGTCACAAAGTAATTACAACACACAATCTTCAACTATTCCACTATTTCCGTACCATATTGCGCAAATATAAAACTTTGACAAATATTACTCAGAACTCGATCAATTGAGCCAATAAGACGAGTGTATGCGTTTAAAGGTTATAAAATGATGCATATTGTGTATTAGATAGGATCTAAATTATTATTTTAATAAAATAATCTACTCCGCGACTCGGAATGATAAAAACTTTAAAAAAGTATTTGGTACTTTTTAAGCCTCCAAAAATTTAAAACATTTTCAAGTCGACTATATTGTTTGTGTGTAATGTATATGTTAAGGAATATCTTCGCCAAAGGTCAACCGATTATATCGATTCTTTTTTTATTTTAGAGGAAGGATATCACCCATATTTTTGGGGTTTTCCGTCAACAAATACAGCAGTTCCAAAGTACTAAATTGTGCCCGATACCACCCCACCTATTACACAGGGACTTAACTTGTGGCAAGAAGTGTTTGCATACATCTCTGCCTGTTGTGATTATATTTATATAATACTTTTCCTTAATTATATTCCATTAACTTTTCATGCTATAATATACTTTCTCCATTGTAGCTGCCCCTGTCTGACTGTAACATCTTGGCAGTTGTCATCAACTTCCACTGATGAACATTTCCTTCACTAAAGAAGGGACAAAAGAAGAAAGCGAACTTGCGCCTTACAATTGCAGTTGCCTGTCTTTTATAACTCTTTATTATTGCCTTGATAATTGTGCTACTAACACAATCGGGGTGTCACGTGCTAAGATGAGAATTGCCACCTATGCTCATTTTTAACACATTATAAAAAAACAAAGCTAATTTTATAGGGACACAGAGTGTTTCCTATTTTTCTTAATAATAGCTCATATGACACTGTAATCGAACCACAGTCTTCACAACCAGGCACTCTACTTTCTCGTTTCATGGATATAGTGGCCACACTTTCATCACGGAAAATTTCTATGCAATAAATCATGTGCGCGCCTAATGTATCCCAATCAATACATTTCAAAACAACTCGTTATAGGCTATTGATGAATATAAACATTACATACAACGTGTAATGATTGAACGGATATGGACATATTCTAAAGGCTTGACTAATTTTAAGATATTCGTAGAACATACTATATTAAGGTCCACTAGGGTTTGTCTTATCGCCCTTCTTCTTATACTTTATAGGGTCTGATAAAGCTACCACAAGTGACATTTATAGTCACAAATTTTTGAAATTTTGTGATTCCCCACTTGTTACCTATTGTAATGACTTGGGTGGCACACGAACAAAAACATTACCATTCCAATAGCAAAAAACAATGATCCACAATACGGTACAACACAACAGGTACGTCAAAGCGAAAATAATGAAACGCACAAAAATTTATTTTAACGGGCCACATATTTGCGCACAGTGCGTTCACCCTCCGCAGACTCGTGACAAACCCATCCTGACATAACATTACCACACATTACGTTTTATACAACTAGCTAATGTTCGGTAGGTAGCGGTAGTAGATAGTAGTCCCACTGACTGTTCACGATTACAGGACTCAAAAAAAAGCAGGTGTCGACAATTTAGCACCTTAGGTACCTATAAAATTGCACATTTTTGAACAGGTATTCATTCTACTTAAAATGTATTGTGTGATGAGCATGATCATTTCTTCTGTGTCTGGGTGTAATTTATCTATAATATGTATTTAGATATAATTATATAAGTATGTTTATCAGCAATCTGGTCACCATAGTACAGGCTCTGCTTATTTGGGATCAGACGGCCGTGTGTGAGATGTGTGTAGTTATTTTTACTATTATTTTTGAAATTCTAAACTCATTGGTATTTTTTTAAAAAGAAATTTTCATTCCAAAGCAAAAGCCCAGCAGTTGGTATACTTGCTATAGTGTAGTGCTAAACCTGCTAAGGCTGCATTGGGATGCGGATGACGCTGCCGGATGCAAATGCAGTCATAGATGAAAGATTATACATATTTTAGAAAAGTAAAACCCACTTCAATGCAGATACATGCAATTACACGCAGATTATATGTTTTAAGTTTTACACGAAAAAGGTAATCATGATTAGAAAAATTGATATGGCATTGGCAGGGTTAACCAAATGAGACTCGTTCCGCCATCTGATTTTCTCGATTACGCAAAAAAATATTCACTACTACATAACCGAGCTTGTAGTTCGATGGCTTAAACAAGTACTTGTTTTGTAACAACATATTTAATTGGTGAATTACCGTCATCATTAGATATCACGGTGGACTAAATACCACGGTACATGTGTGAAATCCAATATTCATTATCTTCATTAGTCAACCAAATCTAATTCATACATTGCTTCATTTAGAACGAAACGATTGGTTCGTTTCGTTACATATAATTCTGTGTTACGCGGGGGTTAAGCCATGTGCGATAAATGTCTACCTTCATCTACCTCTAAACTATAATAGAGGTTATTAATTCTGAATCGCGCTGTCGAAGTTTACACGATGAATTTCTGACGAGGCATAATTTCCTTGCCTTAATAGATGGAGCAATGTGCAAATAATTCTAGTACAAATAGAGCTTTACATTTTGCAAATTGCAATTTTTACCCTTTTCTATTCTAATTCCAATCATCATCATCATCATCATCTTCCTGCCATTTTCCCAATTTTATTTGGGGTCGGCGCGATGTAGGTAGTATTTTTACCATTTATAATTTACTAGCAGCGCCCCGCGGTTTCACCCGCGTATATCCAGTTCCCGTGGAAATATCGGGATTAAAAGTAGCCTATATGTTAATCCTGGTCTCCAGCTATCTACATACCAAGCTTCATTGTAATCGGTTCAGTAGTTTTGGCGTGAAAAAGTAACAAACATCCATCCATCCATCCATCCATCCATCTATCCATCCATCCATCCAAACTTTCACATTTATAATATTAGTGGGATAGTGGGATTTAAAATTATTATACTATTCTTAAAATTCATCATCATCCTCCGCGCCTTTTCCCAACTAAGTTGGGGTCGGCTTTTAGTCTAACTACGATACGGCTGAACTTTGATATTTTACATAAAGCGACTGCCATCAGACCTCCACTACCCAAGTACTAGGCGATATCGAAGTTCTGTAGTTAGACCATATATATATATACTATTCTTAAAATTATTGAAATTAATTAATGTAGCCGTAAGTAAATCTGAATATTATTAAACTATTTTACATACATTTTCTGGTAATTCCTAACTTTATATATGTGTTGGCTTCAGATTTGAATTATTTTTTTGTGTTGAAAAGAGTATTCATTGGGGAAGGTTATAGGTTATGTAACATCACGCTACGACCATTAGGAACGGAGCAGTGACCATAAGCGCAGGTGAAACTGCGGTGAACGGCTAGTTTAGAATAATTACAATCTTGACATCACAAGTGTAAGTTACGATTCCACATCAAACGAACAGGACAATTTCAAGAATAAACAAGTACATTTCCATTAATTTTGTATAGAAATTGTTGTTTTTGTTAACCAAGAAACTCACGAAAAAACTCCACGCGTAGTACAATTTATTTGTGAAACGCAAAAAACTGGATTGTATCACGTAAAACGTCTAGGCGGCACGTCCCCTCGTACGTAATGATGAATATAATCAATTTATACTAACGATCGATGGGAATAACTGCACGTTAGTCTGTAATGAGTTTGCGTACGTTTAACTTAGCTTTTTGTATTCAATAGATATTGAATCATGTTCTTGCTCGGAAAATGTAGTACATGTTATTAGTTTGATCGCGGTCACTTACGTTAGATTATCTGTTAGGAAGTTGCACATGATAATATTTTATGGATTCCTTCCTACTTCAATTGACAGAGTATTAGCTAAATACCTACAATTACATAACGAAGTTAACTTGATTCAATTTGATATCCAATTTAAGGAGGTAATTGTCAAGACCACTGCTTTTGTCTTATCAACAAAACAAATTGTACAGAAGTCACCATTTAATTTTGGAATGCAATCGAAAATAGATAGTGACTTAGGAGTTTTTCTGATTATTTCTACCACTTCATCTTCAACACTTGTTAAACATACATATATGTATATCCATCAATCCATCTACAGCTTTCTGAAAAAATCGTAGCTAGCAATAAGACCGCTGTTTGTAAATTGTAATTGTGTAAAATATTGTTAAATAGTTTTTGCGCACCATATACTTCTTTTATAGATATCTCAAATGACAATGTCACGTGACTTAATTCTCCTGGCAAATATTATAGTTTTGTTTTTGTATTGTGTATTGTTAAGTAACCAAAGTATAAACAATCGGTCTTATCACTTTACATTCCCTCCGAGATACGGAGGTCGCGAGTTTTCAATTTTCGTTTGAAAATGGCTTAAATATAAGATCTGTAGTTGACACCTGTACACAGTAACACTGCAAATTGACGTAACCTTCGACTGACTGATTGTCGGAAGTTTGACACCCACGCATAATTATGTAAATATATCGCATAGACCATAACTTAAAAGACCTTCCCTTAGTAATCAGGAAGAGAAATTCCACCCACCAACCAATAGTGATTTAACTGTTTCATTTTAATGCTAGTTCTTGTTGAACGCCAAGTATTTTACAAGAACTAAGACATCCTTAATGGCTGCAAAAAGCATATACCGTGCGTATTTATCTCGTTTATTCTATTATATATTTATAATAAAAATATAAATTACAAATATGTATTTTTTTAGGCGGTCGATAGTGGAGGCATTTAATTACAATAATTTAACGCACGCGTAATGTCAATGGTCGCAGATTCAATATTGGCTCAAGCAAATTCTATTAATATTACTTTTATTAATTTATTAAATGTATCCAGAATAAAATCGAACGCGTTTCACTGCTGGACGAACCAAAATTAAACACAATGAACGTAGGCTTAATACAAAATATTCTATCAAAACCAACTTTCGTGTCGTTAAAAAAATTGCCATCTTGTCACAGTAGCTCAGGACCGATCCTGAAAGTAGTGTAATTTAAATTAGCTAAGTATAACAATATAATAAGATATAATGGGGCTGACATGTCCTTTTTGGATAAATGCCCAAAAAAAATAAAGATTTAAAAAAACTTTAATAAATTAAAGATTAATCCAACAGCATATTACAGGTAAGTGAGTAATTGGAACGATGATGTCGGTAGTGTTGATAGCGAATTCACGAACTACATTATAAATTAAACATTGTATCGCTAATGCCCCTTTCTATTCCGCTTGACTCTGACAAGTTCCAATATTCTAGATAAGATATACCTACTAGTAATCTGCGTGTGGATTTACAAAAAACATGAAAATACCAAATAGCAACGAAACATCCAACCATTTGAGCAACAATCATGTAAATTTGTTTACGACTGACATTGATCTTTCCAACTTTAGTCACAACTTGATAATGACATCATTTGTCTGTTTTGCAACGCCAAACGTGTTGAATATCAATGCAATTTTTATCTGGACCTCGGCTATCGGTTCAGCGAATAATGTATTTATTTGTATTTCAGCCCACGTATTTATAATATTTATAAACGTTTGGTATTGCTTTAACTACTTAGTGTAGGTCAAATGTAGGCGCCTTAAAACGTTTATAATCAGTGTTTCATATTTCAAGCACATTAAAAATTTTTGACTAACTCTCTGTGTAAATGTTCTTAGTTTACTAAAATGAGGTAAAGATGTTTTAAACATTTCCTGATGTTCCGTCCGTCACTATTTTTTGTTGTTTCATTACCAAGGTAACTGCCGTGTCAAATAGCATTGAATGTCAAGTTACACACGAGTTAAAAACGCACTGTAATATCTTAAAACTGTGACGTTGTTCACGACAGTCATATGAATATGTACATTGCAATCCAAAAGATGCCATTAGTCATATAGATTGAGCTGATAAAAACAATCATTGGTTACTTTTATTTTCTTTTATCTAATAAAATACTCTGCAGACTAAAATATTTGAAACGTGATCAGTACGTTCGAATTTTAAACATTGATTTTCTATTCAATAATAGTCTAGTATTTCTGAGTAGACTTTCTCCAGCTTGTCTACACGCCACTTCGCTAAACATAGGTTATACGAATCTATAAAATTTTATTAACACCCGTTTCTGTGTCATTTCTAGCAAGTGCGGGTTTTATTGAGGACTGTAAACAATGAGATGATGCCAGTACGACACCTCAAACCGTGTTATTTAAGTGTGTAATCGTTTTAGTGATATTATCTGTGTAATTTTTTGCATTTAAAACAAGATGGCGGCATGTTTGAGCACTTGCACCTTATCAAATGTTAAGCCGCTCTAAATCAAACAGTTGTCTTATGCATTACATTTGTTTCTGAGATATCTTATCATTTATCTGTATTTGCATACTGTTATAGTTCTGCAATGTAATAATGTATTGTAGCTGAGCCGGACGAGTATATTGTGAATGTATTTCCTAATAATCTCTATCACGTGTTGCGTTACTTTTATTAAAAATTCAGTACAGCTAGTACTGATTTTTTTAATAAAAGTAACGCAACAAGGTAAACATTAACGTGAGAACCATCTTAATGATGAATATAATCAATTTATACTAACGATCGATGGGAATAACTGCACGTTAGTCTGTAATGAGTTTGCGTACGTTTAACTTAGCTTTTTGTATTCAATAGATATTGAATCATGTTCTTGCTCGGAAAATGTAGTACATGTTATTAGTTTGATCGCGGTCACTTACGTTAGATTATCTGTTAGGAAGTTGCACATGATAATATTTTATGGATTCCTTCCTACTTCAATTGACAGAGTATTAGCTAAATACCTACAATTACATAACGAAGTTAACTTGATTCAATTTGATATCCAATTTAAGGAGGTAATTGTCAAGACCACTGCTTTTGTCTTATCAACAAAACAAATTGTACAGAAGTCACCATTTAATTTTGGAATGCAATCGAAAATAGATAGTGACTTAGGAGTTTTTCTGATTATTTCTACCACTTCATCTTCAACACTTGTTAAACATACATATATGTATATCCATCAATCCATCTACAGCTTTCTGAAAAAATCGTAGCTAGCAATAAGACCGCTGTTTGTAAATTGTAATTGTGTAAAATATTGTTAAATAGTTTTTGCGCACCATATACTTCTTTTATAGATATCTCAAATGACAATGTCACGTGACTTAATTCTCCTGGCAAATATTATAGTTTTGTTTTTGTATTGTGTATTGTTAAGTAACCAAAGTATAAACAATCGGTCTTATCACTTTACATTCCCTCCGAGATACGGAGGTCGCGAGTTTTCAATTTTCGTTTGAAAATGGCTTAAATATAAGATCTGTAGTTGACACCTGTACACAGTAACACTGCAAATTGACGTAACCTTCGACTGACTGATTGTCGGAAGTTTGACACCCACGCATAATTATGTAAATATATCGCATAGACCATAACTTAAAAGACCTTCCCTTAGTAATCAGGAAGAGAAATTCCACCCACCAACCAATAGTGATTTAACTGTTTCATTTTAATGCTAGTTCTTGTTGAACGCCAAGTATTTTACAAGAACTAAGACATCCTTAATGGCTGCAAAAAGCATATACCGTGCGTATTTATCTCGTTTATTCTATTATATATTTATAATAAAAATATAAATTACAAATATGTATTTTTTTAGGCGGTCGATAGTGGAGGCATTTAATTACAATAATTTAACGCACGCGTAATGTCAATGGTCGCAGATTCAATATTGGCTCAAGCAAATTCTATTAATATTACTTTTATTAATTTATTAAATGTATCCAGAATAAAATCGAACGCGTTTCACTGCTGGACGAACCAAAATTAAACACAATGAACGTAGGCTTAATACAAAATATTCTATCAAAACCAACTTTCGTGTCGTTAAAAAAATTGCCATCTTGTCACAGTAGCTCAGGACCGATCCTGAAAGTAGTGTAATTTAAATTAGCTAAGTATAACAATATAATAAGATATAATGGGGCTGACATGTCCTTTTTGGATAAATGCCCAAAAAAAATAAAGATTTAAAAAAACTTTAATAAATTAAAGATTAATCCAACAGCATATTACAGGTAAGTGAGTAATTGGAACGATGATGTCGGTAGTGTTGATAGCGAATTCACGAACTACATTATAAATTAAACATTGTATCGCTAATGCCCCTTTCTATTCCGCTTGACTCTGACAAGTTCCAATATTCTAGATAAGATATACCTACTAGTAATCTGCGTGTGGATTTACAAAAAACATGAAAATACCAAATAGCAACGAAACATCCAACCATTTGAGCAACAATCATGTAAATTTGTTTACGACTGACATTGATCTTTCCAACTTTAGTCACAACTTGATAATGACATCATTTGTCTGTTTTGCAACGCCAAACGTGTTGAATATCAATGCAATTTTTATCTGGACCTCGGCTATCGGTTCAGCGAATAATGTATTTATTTGTATTTCAGCCCACGTATTTATAATATTTATAAACGTTTGGTATTGCTTTAACTACTTAGTGTAGGTCAAATGTAGGCGCCTTAAAACGTTTATAATCAGTGTTTCATATTTCAAGCACATTAAAAATTTTTGACTAACTCTCTGTGTAAATGTTCTTAGTTTACTAAAATGAGGTAAAGATGTTTTAAACATTTCCTGATGTTCCGTCCGTCACTATTTTTTGTTGTTTCATTACCAAGGTAACTGCCGTGTCAAATAGCATTGAATGTCAAGTTACACACGAGTTAAAAACGCACTGTAATATCTTAAAACTGTGACGTTGTTCACGACAGTCATATGAATATGTACATTGCAATCCAAAAGATGCCATTAGTCATATAGATTGAGCTGATAAAAACAATCATTGGTTACTTTTATTTTCTTTTATCTAATAAAATACTCTGCAGACTAAAATATTTGAAACGTGATCAGTACGTTCGAATTTTAAACATTGATTTTCTATTCAATAATAGTCTAGTATTTCTGAGTAGACTTTCTCCAGCTTGTCTACACGCCACTTCGCTAAACATAGGTTATACGAATCTATAAAATTTTATTAACACCCGTTTCTGTGTCATTTCTAGCAAGTGCGGGTTTTATTGAGGACTGTAAACAATGAGATGATGCCAGTACGACACCTCAAACCGTGTTATTTAAGTGTGTAATCGTTTTAGTGATATTATCTGTGTAATTTTTTGCATTTAAAACAAGATGGCGGCATGTTTGAGCACTTGCACCTTATCAAATGTTAAGCCGCTCTAAATCAAACAGTTGTCTTATGCATTACATTTGTTTCTGAGATATCTTATCATTTATCTGTATTTGCATACTGTTATAGTTCTGCAATGTAATAATGTATTGTAGCTGAGCCGGACGAGTATATTGTGAATGTATTTCCTAATAATCTCTATCACGTGTTGCGTTACTTTTATTAAAAATTCAGTACAGCTAGTACTGATTTTTTTAATAAAAGTAACGCAACAAGGTAAACATTAACGTGAGAACCATCTTATAATATAAATGATTCTTCAGATTTTTATTATAAATCATTAAATATACAGCACACAGTAACAAAGAAAACATTAACTGCATGAGATTAACGAAATAAGCAAATAACACAAAGCTATATATGGCCATGATTTCTATTAGAAACTACATATATTTTGATTAGATATTCTAACTTTATAACAAGAAAGTTACTTGAAAACTTAATACAGATACAAATAAATATTATTTTTATGAGAATTTGGGCAAAATGTAGCCACTAACTTTGGTTATGTAATTTTTTTAATTCTGGAATAGCTTCCGTTAATCAATCATAGCAATTTATTTTATATTATAGACCACACACATTAAGATGTTATCAAATTAATTATTTCCTATAAAATATTAATATAATATAAATCTGACGTTTGAGTAATTAACTATACACTTGACACTTAGCTGTAAAGAGAAAGTAATTAATAAACGGAGACACAAATTTAAGTAGACCTTAAATAACTTTATTTAGAGAACACAACTCATAACAGTCGACAGTCACATTTAGCATCAGGAAAACGGACTTATTTCTAAAACAATTAGTAAGAAAAGAATTACACAAGAAATATGAAACAGAATGAAACACATACAACATTGTCAAAGTAAAGACCATTTGTCCTATTTCGAACAAAAGTGGGTGTGAACGTTTACAAAAACATACCGGCGAATTCAGTCTTAAACAAAGCATTGTATAATGCCAATATTATCGTCACGTGAAGCCGTCTTACAAGCCGTATAGTACAAGTACGCGTGTTTGTACTACGGTTATGTCATTACACAGGAGCCGATAACGGGTATTTAGACGCTTAACTGTCTGAAAACTTCTACTATGCTTGTAAATCATCGTGATATATTTTTTCTTACAACACCGCTTACGCCTTGTCATTATTGTTAGCAAAACTAGAGAAAAATAATGAAATGCCAAATTGATAAACAAAGATTAGTACTTTTTTGCCTTAATACGAGAAGTAACAGCAAAAGCCGTCACCAACTTCTGATAGTCTTTTAACCCTTTTTGGTTCGAAACCCGGCACACAGATGCACACGTAATTGCTCATCATTGCAAAGGTTTTACTCGAGTATTATTTAACACCTGAGCTATAGCTCAACTGTTACGAACCATGGAGTTAACTTTTGGTGGTGTGCAGCGTTGGCCCTGGGTAGGCCTGCCATCACTTAAATTGCCGACGCCGGACAATCTCTTATAAAATCCCGGACACATGTGTAAAATCGAGATTCTTTCCAGGATACCTTAAAGAAACGCCGATTCCATTTTTTTTAAATTAAATTAAACAGCTTGTTCACCTAATAATTATAAGTTGCCCCTGACAGAGTGTCTGGATTTTACCCGGACGCTTTTTGAAAACCCCATCCGGACGCTCCCCGAACGCCCTCTAAACAAGGACAAATCTGGGGAAACCCGGACAGATGGCAGCCCTAGCCCTGGGGTAGAGCGAGGGCCAAAAGCGAATAAAACAGTTTTTAGCAGAAAATAAAATTTTGGTGGCGCCTTTTGCGCTTGTAATTAAGAACGAAGAAATAATACTTAACAGATTTTATTAGTTACTGACTCATTGTACATACGGTACGTAAAACTGAAATATGATTTACGTGAAGTCACAAAAAAAATGGGCGCTGAAAGAGAATCTCGCTCTACTCTGATCAAGGTTCAGAGCCGGCGCTAGTGGTGTGGTCTACATGTTAAGGTGACATCCCACTAATAAAGTTGATGGATGGATGGATGGATGGATGTTTATTACTCTTTCATGCAAAAACCACTGTACCACTGTACTGTATTGGTATGTAGATAGCTGGAGACCTGGATTAACGCATAGGCTACTTTTTATCCCGATATTCCCACGGGATCAGGACTTACGCGGGTGCCGCGGGGCGCTGCTAGTGTAACATAAAGTCTACCGATAATATAAAAAAAATATTCAATTACAATACCACACATTAATACTATAATTTAATTGAGAAGACTACTACTACTATAATTAATTGTAGGAAACAAATTACGGTTAACCGACGTGTGTACTTCTTTTTAGATTAAAGTAAATATATTAATTAGTATTCGAGATATTTATAAGGCTGAGTCATTTATTTGGACGTTCAACTTTAAAAACTATTTGGAACAAAGATATGAGATAAAACAATCTATCAGATTAAAGGCTAAAGTAGATTACAAGATTAACTGAAAGAAAACTATACTAAACTAAACAGATAGAAAGATACTAAACAGAAACTGTATTTTTGATTCTCATTCGACCTTAAATTCAGTATAGCTGAATTCAGTAGTATTAGTTTTTTTAGTAAGTAGTTTTTTCAAAGCCTTAATTATACAAAGTGACTGGCCGTTGAAACAAAACTCAACACCAACTATCAGCCACACTCTGTTTGCCTAACATAGGTACACATACTTTAAACTGCGCTATTTCATCACTTGACCCAGATGGAATTGATGGCGATAAAGCTGATAAGATAGCATTATAGGGCGGATCTGTTTGTTTTGTTATAGCTTGTGACTCAAGGTCGTCAGGTGCGACCGTGGCTTAATGGGATTTATTGATTTTTTGCCACCAGTTAGTTCTGCCTCATTAGATACTGTTCGTATCAACTGACATTTGCACGTAAGCAATTATTAGATACAAAATTGTATAAGGTCATTGGATGTTGGTTATCTTTTAATAAGACTTTTTAAAAAGTTCAATTAAAATATACTTTAAGCGCATATCTACAAGATTTGTTGACTGGCCTGTTGGTCTAGTGGTTCGTGATGCTGAATGCTGAGCCAGAGGTCGTGGCTTCGATTCCTACTCGGGACAAATAATTGTGTGATGAGCATGATCACTTGTTCTGTGTCTGGGTATAATTTATCTATAATATGTATGTATTTAGAAATATATGTATAAGTACGTCTATCAGCAGTCTGGTTACCACAGTACAGGCTCTGCCTAGTTTGAGATCAGACGGCCGTGTGTAAGATGTGTCAAGTTATTATTTCTAATTTATAATTACTTTTCCTTGACCCCGAAAGCCCTTAGTTATCGATGACAATAACATTTATCAAGGTTATACAGGTTTATCGGAATACGAGGCGGTGATTGCATATTACATGTTATTTTTTATTTCGAGACTACGTTAACAGAAGAAAGAAAATGATATACTTTTCTTCTTTTTTATTTGAAGCACAATTTTTATTAGTGTCATTTTACAGTCAACGGATCTACTATGGAGTAGTCAGTACGTACTACTACCGCGCGAGTATTAATTTATACTTATTTCTAGCTAAGAACAATTCTACAAAATACATAAAAAAATTATGTCGTGACTTAACCCAAATAAGTTTCTTTCGTTTAACCCTTAAAGTCAAGAGTCCAAGCACTTTTCTATCGCGATAAGAAAATCTATTGTAACATATGAAAGCCGTTTGTTAAACCGTTTGTTAAACTACGCTACAGTATAACTTGGGTATAAGTAACTATAGTTACGAATGTTACGACATTTTACTGGCCATTGATTATGGCATTCGTTTATTAGTGCTAACGGCGGCGGCGGCCTGCAATAATTGACCTTGAAGGTAATTACGAAAGGTATGAAATGCTCTCTAGGCACGATAGCCACTAAATATTACAATCATTTGTTTAAAGACGTAGTCGTGACGTCAGATTAGTTGAAGTTAGGCGTTCCCATCTACGTGGTTCAAACTCGCAACAATTTGATCGCAAGTCCAACGCATTAGCTATTACGTTTAAACAAATGCAAAAAACGCAAATGTATAAACAAGTATAAATTAAAAATACCCCCGACTCGAAAATCCCTTCAACGATTAGTAAAGATCTGATGATCTTCGAACGGCTAAAGATTTTCTTGAATGCTTTCTGAATTGCTAATAATACTTTCGATCAAGTCATCTTTCAAACAAGAAAAAAACTATCAGAATCGGTCCATCCGTTTAGGAGCTATGATGCCACAGACTAGATGGCATAGACAAAGGACACACAGTTCACATGTTCAATTTATAACACCCCTTCTTTTTGCGTCGGGGGTTAAAAAAGAACGATCGAAATCGGACTGCCGAGTGAAAGGTGGACCCTATCTCCCGTGAAGCTCTGATGACTCTAATCACCGACAGAAAAAATCACCCAGCTGATGAAACAATCTATGCGCGGTCCCCTCGAAAAGTTAATATCTTTGTACAATATAAAAAACCCAGTTGACCGCTTTTTTATACCACGTCAGTGACAAACAAGCATACGGCCAGCTTGCTGCGAAGCGGTTACTATAGCCTATGAACGCTTGCAACAGAGACTCCCATGCGTGTTGCCGACCCTTTAAAAATCTAATGTAGTCCTTGGGGAAAAACTCGGCAGGGAGCTTATAACACAGCCGGAGTGTTCGCGGGAGAAAATTCCTCCGGAATATACCGTATTGTGCGCGACGAGGTTCCAAGGATAAACACCCTGCCGGCGGCGAGTGCTGCGGTGGTAGAATGCAATCGTGGGCATTATATTAAAAAATTTCCTCGGAGCACACCTCATTATACAAGCGGTAGAACACGTACCGGGAGGCAAAGTCTCTGCTTAGGCTTGATAGTTCAATATCACTTGAGTTTAGGATGGTCGACGATTCACACAGCACGTCTTTGAACCGAGTCAAAAGGCCTGACCTGGTATATATGTGCTCTCGCCTAGAGATGACAGCCTTTTGACTTCAAGACTAATTTTAATACATTTTTAAAAAAAAGTTAGATAAATGTCTTATTAAAGTAATACTTGTAACCCGCCCCAGCTTCGCACGGGTAGTAGAGACATCTTCAACATTCATCATCATATTTCAACCAATTTACACAAAACGTTATCAAGTTATATATCTAAACCTTCCTCATGAATCACTCTGTCTATTAGTGAAAACCACATTAAAATCCGTTCAGTAGTTTTTCAGTTTATCGCGAACAGACAGACAGACGCGGCGGGGGACTTTGTTTTATAATATGTAGTGATAAAAAGGACAATTAAAGTTTTAACAAGCGTGTTGAGGTCGACTGATGCGGTCGATTATAAGCATTTATACGGACTGATTACCACCTGACCTGTGTTATCTGTCAACGTAGATAGATGTTAGTTACCAAGGTCACCTTCAGGTCTTTGACGTTTCGAGAAGTTCATACTACCTACTATGGTTAATTTAACCCCTTATATAACGTTTCAAGTCTTCCGTTTACTATACTACACATGTAGGTATATGTACTGTGAGGTATGGTTGTCTTATTTTTGAAGTGAAAACTTCTTTAGGCACATTTGTGCACTTTTGCTATGGGGAAAAAAGCACTGAACTCGTGACCGTCATGCTAATAAAATATATCTGATCCACTAGAGGGCGCTAACCTAAACATTGATTTCTGTCAGCTCCTTATATATTAATGTCACCAACCTGCTAATGTGACGTTTCAAGTTCGTCGTTTCTTTTAAGTTTTCACTTCTGTCGACAGTCCCATGACTAACCTTTTTTTTTTTAAAGAGACATCTCCCGCATTAGGAATATTCCTGTGTCGCGGGGGGCTTTACAAACATTTAAACAACGGACACAAAGAACACCCAGACACGGGACAATATTATTTGTGGATCACAAAAATTTTTGTGCACAACTCAGCGCGGCGTAGTGGCAAGGTGACCACTTAAACCATTGCGCCATCCGTGCAGTCGAAAATAAATTAGCAATTAATTATTCGAATATTTTTTTTATCAAATCGTTTTTTTCCTTGCTGATAATCGATTTTAGGAAGATTGTTAATATCAGAAGTTTATAAGTAAATATAATTCAGAATTTGGACATAAAATTATATTGAGTTGAATTCGAAGACGTCAAGTGTAGGGCAGATTGAAAAATAAATAGCCAAAAGAAACTACACACATTTACAACACCAGGAATATTCAGCCTAACTATGACCACATGGTAAAATTCAACTGAGAATACTAATCTCACGAAACAATAACGTTTTTTTTATAACATAGGGGGCAAACGAGCAGACGGCTCACCTGATGGTAAATGACTACCGCCGCCCATGGGTACCTGCAACTCAAGAGTCACAAGAGCGTTGCAGGCCTTTAAGGTAGGAGTAGGGGAAAGGTGGAAGAAGGAGAGGAGGAGTAGGGGGGAGGGAAGGGTTAGGGCCTCCGGTAACCTCACTCACTCGGCGAAAAGCAATGAAATCATTGCTTCACTGTCGGTTTTCTGTGAGGCCGTGATATCACTCCAGTCAAGCGGGCCCGTACTTGCCGAAGCATGGCTCTCCCACGACCACGACACGACTACCGTAGTTACATTACAAAAAATATTAAGTAAAGTTACTTTATCTAAATAAAAAAAAACCTTATTGAGTAAAAACTAGTAACTACTAGTAGTCCAAATAAATAAACTGAGGTTTTATTAGATAAAACAATAATATCTCAACACAATCGGTCATAACCTAACGGTATTTCAATCATAACCTACACGGTTTTCTTCAAGATCATAAACTTAACGTATCAAGATATTCTAGATTCTCATCACTTAAATTAGCTATTTACTGGTATACAGTACTGAAGTAGCTATAAGGCCATCAGTATTCATCTTCAAGTAGATTTTGCAATAGGTATTTGAAATAAGTTTATTCCCCAACAAATTATACATTTACACAAATTTGTTTAATAATATATATTCATATTGTCGTATGTAAATTTACATTGTCATACTTAAGTATAACGAATTTATGACAATGAGTTGACATAATGATGTACAGGAATACAAATAAAATAATATCCATTTACCACAAGCTAATGAGGAGCATGATTGTTTACCGAAACACATTGTCAAAAAATAAGCAGAAATATAAAGACAATCTAGGTAGATTTTCTTTATATTTCTGTTCTACTGTGGGCACACTACAGAGAGGGTGGAACATGCTGCAGATCACCTTGGCGAGGTGCAATTCAGCCAAGTCAGAGGCCGCTTATCTACATATACATCTAGGACTTTCAAATATTTGAGAGATTATTATACAGGACTTAAAATTTACAATATTACAAAAATTAAAATAAATGATTAGCAGGCTCTTGAGATGATTCTAAAATTTCTACTAATTGGAAAGAAGTTTGTATTTTAAGTTTAAATTAAGAAGTCTAAAGTAAGTGATCAGTACAAGATCGAATAACAAACCAATGATAGCCAACTGATATGTGGTACAAAATATAGAATAAATCTTTGGTCGTTGTAACAAAAAAAGAAAAATTTTACTAAGTTAATAGTCATATAAGGTAAATCACAGAATGTTTGGATTTAAATTGAAATATCGGTGACATTGCTTCACGAAAAAAAAAAAAAAAAGGTATTTGGGTTACTTTGAATCATTTTATAACTTAACCGTTGTTAAACAAAAACACAGCAGGTTGTCACACGAATAGATAAGATAAACAAATAAGAAAAATCGTGAGACTTCCTACTCTCACATACCGCTTTCTTACCTCAGATAGAATCTAAACTTTTCATACATTCTATTAAAGATTCATAAATACATTTTTTCAAACATTACCGTGGATTTCTGCCAGCCGCACGGGTAAACCACTTTTTCTACGTTTTCTAAATGAAGTCAGTCAGGCAATGAGCGGTTATCAACGTCAGAGAGTGATCACACGTCGATGCAGAATCTTTGAAAGTTAATTTGTAATGTGACAGATTGGCTGAATATAGGCTACCCGAGGCGGGCTTTCTCGAGATCTCTAGGAAAGCTAAGCTCTTAAAATGCTCGATGAAAATACCGATTTCCCCGACACAAGCTCGCCGTTGAAAGGACAAAATACAAGTTTGTTTAAAAGAAAGTGATTTGATATGTTTTAACTTTTTCGTAAATAAATCTCTCTTCCTGTGCTGTCACCAAAACTGCATAATTTTTTTTATGATGTTATTGGTCAATTGAATTATTTTATTTTTAAGATAAGATCGTGTAAATTAAAGATAACACTTTCTAATTAAGCATTTCCTCCTCTAAGGCGGATACTTTGCTCATGAGATATCGTGGGACCTTTATTACTTATTACTACGGTTATCTACAAACTTTACGCACACATGAATCCGTATACTTCGCATGAGCTAACAGGCATCAATTATAATTACATATGACTTGACTTTGTACTTGCCGCCAGGGTTGTTTTATATTTGTTGTAATGAATTTGTGTATATTGCATATCTAAGTAGATAGCGATATAGTTACAATAATATATTAGTATTGTTTTCCTTTTTTATTAGTCACAAGCAAACTCTTGGACAGCCAATAAGATTTCCTATTCCTGTTTACGTAGGATACTGATGAGCCTGATTTTTAAGACGTCTGGCGTCGACCCTAACCAAAAGGACACGAACAGAAAAATAAAGTAGACACTATTGTATGTATAATCTTATTCATTTAACGGACCATATGGTTATTTGCACATATAGTTTTATAAAAAAAGCTATAGATTTATAATGATTCATGTTCATAAATATTAATTGTATCAATAATGACCAAAATATTAAACAGACAGTGAAGACGTGTTACGAAGTGAAACCGCATCTTTAACATGATATATAATTATTAAAGGTACTACGAACACCATCCCAATCTACATCCATTTACATAAGTTGTATTGGAGTTGTACTGGATACGTAATTCTGAAACCCCATTATTAGATAAGCATTTTGCAACATTGAATGAGCTGATTAGAAAAGTTCATTCGATTGGTTAAGCGGCGGTAACGTAATTTCATTTAGCGAGCATCATGCAAAACAAACGCCCTAGGACTTAGGTGATCGTGCGCCGAGCTTCCGCGCTCGACGCCCGCGTCGCGTGCGCATTCAACCGAATCGCAAAATTTTACCTATGCCATACTATTATGTATTCTGTGCCTATGCTTACAAAAGCAGATATTCCACTACAAAGTATAAATTATCTTATTAAAATTGGTGTGTTCAACGAAGGTATTATTCTCTGTTCTCCCGTTCGTAACATATACCAAGATTCATTTTCTCACACTATGCCAATTCGGTAGTCAATGTGGTAGTCGAAAAATTACAATACTCATTGTGAAATAAAGTTACGCAAAATATACTTTGTCATGTATAAAATCATATTATTATCACCGAATTATCGTCAAGGTCAAGTTTGTCGCAAGATTCCGTATGATTTCGACCAGATAATAATTATTATCTTCTATCCGTAACTTCATATGTATTGACAGTGTAATAGCAGTCAGTTTCTTCATGAGAACTGAAAATCCTCTTTTCGAACTGTATGTTATTGACCCTTTGAAAACTTCTAACTAAACATTACAAGAAGACGTGGATATATAGGTATTAAATACTCTTTTGATGAAACTAAAAAGGTATCCAATTAACATAGGAAATCAACGAATTCAATCATTCAATAAAAACAGCATAAAATAAGGTTAATGCACTAAAAAGACTCGGCGGCGACGCAAATCAACTAGCGAAAATTGCGTGTCAGGCGACCAAGCTTTAGTCTTAATGCGTAAGGGCGCGTTTATATTATTAGACAAATTTTTCACGTCAACACACGCAGACGCGCCGCCTGCTAGGTGCAGGCGGCGTATAACTACATATCTTTTTTTCAAATAACCGCTTTTTAATATCTTATATATATGTATATCATCTTATACATATATTAGATTTTAAAAAGTAGTTATTTGAAAAATAAAAAATCACGCCTCACTTGTCCAGACTGCGGGTATCGAAATTCTTAATCAGCGTATTTTTTTTCTATTTATCCAAAAATAAAAATGCGTGGTAATCGAAATGTCCATTTTTGATCATAAAACAGCTAGGTTGACTGGGCTATTACAGCAAAATACGTTCTAATTTTTGGCAACTACTCTTTCAATTAGAGAGACTAATGCAGTCTTGGAGCGTGGTAGACGTGCGGCGACCGCGCATCGATCGCGTAATGTCCGCCGCGGCCTATGTGACGCGGGTGAAGTGGTGGTCATGTGAACAGTACACATGACAACGGCCATCATCTGAACATAGTCTAATAGGAATTTGAATATTGTTGCCTAGTTTATAAAATCCACATTCGCCATTTAAATAACGTGTGGCACGTGGCACGTGGACAGCAGGTAAGCGCAAGAAAACTTTCGTCTCGTCTAACCGAGGCCTTACAAAAATATGAGCGCAACGAACCACAACTTACTATACTTACTGCACATAATCTATGTCCAAACGCCCCACGGCATCTAAATGAAATCGAAATTTTGAACAATATCTAACAAATAAGGACATGACGTGAAAGTGAGATTGAATGCGCAAAAACGCGTTCATTCTCGTCACGACACAACAGCGAGACAAAGAGAGCCCGCCTTTACACCACTCTGTCCAAAACTGTGCTAAGTGCTAAGTGACTCTTAATAACTGTTTGGAAAGTTGTAATTTTATTATTAATACCAATAACTTTCGGCGAGGTTAAAGGTCCACGATCGGCTGCTTCCGTGCCTGTCCACCATTAGTCGAAATACAAACTGCTTCGAACACGCAACGCGACGAGAGAACGGTTATATCGGGTTTACTGTAAGCTAGATTAGATCCTAACGTTCGCTGTTTTACACTAAAACTAAATATGTAATATTAACAGAAGCAATCCTCTCACATTCCAACGAGAAACTCATTCTGATAAAATTTAATTAAAACCATTCCACGGTCATGTTTGACCTAGCTAAAATTAAAGCAGTTACTTAGCTGTACAAATTCGTCCAATTAATAGTTTTATATGCCTACAGAGGAAGAAACAAAAATTATATATATTATAAAAAATAATTACCCTCCTTTCTGCTTCGTCGTGATCAGGGACAGAAAAAAAAAATTGTAAATTTTATGAAACTGATTGTCATTTTCTGCGCTCCGCACGCAAAACTCGTAACAACAAAGAAAGTAACATAGTCAATCATACAAAAGCATACCATCTAAAAGTTTCACCTATTAAACTGGAACGTTGGAAGGAAGGTCATAATTTAAGTTGAGATGGGTCCAAACAGTGTACTTACTAACAATGGGTAGTGAATGGTTAAAAATGAAGCGTAATTCACTAGTCGGATGCTACAAGCCATTTGCGGCAAGCGGCAAGTCGGTAATATAAGTCGAACATTGCTTGCAATAAACTGAAATGACTGGTTATCGAGTCGAAATCAGGTGACGGAAATAAATTGTAGACTAGATATGTCGCGGAGAATGTTATGAAACATAAAGATGGTGGTTTCTATAGTCGAAGATAAATCTGTAGGTAGGTACGTAAAATTCAGACGGACAGTTATGGCGCTCTCGAGGATATCCGTAAGGTTAAAGCACGTCACGAAAAGTAAGATTTTATAATACAATGTTTACAAGAGAGGTTTGTGGCATAGGTCAATCATTAATATTATAGTTAACCCCTTTATGGGTCTTTTACTGTGCGTAACTATTCTTTCACTCTATAAAGACATTCACTGTAAATCGAACTTTCTCTTAAACACGCGTAAAAATCATTGGCACTAAAACTTCCCATAAAGAGTTCAATAAAATGACATTCGACGAAAGTGCCTAGCTAAATAAAAGAAAACGCTATAAACAGAGAAATTACATTAACACTTATACTAAAGTTTAAAGAAACGAGAATTGTTAACTTACTAGGGAAAACTGCGTAGTTTTTGTTTTATTAACCTACAATATTACAATGAAAGTAGGACTAACGAAAACCCACTGGAATAAGTTAAAATGTATGAGTATCAGAAAGTTTATTTTGCTTGACGGTAATTAACATAAAAATAAGTAGGTAATGGTAACGCTTTACTATCAACTGCTTGCTTCTTTTTTCGGTTTACTGTTGAAAATTTACTGAGACTACTTAACAAATTATATTTAGAAAATTCAATTAATAAAAAACAGCTCATAAATTTCCCAATCGTAATCATCATTATTCAAAAAAATTTAAACAAAAGTGAGAATCTGAGTGTAAACTTTCTAACTTTTGTTTATTAAATGTACAGTATAGTGTTGATTCTGGCAATCTTTTAGTCGGAGATTAAAGGGAAGCTATAACACCCATTTGCGAAAACAACTTGTTATGAATATGTACCTACTGAAAATCTTATTTATGGAGGAATGAGTGATATGCAAATGAATGCAATCTCACGAGAATAAACCGATGTTCATTCATGAAAGGTAGACTCAATGTATATTACAATAAATTTTAGTAATATAGTATATGCATGCAATTTGTATTATATATCAACTTTTAAACAGCGTTTATCTAGATAAGTTCAATTACCGTGAGAACCAACTTTTCCGGAACATTCCACGTATTAATGTTTCTCTTCAGTGTACTTCGGTTCTAAGGATGAATGAATAAAATGCCTTAAGTTCCTGTACCACCTAAAATGTAATTTACAACATCATCTGACCGTAAAAGGCGAACAATGATCCCATGAATAATTCAAAAGAGGTTTATTACAATGGCACCTGCGTCCCATGGGAACATTCGCAGGACAGGGCGTCATGCACCACGGGACACCGCAGTGATGGTGGCGTGGTGCTACCATTAAAAGAACATACTAAACTCACTGCATTGTGGGATTCGCAGAATAATCCAGAAAGGGAAAACGTAACAAAGTTAACTTGTTTTTGAATAAAGAGATTAAAAGTACATCACTTACTAAATAAATTCATAAGAAAAATAATTTCATCGCGAAAATAACACCATAAAACACGCACGGTAGTTACGCCAGTAGTTGAAAATACATTACTTTTTAATTCAATCCACTGGAATATAAAACACATATGAATTATAATTTTGAAATATCAACTAGCTTATAGGCATTACTAGGCTCAATTTAACATAATTTTGCATGAAACAATGTGGAGAAAAACGTTTTTATCAAAATTGAAAAATATTTTAAACTAGAAATGGGTTTCAAAATTGTATCACGCGACGATAATTAACTATAGGAAAATTGGTAAGGTAACGGCTTTAGTTAGTCATGTTATAATAATACAGCCGCAATTGACGCAAAATTTTCTCTTAAAATATTGTTATTTAGGACACCGGTGATGACAAGATTGGACGTTTTATCGGTCATCGCGTGAATTTATCACTCGGTATTAAAGCTGCAGTATAAGTGGACAAATTGAAAAGGACACTACTTTCGAAAGCAACGGTGATGAAGCAAGAGGCTTTGATTTAGGAAATTAAAATGTTGGTGACAATAGTGTCAAGTGCATGTTTCACGACGACCGCAGAACGTAAGCCTCTTATTGGTAAAATGTCAACGTTTTGCTAAATAATTAATTAATGTCATAATGTTTGCATATTCATTTCTGCAAATATTTACATATAGATAATAAATAATGTTAAATTTACTTTTTCGATGAAACTGTATGTAAGTTGGATCACTAGGTCAAAAGTGTGTTAGAATCGCAATGCAATAACAATAAAGAAATTTGTGAAAGTTGTTACGAATTACATAAAATTACGAAAAAAAGTATAAAACCAGTTTGATTGTTTTACTCTTCCTTCATCTACATATAAAGCTTAGTGCACCAAACAGCCACCGAAACAAGAATGTCTCCGTCCGTGAGCAGCCGTCACGAAGCGGTAAAACCAACCTGGACATTGACATTGAAAAACATCGGATATTATACAGCAACGGGTGTTCGGTAATTACCACCTGTCATCAGATGGACTCAATTCACTGACAGCTTTATAGAGACGAGATAAAAACCATCGTCCAAACGAATTTTCGGTTAAAGGAAAGTACTTTTTTTTAATCTAACAGATATTTACGCGTAATTGTTCTATGCATAAGCGATTGAGCGAACGTTAAAGAAATGTCATCTATGTATAAGTATTTTTTTTTTATCATCTAAATAAACCATGTTTGCAAGCAAAATGCCTCATATTAAACATGAACTAAATCACCATCCAAAATACGGGTAATTTTCAAATAAAGAAAGGCGAATGACGAATTAAAAACTCATTTAGGAGAATCAAACCGTTACAATTTGTTTGAGTGAGTGCCGAATGCAATGAGTCTCACTAAGGGCCTAGCCTCCATAGAATCACTTGAAACAAAGTTGAGAACACCGTTACTCGATGGAAGTAACACAAGTGGAACCAGAATGATTGCTGCTGCTGTTAATACATTAATTATTTTGATAAAGATTTACAAAATGCATCGCGTACGTATATTTAATTTAATTTTCATTTAAAACAATAAATATTAAACTAGAATAATGGGAGTAATTAAGAATATATTATTATCATTTTGTATAGATAATAAGATTTGTATTTGCATTGTGCCAGAAACGATTAATCGTTGGTTGAGGTTTCCAATTTATTAATATAATCGGCGAAATTTTTCCTTGAAACTATTTCGCTTGCATTACATTTCCATAACTCAACATGAATTCAATTATTTTGTAGTTATTTTGTTCAGAAGGTGTATAATTTAATTTATATTCTGCAGATAATATGCTCGTTAATTTTAGGAATAACAAGTTAAACTTTTTACATGTTTATGAGTATCTAAGTCTTCGAAACGTAGTTTTCTAACCAATTAATGAATGTAATTTTTATTTGCCATGACAGACAGTAAAGGTTGCTCATGTCGGGTTGCTTCTCAGATGGAAAACTGCACGTTGTCGGTTGCTCTCGCGTGGCGCGTCGTGACTCTTAATACAATTAGGTTGCTGAGGGTACAACCACTAGTAATGAAAAAGTATTGTCAACATACGTCAAACGATTTTAAAATTTTGTAATATAACTTCCGTGCCGTTAACAAAAATCAATTGTTATTAGAACAATCATGTCCTAGACTCATCTTTTTAACAATATAAACATCAACTTAGGTGAGTTAAGACGTACAGGTACAGCAAATACTCTAAAAAACATGAACACACACGAAATTACAGGTTTACAGTCAATTAAAAACTATTTAACCTACACTACTATACCTAACTACATATATCAATCAATAGGCTGGCTTTATCAACTGATATTTTTATAGCCTTGAAAGACCCCTAACACAAAGATTAAGTCACTGTTTTATGACTTTTAAACATGACACCATCAAATTTCACGATCGATTTGGGACAAGACAAAAAATAGAAGACGGGAACCAATATCGAATCAACGCTACTAAGTCCAGATAAGACCGATAACAAAACATTGATTAACACTCTGACGCCTTTCTTACGTGAAATTTAAAGAGATAAATCAATAATCAATAAATTTAAAGCTTGTCTTAGTACCGTAATAAACAAAATCATCATTGATGGAGCTTGTAATAAATTATGAGGCGTTAAACTTAAAAAACTATCAGGTTCTACTCGTTTTATTGAGCCTATTTGGAAGCCGCTCTGTAGGGGAGTAAAGTAAACGTTACGCAAGAAGGCACAAGTCGGGCGGGCGACACGGGTGGCTGTCCGGCGGATTACCTTCGTGGCTTCAATGACGTAACGGTTGCCGAACGTCCATCGAAAAAAAAAAACCAACCACGCGACATTGATTTTGAACTTGGAATTTTACGGAAGAATAATCAGCTGTCTGTTGATGACTAACTCATTTGGTATAAATGCAGAACTATCTAGAGTGATTGATATGACCTTCATGGAAAGAAACGATAGTTAGGCATACACTTTTAACGGGTGGGTGGTCAGACAGTCGTCAAGTCGGTTAACTGAACGATCACAGCAGGATTGGCAATTAAACGTTTACTAAGTCGAAATCACTTTAGTTCGTTAAAAGAGACCATAAAACGGACATCGACCGTTGACAAAAATATACAAGTAAGCCGATAAGGATGTGACAGGCTTTAATTTTATTGTCATTATGACAGAAACAGCGATCGTAATCTTAATGCCAACAGTTTGAGTAAAACAAAGATGCATCATGCGCTGTGGAAACTGTGTAAACAATTGATAAAGAAAAGACAAACGATACACCTGGTGACACGGCTAGAGCGCCATGAATGCAAACAAACATCGTACTGTAAAATTTATAGGAAATATACTTGAGACACGAGGGGCCACTGACAACAGAAGCCTTTATTATTCACTGTTAAAGAATAACTGACATTGAAGATCTACAGCTCAGACACAAGACAAACATGGATCGCAAGTCGTAATAGTAGGTTATTATCGACATACGCAGAATGCAACGTTATTCATTTACGCTAGATTATCAGTTAGATTTTCGAACCATTCCTTTCTCTAATTTGAGAATTTTATTCAAATTTAGGTGTTTACTCTATTCAATAACAAACGTATGAAAGGGTGTAAGGGAATATAAGACATTTTAGTCTTGTCAAAAAAGTTATCAATATAGTCCGTTATCTTTTATTATAAGAAGTATTCTATATATGTACGTATAAACACACACATGACGTACTTATATGTATACACACATCACACATGACAAAACAAGACATGTTTTGTTTTCTGAATTAAACATATTAATTGGGACTTAGTCCGGCAATTTGAATACCGCACGACATTTTATTGTTTACCTGGCGTTTCTTTGACAGCTTTGTTCCAATCGAATTATTGTAAAGACCTTATAAATTAAGTAGTAACCGAAATTTAAATTTCTATTGTGCATACATAATTTCTTGTTTCATTTGGTGTACATAAAAATATGAATGCAGGTTCATTTTAAAACGATTTTGTATCAATTTAAATGTACATTACTTGTTTTCTATATAAATCTAGATGGAAATGCAACATCTGACTTGGGCTCAAATGAAATTACACCAGAAATAACAGAACATTTTAGCTTCTAACATTCATTAACAAATGTCGGTGTGGAATGCCTTTCATTTGTTTGTAATTTCAGAGAGACTTAAGAGCAAGTGTTGTCAAATAAGATGTTGAGAAGATCCATTGTTTAGCAGATGGATTAACTGTATTTTGCAGTTAACTCTTAAGTGCTGATTAATGAACGTGTGCCAGAGTAAGGTATTTACGACTCTCGTGCAATGGGAGATTAGTAACTGGATGAGCCAAGAATAAATCATGAATGTGTCTCTAAGCATATTCGAACTATTAGTTAATTTTAGTCGCAGTATTATTACTATTGTTTCAAGTGCCTCGACCATTTTTGGTCTTTTGTAGCGCACTCTTGCTTTACAGTTCACTGCTTAGACTTACGGCTTCGAGAGACCTCCAGATCCTACCAGCAGTGATTGTTTGTATTTCCTGCGGTTGCATGATGTGCAGATGATAGATGCAGTAAAAGATTAGTTCTTTTGTCGTAAACAAAAATAATAAAAGTATAGCTATTACTTCTAATTATACCTCAGATAGGATTCGGTAGCAAGTTGTTTTATACTATAGACAAGAGCCTTAATGTACGTATTTATCCTTTTCACATAAATTTTTTAGCATGTTTCAGCACCTTAGTAGTACTTTTAATTAATTATTGTGCCTGTACTAATTTGAAAACAATTGTGGCGACTTCCACATATAGCAAAAATATACTCCAACATCATCTAGCGAAGATGAGCTAACTACGAAGTAACTACTAATCCTGCATCGCGCTATGAGCGTTTTCGCGCCGATTAGTATATATATAGTATACAACTTCCCAACATCAATCGTTAGGCCGCGGCCCGCCAGGCATGATCACCTCGCCTGATCGGAGGATCCTCCCTTTGTGTTGGAGGGACATAACACCCGTTCCTCCACACAATAAACAGTGAATACTCAGTACAAAACAGATAATGAAGATACTACTTGTGACCTGCGTTAAGTTATATTGACAAACATGTTCGTTGATTTTTACCTATAAACAGCTAGTTATCTATACTGGATAAGCAATCTTTGTAATGCTTAATATATGCGCTAAAAGAAGCATAAACAAGCCATTACACATAGGAATTTATTGATATTAATACTCTGTAATTACAAGTACATACGAGTACTGTTAGGGCTGTAATGCACATAAGACATATTCGGTTCGACAGTATTTGTTGAACGACAAACCCTAACCGAAGCAATTACTATGAATGTTCATATTTATTCGGCTAGTGCCGATCGGGTAGTTCTTTCATACGTCATTCGCTTGGACAGTGTTTGGTGAACGACAAAGCCGAACCAAAGCAAATACTGCACACGTTCGGCTTTCTTCTTTATTCGGCTAGTGCTCCGTTTAGCGTGCGGATTTTTTACATTGTGTTTAACAATTCGTACTGTAACAAAATTACTTGTTTATTATAATATACAGACAGAGTACTAATATCTGTATCTTATGATTATAATAACATAGAGATGCGCATTTTCCCTCGTCCTTGCGGTCGCTAGTATTGAGTTACTAAACCATCGACTGCGGTTGTATGCATCGTTGTGTTATGTTACAACCTACTCCTACTTTAAATGATATTGTTTAATAATTAATAAATGTTATGGAGATACGACGATGGACGTAGACTGGTCTTTATTCCATATTTACCTGATTTTTTACTATGGCCTGCGGCTCCTTTTTGCACTTGGAAAAGAAATCCAATCCAGTCCCCTGAGTCCCCCAATTTAAAAAACACATAGTTGAAGTATTTATTGCCGATATAATTTGCCTGGCCTTGAAATCCTACTACCTAACAAACGGACGCAAACATGCAAACTTATCCTACTAGACTAATGAGGTCAAAATAATTCTACAGTTCAGATAATTAGGCAATTAAAACATACATACATACATTCATCATACAATGTAATTTATTAGTAAAGTTGTAAATCAAACTATTAGAACAATATATATACAGCCGAACACTGTCTTACGATACAGGTGACCCTAGTGTAAGAGACAGGGTTTATTTTAAGTAGGTATACAGATTTTTACAACCTAATATATTTTTCTATGTTCTACTCTCTAGTTGTAACTATCGTAACTTAATCTGCTTATCTGTTTTGCATATCTGTATGTCGTGTTATAAAAATAAAAAATATTATTATTATATAAACGTACACTAATACGTAACGTAACTCTTTTTTTTATTATAGGGGGCAAACGAGCAGACTGGTCACCTGATGGTAAGCGACTACCGTCGCCCATGGACACCTGCAACTCAAGAGTCACAAGTGCGTTGTCGGCCTTTGAGATGGGAGTACGCTTTAGGAATAGGTTTGAAGGTCGTATCGGTCCGGAAATACCGCAGGCAACAATTTGTTCCAGAGATTTGTTGTGCGAGGCAAAAAAATTCTGGAGAACCGCACAGTGGTGGTGGTGGATTGCCAATAGGTTTAACTAGGTATAATGATTTATTTATTTATTTCTCTTTATTGTACACTTTCTTTATTTAAAAACAGGTTTGGAAAATTAACTCTATTTTGACGTTACCACGAAGGAAAATATACATAATGTTGTTTTTTGTAAGATCAAAGATTTTCGACGACGACGTTTCCTCGGCCTTGTGGTCGCGGTGTCTTGTTACTAACCCGTCAACGGAGCGCGGCGGTTGTACGGCTCGTTGTGTTCAGTTAACTTCGGTTGCTAAGACAGGCGCCGCCGCCGCCGAGGCGTTCATCACGTACAAATGTTATTGATCTTTGTAAACGACGCTATCAACCCTTTTATTGGTGTTAAATACTTAAAAGGAAATAGAGAATCACTTTGCGAGGATTGTAGTTTTTATCGGCAGTTTCTCTGTTAAATGTAACCATTGTGTTCGGCGACAGTTTGAAGTCTCCATTTGGCGTTAATAAATGAAGAAAATTGTAATGTAGTTCTTAGTTCAGATATCGAACCTGACCCCTGAAAGTGAGTTATCACTACATTCCTACTATTTCCCTACTAATATTATAAATGTGAAAGTAACTCTGTCTGTCTGTCTGTTACGCTTTCACGCCTAAACGGCTGGAGCGATTGAGATGAAATTTGGTATAGAGATAGTTCGAGGCCCTGGGAAGGACATAGGCTACTTTTTAACCGACTGCGCAAAAGGAGGGTTATGATTTTACCCTGAAGCCGCGGGGAACAGCTAGTATTATATAAAAATCATAAAAATTTTGAGTCAGCGCCAAATAATAAAATGATTAATTATACCTACGTACAGTTGGTTGTTTGGCGCCGACTCAAAATAAGATTATAAAAATTTTATAGTTATTTATTTTTTGCTTTTTAGTTCTTTTCGTCGGTTTAATTTTTTGTTAAAAAGATTTTTATTTGTTGATATTTTAGCATCATCAGCTCAGCTACATGAGGTGATGATTTCTGAACGCAAATATCTGATAAGGTTATGAAAAGTAAACAGAAACACTATTCGTTCCTATAATTTCGGAAGGTTTCTCTCAATTTTATCAGGATCCCATCATCATCAAGGTTTAAGTGTATAATTTGTTAACGTTTTGTGTAAATTGGTTGAAATATGATGATGATTGTTGAAGATGTCTCTGCTAGCAGTGTGAGCCGGAGCGGGTTGCTAGCTAATTAATAAATTACATTAGGAGCTATGCACATTCTATGCACTTTAAATCATAACATTCCAGTCTAAGTCCTATTTAAATATTAATTTATGTATAATACTAGCGGACCCGACAGACGTTGTCCTGCCAGAACGTATAACATATTATTCCTGGAACCCTATCGCAGCGCCATCTACCGGGTCCAATTGTAAAACTAAACCATGCTCGAATCCACCTGAAGACACACAAAAAAATTCATAAAATCGGTCCAGCCGTTTAGGAGGAGTTCAGTGACATACACACATACAGAAGAAATATATATATAAAGATTTAAATAAATTTGAACATATATTTATGTATTATTATCACAAATTTAAAATTTAAAATACCCCCGACTCGAAAATCCCTTTAACAATTACAAAAGAGCTGATGATCTTCAAACGGCTGACCGGATAGGATACCCTGTGTCGTGGGGTCCGGTCCAGATAATGCTTATACGGATGGATTGGTGTGTGTAAGCAATAGTCAAGAGTCGCATATCTGTAACCCCAACTGGCTGAGTTTCTTTAATATTTTTTTTTGCAAAGTTGCATTTTTACAGGAAATACAACTATGCAGTTGAACTTAAATGCAAAACTGTATCTGTATACAAAATTTCATTAAAACCGTTAAAGCTGTTTCCGAGATACCCGAAATATACATACATACATAAATAAATACATACATCAAGAATACTTTAAATGAGCAGTCATTTAAAGTATTAAGATAATATTTAATATCCTTAACACAGTTATTAATTAAATTATTAAGAAGAGGTCGACAAACCTAACACTTCAGAATGAATACAAGAATGATGTTGGTTCAACTCCTCGTTTTCTCACGCAATGAAATGTATGAAACATTATGCTGTAATATACTGAAAGAAAATTACTATTTAATTGCACCTGTCGTCGTTAGAATATAGTAATCAAAATAGGCAGCTAATATGACGTCCAATGAAGCCATATACGTCTTCCGTATCCTTGATTATTAAACGAACTGGGCAACAATAAAATCCGATCAATTACCGGTGTAGGCGGTGCTGTAACCCGGAAAATGCAGATAGCCGATCTAATGTGCCCCGAAAGACACATCACAATGTGTTCGCGAGTGTGCAACACATCAAAATGTCAACCCGCCGCCCACCTGGTGGGGTCTCCAAGGCCGCTGGTACACCTACGCTCTAGTTAGGAGAAAGGATCCATTGTGATGGTTTGAATCATGTGTCTGCGATTAGATGGCTATTATTAGACACAATTTGCATTGTTAGAGTTGTTGTCGTGATTAGGTATGTTGTTGGACTCGTAATATGGCTCGTTTGGTTGAGTAACACGTGACAGGACAAAAAATATTGCGTGGAAGTGAGATTGTTTGTCACGAACGTCAAGAATTCGTGGTGAAATACGTTTAGCTGGTTTTCTTTTTTACATAACAGCAATCCCTTAACGAGTCTTAACCTATTAATGATATAAAAGCCCATTTTGTGTCATGGCACGAAATACTCTGCAATCATATCCAAATCACCCATCAACAACCTAGTTCAAATTCTTAAGCAGGACGTAAAACCAAAATACTAAAATTTAACGTTCATGAAATTTACATATAATTAGAAAGTATAAAATACAAAGGTATGAATATTTCATACGAGCGTAACAGCATGGATGGTACAGTGGTAAAAGTTACTGCCAACGCGTCGCGGTCCCTTAGCCCAGGGGAGGTGATGGTCCCAGGAGGTAAAAAAAATTGCCTTACTAAATAGATATGGTCGTTGTCAGTGATTACGAAACAACTGCGGTCTCCAATAGTGCTATGATGAAGGGTGACGATCGGGCACAATTCGAACCGGTCCCTCAGTATTCCGAGTTTTTAAATAAAGTACCAATATCTATCATAATAATCTGTTTGGTATTACACAAGTCATCGAACTCTCACACCTCACAGCACAGCCAAGCGAAACAATGCTGCACAAAGCTCGTAGGCTGTGCATGCGCCTGTCCTTGACATAAATACATGCTTCATAATTCAATGACGTTTGACAGCTCGCGGCCTTGAGTCCCGCGAACGCGCGTGCGATTATATTACGACATATCCAGTTCAAATATCTCTATTATTTTCGCATCTAATGCACCGTCAAAAGAATCGTATAGATTTGCATATACCTAGTCAACTTTTTAACAACATGGTTGATATTTTGACATTGACAGAGTTGCTATAGTTATTTTTTTTTCTAGCTAATCATGCATGTCACCATGGATGTGACATTTGATTAATGTCATATACCTGCACACTGTATTTTACAATGCCTACGTAAATTGTGTCCTGCTGCTCAGCAGAAAACAATTTATGTGAAAAACTCTTTCAAACCAATACCTTAACAGAATTTATCATGATTTTTCGAGTTTTATCAAGAGTTCGCGAACCATTTAACCAATTATCGCGAATATTACGATTTCAGACATAGTAGTTATCTGCTCCACTACATGTAAAGATTTGAACAAAAAAAACAGGGGCCGATACTTAACCAAACATGTGTTATCCTTCATTCGTTATCATTTCGACCAGATCACAACATTAGTGATCATATTTAGCTCGCGACTGGCCAGTGTCCCGTGAGCCTTTTGATCATCTCATAAGATATATCCTTTATACGTCGTCGTTTCGATCAGATCGCACCAGAATAAGTTACCACAGTTAGCTTACGACTGGTTGGCCAGTATCCCGTGTGCCGTGTGGCTTTCGTGCAATTCAGATCTACTTATAAAAAACAAAAGTCAATTTGATATTGGTCCACATCGCCCACTGACAATAAAGAATGTTGAATATCATGAGCTAAATATATCTCTCTATCATAAGTCGTTATATGTATATTGGATAGAAAGCGAAATAGAATATTAGGTATATTTTAATGTGGATATCAATTCACCGGAGCTAAAGACGACAAAAGTCATCGCTGCTGATGTGATTTTTTAACGGCAGGTTTACTGTTATTAAGTATGTGGCGAAAGTGCTTTCGACTGCCACGTCAGGGGCTAAGGTTCGATTCCTGCTCAATACAAATATTTGAAGGTACGAGTATGTCTATTTACATTGGTCTGCGTATTTTTATCTACATATAATTGGTGTATTTTAACAAAAAGGTATTTAAATGTAAGTATGTTTATCCGTATTCTAGCACCCACATTACATTGAGCATTATTTAAATTCGTTTAAAGACGACGCGACGCGAGACAATTGTTTCTATAGCAAAAGCGGTTTTTCCTTTTCTGTATTGAAACAAAAGTACATCACGAAGTCTGATTTTCAGATTAAAAAACTGAATTATTTAATTTGAAACAACTTTAATTAAGTAACACAGGCATATTAATTAAAAAATTCAAACAAATAACATTCACACAAATTTACAGTTTCCAAAAAAAGCTACACACAATTTTTGAAACAAAAACAAAATTCAGTTGATTCAGCCGCGTACCAACTATGGAAAGCAAACGATATTGTTTGAGGGAGCACAGCAGTATAATGCAAAGAGTGTGACAGCATACATATGTACAAAAATAAACTAAAAGAATATATGAGAAAAAAATGTAAACGCCCCCGGTAGAGGCAGGCACTATAAATGTGTATTATAAAATGTAACACTGTAACATTGTACAATGTAACACAACTGTGATATAGTACAGTGAACTGTACTATGTTGTTATGAGAAATAAAGCTCTTTAAACCCAAAGAATAGAGGTTTTCAATTCAGCTGTGTATATTTTTTGCACATCTAGCGATAATACTTTACCAATTTATTAATTTAATATATTTGAGCTACCTACTTACTTTGGACTCCATTACCTAATTCTATTCTCATAAACCAATACCTTACAACAACTCATAATACCAATATAAGTAGTAAAGAAAGTTTCTAAGCTTTGACAAAAATGATATTAACTTGAAATAATTTGACGACTTTGTTAAACATAGCTGTCTCTACTGCGAATCGATAGTTTCAGGTCTAACTCTGGGGTTGAACAAACTCGACATGTATTGTGAGTTTTTCTGCCTTTAGCATGATCTCTTCGCGAGAAGAACTTCCAAGCTTGGATGTTGTTGTGTTGTGTTGATGTTTGATATAATTTAATAATGAAAAGTTGCCAGCAGCCAAAAAAAATGTAAATTTAGACGCGCTATGCAATTCTTTTAGAAGCATAATAGAGAGACCAGTCACATAATCATATTATAGATCAAGTACTCAGCCTTAAACATATGTTTGCCTGTGACAAACTCTGAACGTTACAACGTTCTGTGTGCTACCTACTTGATTTAGGTAGCGAATGATGCTAAAAAAATCAAGACGTTGACGCACATTTTGAAACTGTCACAAAAAATTAGATTTTTTTTGCTTTCTTATTTATTAAATACTAAACTCCTCAAGTAAACTTATAATATTAAATAATGAACTAAATCGAATTATGTTAGTAGCCATAAACTACAAACTGTCTTTAAAACCAATTATAATACAAAAACGTATTTTATAACCGCCATTTAATTTTAACACTTAAAGAGAACAATCGAAACACTCCATGTTAATTTAAGTGGACGTTTAACGAGCGACGCGGATTTGGTCAATTTAAAATCTTTGTCATAGAAATTTTTTATCTATTTATCTATGGTACAATAATGCAGCACGATAAAGGATATAAAGCTATAAAACGGTCAAAAACCGACACCCACATCATTGTGCCATTTCAAATTTAGTATAATATGCGAAATTCTGACATCATTCATACGTTTGGACTGACCGTTATTGTAAAAATAGAAGGTTTGTTTTTTAAATATTTTATACATTTTGAGGTAAACTTAACCAAGTAATTTGATCTCTTCGAATGGAATACTATTATAATTTAATAATACCATTGGTGCTTTATGTACCAATGGAATGTTTAATAAAAATTATAATTTTCATAATATTAATATCATTTAATGATAACATTAATAAACTCATAGGCATTGGCTGAATGACGGTACCTTTGCCTCACACACGTACAAAAGGTTCTTACCAGCACTTTTCACAGATAAACAAAGATTAGTCCACTCATAATGGCACCTTTGATCTCAAATCGATAACTACGAATTTGCATGCATTTCACAAAAGAAGCCAAATAAAAGATATTGCGTAAAAGGAAACAAAGCGTTATACGCTGATTTTGATCGGTAAAAAAAAACAAAGAGCGAACTCCATTTAAGATGGTTAAGCTGCACTTTTTTACTTATCTACGATCGGTAAGATTTGCGCTGGTAGAAATTTGCACCTATCATCATGTTTCCCACGATGGTCGCCCGTTACATCTATGATGCTAGTTGTTACACGTAAGAAAAGAAAAGTTGCTAGTGCTGTACACTCACTAAGTCACTAATCGCTAATCGACTATCCCGCTGTCTTACTCCCATCTAATGCATTATGAAATGAAAAAAATGTGTAATTAAATCATTAATATTACTGTCGGTATTTTTTAAAGTACTAATTAGAAACAACATACTTACTAATTAATATTATAACATTTCAATTCGTGTTGAATAAACAACATAACCAGTTTTATTATACATATTAATCTTTACGATTATCTTTCTTTCATTATTGAGGCTAATAATAATAAATTTATTAGCCTCAATAATGAAAGAAAGATAATTATTTCGATATACAAGTTCCCAAATTAGTGGGAATTTTATTATTAGCATTATTTGTAAATAAAGAAAATGTTTAGTAAAGATAATTTTAAGCAAGTTTCTTTTAACAAAACAAGTATACCTACATGTTTTGTTATAAGAAACTTGCTTAAAAATTATCTTCACTAAACATTTTCTTTACTTAAGTTATCTAAAAAAGAAACTTAAGGGTTTAAGTAGGTATAATTTTGTAAAATTATTATTTCTTCTATACTGCTAAGGCGAAACAAGCGCATCACTCGGTCGTAAGGGGTTATTTGTGACTAAAACACATACAATATTGATATCACCAGTGCGTTGTCGACCATTTCTCATCCATAAGAAAATCTAGCGATATTGGTCACCAGAAACACAACACCTCGGAAGTAGTATTGTTTGACTGCCATTGTCATGTACTCTACCCCACAGCAGTATATGTCCCATCGAGGAGTTCCACGTTTAAAATCCTGTTGTATACTACTTTTGTAAATTTTACCTATAAATTAAGAGTAAGATAGCAAATATCCAAGACGTAGGTGTGGAAAGATTGTACCGAAATAAATGTTCTCATTAATTTAAATTACACAAGTTTGCAAATAATATGTTTTGATCACAGGCTTTAATTTTACATTTAGACTATTCGTAAAACCTATAGGCTCCCTTGGTATGCTGATTAATGCCTGGAAGCAATAAAAATATTACAATACCTGTATTTACGCGACGGATATGTTTTTGACAACAATAGAGGTTTGAATGAAGAGTTTCATTGTAATTCGTGCAGTATTTACTTGCCAAATTTGAAATAACCATTCCCGCTAAAATAAAGCAAGAGTATGTTCGAGGAATTGTTCCCACAATTACTTTGGTGTTGTAGTGTAGGTAGTCTTTTGAGGAATAAAACTTTGGTGGTAATGAGAAAATGTTGCCCGTACGTTTTTTTGTGACATAATAAACGTTGTTGGTTGAGAGCATAAAACTGGGCAATTGGGAATAACCTTGTAAGGCTTACAAAGTTTTATTTTCGAGAAACCTGTAATACTTGGTAAAGAAGTAGGTATGTATGGTGTAAGTAGATCCTCTTAATTAATATTATAAATACGAATGTGAGTGTTGTCTGTTTGTTTGTTACACTTTCACACTTTAATTAGGTACTCAATTGTGGCAGTAAGACCCATTTTGGAGGATTGGCTGGAATGGCGACATGGCAGCCTCTCCTACCGGGTGACGCAGGTACTCACCGGACACGTTTGTTTTGGTAGGTATCTGTGTCGTATAGGCCGGGAGCCAACGCCTTCGAGCCACCACTGCGGAGGCTGTCACAGGACACTGCACTCCACACTCTAGTGGAATGCTCAGCGTGGAGCAACAGCACTACGACCTCGTGACATTGGTGTGGGTAGCCTCTCGCTAGAGACCATGGTTCTGTCCATGGTCCAAAGTGAGAGTGCGTTTTGCGGGGTGGTTATCTTGACTAAAGAAGCGGCGGAACTATCCCCATAATCCAAGGTATGGTCGCTTGTTGTGAGGCGGCCAAGGTAGGTAGGGGTTCCAGGAGGCTTCTTTCTTACGATATACCCGGATCCCCTGCAATAGACCCACTTGTGACGGAACACCGTGTGGTTTTAGTCGGTTCGATTCCGACATACCACTTCACCGTTAGCTCCGGTGAGGTGATGACCCGTGGGTCATAGACAGTCGTCGGGCTTAACAAAATCTTTATTTACGCGAGCGAAGCCTAATTCCTACGTTAAATATACTTAATTACTATTAGAAAAAATTGTAAGTAATTTTAAAATTCAAATACTGGCCAGCCACCGTCCAGTTGAATACGAGTAACATGATTTCGGAACCAATTCGAATTTCGAATTTTCAAAAGGTTGACATTGAACAGATTCCATAAAAGAATACAGGATTCCATACAACGCTGCAACGTAGAAATTAATGATCTTGTACAAATTTAGAACAGGTTCCCTGCAATCGAGAAACACCCGGGGGCTTCAATGGAGTTTCCAATCATTAATATGTAAAAAAGTTAAACAAATACAAGCCCGTAGATTGAGGTACACAACAATTTATTGGAAGTAACGGCTTCAGTATCGACCGGTGGCCTTAATTCCGATGTGGACCTTAATTTGACTCTTAAATTTTACAATTTCTTTCGTATTAATGGTGGCAAACTTAAGCATCTGTGGGGTTAGATATCTAGAAACTGTAAACGTATACCTGTCGGATACGGTGGCATTAAAAGAATTAAGTATGGAACTTGGTAACATTAAAAAAGAATGAGACTATTTTCAAAACGATTGCATTTCGACACAGAAAACGGAAAATGGATCGGCGTAAAAAGTGCAATTTAAGGCTTAATGGGAAACTTACTCGTTATCATTTCGAACATCACTCATTTTAATTTGAGTCCGTATCAAGAAGGCCGATTCATCAATTTATAAAATGCCTCATTACATTGAAAACACAGAGTTACGTAAGATCCGGATCATCGGGCTGCATTTCTCAATCGGAGGGCGTATTCTTAAATTCGATGGCATGTGAGTGCATCTTTGTGTTACTTAATATATCGATGAGCATGGTGTAAAAATTGATAGACGTTGCTTAAGACGATTAATGTTTAGTATACTTGCATTGATTTGCCGTAGAATATTTGAAAGTAGGCAGACATGACAAGTGATTGAGACCGTCTTTAGTAAGTATGTAAATAGAAGATTACAAAATCAGACGTCAAAATTTTCACGCTTAAAAAAAAATGCTTTATGTATTGTCAATCGAGTTAGTGCCTTTTTATGAAATTTGGTGGCTTAAAGGATATATCCATATCTTTTATTTCAAAAATGAATTACATACAATGTGTCTGATTCGCTGCATTTGTTTGTATAGCAGGATTTCCCTAGAGTACGCCAAGAAAGGATTGGCTTGTTAAAATGTGAGAATCTATTGTTCATTCATAAAAGTAGAATGTTATCTTATTATTATCAAGAGGCCAGCTTTGTGGCGCACCGTGGAATCTCTAGGAGCTGGGACTCATTAGAATATAAAGACAATTAGTTTACTTTAATTTATAGTCCTTTTACTTACGTATTGACTAGTAATAAGAACAGCGAATGATGAGACTTTGTTTCTCACGATAGTTACTGGGAGATGACCGTTCCCACTTATTTCATTAGACAAAAAGTTGTGTATTTTTAGCAAATCGCTAACTTAGAATCTACGAATTGTTATAACCATTGAGACACATTATCAACGTTGATAAGACTAAGGAAGCTATAGAGCTATTCTTAGATGACGAGCTAAATAAAGCTAAAAAAAATTACACACCAACATTCTAACTAATATTATAAATGCTAAAGTAAGTTTTGTTACACTTTAACGCTTAACTAATCAACTGATGATGATTAAATGTTGCCTACACGTTGTCAGGGGTGCAGAAAATTACATGGGTACCTTTTATGGAGGAAAAAGTAGTGTGCCCGAGAGATAGAAAAAACACTTTAACGCGAGCGAATCCGCGGACATAAGCTGATTATATAATACAACATATTTATTTTATACAAGCAAAATTTTACGTTCTTCAATACCTAAGATATTTAAATATGCAATACTTATTTAGTCTTTGGCAATGCATTACAGGTTCAGTGTGTTAACTGTCAAAATGAAAATTTAAATGGGGTTGGAGTCGAAGTGTATAAATAGGTATAATAAGTAATAATATAATGATATATCTTGGAAGCTTTTGGAAATATTGCAATTGTTGCAAAGATAGGATTATTGGATTCAATATACTTGATTACAAAACGTACCTAGATTACGAAAAATTAAGTTTTAAACCTAGTTGTTTCGTTAGTCCACCAAATCCACGGCGTAATAAGTTTTATAATTATAGTCTACCATTCTATTAACATCACAAGTAGGTAATTAACAATTACAAGAACAATAGGTGAATACATCAAATACATACTTAAAACGCAGAGGGCTGAACGAAAACAATATTAAAAAATACCTCACAATATTTACAACTGTATGTTTTACCTTGAACTTCAATTACATTATACATACTACAGTTTAATTTATTGTTTGGCCCTAGGGGGCGTCCTTTAATTATGTGAGACGTGAGGCGTTTAAGGGGGGAGGGGATCGAGCCAAATCTCACGTGGGGAGAGGGGGGCCTTGGCAGATATCACGCAAGAAACAGTGTAAAACTGCGAGAAAACTGGGTTAAATTAAATGTTTAAGTAAATGTTTCTATACTAAAATAGTATATAATGTAAAATGTAAATAGTATAATAAAGTAAAGTAGTAGGGAGATTCTCCCTACTACTTTACATGGTGGAGTAAATGGTACTACAACCTCAGTTGCTCCTACTACAATTTATTTTCCGTGAACGTATGCATTTTGAAAAATCTCACGTGAGATTAGAAGGGGTCGAGCAAAATCTCACGACATCTCACCAGGGGGAGGGGGCGTTGAAAGATCGCGAAAATCACCTCACGTAATTAATGGATGCGCCTCTATGATGAAACTATCACTTCGGCAGGAATCATCGATTTAACACAACATGAAACAAAACTATTAGGTAACTGTAGACGCGATAAAGTTTATTCTTAAGTTCTAATGTGAATCTAAGCATTATGTGAGTTAATGATTCAGTGAAGTTCAATTCTCCTACAAAGAGGCACAAAACCATTTTAACAATTTTTGAATTAAATTAAATTAATGGAAGACTGATATTTGCACAAAAAAACCGGTCACAGACCGCCCCCTTATAACAAAATACCGGGTCCCTTAGGATGAGCTTAAACGGGATAAAATTGCTTAATTATCCCACTAATAATATTTTAAACGTGAAGGTCTGTAAGGATGTATGGATGCTTGTTTAAGTACGATTTACACCGAACGGGCCGCGCCGGAGTGCGTTTTTAGTCCGGTGATGGAAATTGAAGTTTATATTTGTTACTTAAAATTCATTTTATGCATGGCACTTCTTGCCGCCGCGGGCGGTTGGCTCCGCCCACTTCCGCTCGGCTACCGAGGCGCGACTCGACGCGCTCCGGCGCGGCCCGTTTGGTGTGAATCGTACTTTACTCTTTCACGCAAAAACTACTGAACGGATTGCGATGAAATTTGGTATGTAGATAGCTGGAGCCCTGGATTAGCATATAGGCTACTCTTTTCCCGATATTCCCACGGCACCAGGACTTAGGCGACTTAGTAGATACATAATATATAATATTACATATTTTATTACTAACTTTCGCCGGCCCGCGGCTCCGTTCGCGTAGAAGTTACTTTGTCTATCCCTCTGGAACAGTACTTTGCTTCTCGAAAAGGGCTTCTGAAGGAGTCCTTTTCTGTACCCCTGGCAATGTACTTATATGCAAAATTTCATTATTATCGGTTGAACATTTAAGACATGAAAGCTAACAAACAAACAAATTCACTTTCACATTTATAATAATATTAGTTCTAGGATTATAATACCCTTTGATGGCATTTATTTGAAAGCCAATCTCATGCTATCAAAAGGGTATTATATATACTTATATATTCACATAAATAATATTGTTTATTTTATAAATACTGTTTGTTTATTGTTGACAGATGCAATCGGTACGTCTCTAGTAGGAATGTTTTCACATTTGGTGTATGGGCTGAATGTGGATGCAATTCCTTACAGGTAGCCACATAGTTCAGGGTATGTATTCATGGAATAAGAACATATCTGCAAATTTCCTCCCATTTTAGAGTTGCGTATAATTTTTTAATTGACGTTTTTCTGATGAAAAATCATGAAAAATAGAGTTTTCTAGGCGTAGCTTTAAGCCGATTTACAATAACGGTATTCAAGGATATACGTTTTGTAGGCAATATGAAGACGGTCAAATGAACCTAAACAGTGGCTGTTTGAAGATGAACCACCGCCGACATTTGTAAAAACGTCACGATCCGTAAACAAAAGAATGGTTGCTGTATTTTTTACTAAGAGAAGAATATTGGCTACCTGCTGCCGCCTACTATACAGAGGAATGTTTAACTCAAGGATTAGAAGCCTTATACTTGGCTTTTACATCAAGATATTGAGCCGGCAAAACTACTGACTATTTCCACCAAGCTGGAATCAAATTGCTGGGACCTGGCCCCCAATTTTTAGTTTATCTTAGAAATAAATTATTATTATTATAGTCCGGATTTACTGCCATGGGACTTTGGACTATTCCCGTATGTTAAAAACAACTGAAGGGATGTAAATTTTCGAGTGATGAAGAGCTTATATGAGCTTTAGAGGAGATATGCGGCTGTGTACCAGAGGGATACTGGAGCAATTTAGTCAGCACAGCACCTGGCTTACACGTATGAAGACCTGTATTACAGCTAGTGGAGACTACTTAAAAAAAAATCACAAAGTACCCACGACAAAACTTACGTAGCGCCCTAAAGACAACAACTGTTTGTCAAAAAAGTCTAAACTTTTGGTTCATTACATCCTACGTCGCTCAGTATGATCAATGTGTAGTTATCTTAATTACTTAATTGGCATATATTTGACAATGATTACATATTTTATCACAAAATATGTAATCATTATGTTTGTATTTGTGTGCATAAAATAAATGTATCTATAATAAGTGTATTCATTCGTCTTGTAGAACCCACAGAACAAGGTACTTGTGGTCTAGATTCACTAGATGGAGTTGTGTAATATGTATATATTATGTCCGGAATATTATATTTTATCAATTTTAGTACTTGCAAATACATATACATTATCTGTACGTATCTAAGGATTTGGTGAATGCTATCATAAATATAATTATCCAATGATAATTTTATTTACGGATGGTTGATGGGCCCAAAAACTTCTCGTACATTATCGCAGTGGACAGAGGACGTATTAAAAATATAACCCGTCTTCTTGGAAGTCATTAAGGGAGGCCTATGTCCAACAGTGGACGTCCTATGGCTGAAATGATGATGATGATGATGATGAATGATAATTTTATCAACCTACCTACAAATTATAATAAAGTGTCTAATTTACCGTCTATGGCCACTTTGTTTCTTCCTAATTTGATTTTTATGAAATGGAATTGAATTTTTTTTTATATATTTTTTTAAATGTATGTATGCTACTTTACGTTAATATCATAGACATAGATAGCTAGCTATCTATTTCTCAAAACCGTTCTTTCGTATTTCAAAAATGTTGACATGTCTTTGTGCCTGAACTTCAAATAAACGGAGTACTTACCTTTGAACCTTCTCAGAGAAAGCCTCGAACTATAATTTTAAACTTAAAAAAATAATATACTTTCGTATTATGTTCGACACTCGTTATAGTGCATCGGATTACATGAACGCTATGACGCATAATCTGTAGCGTTTATCTCAATCAAAGTCGAATCGTTATCGAGATAATAGCGCTTATACAAACAAAATTATTACTTAGAAAGTTGTTTGATCATCCATCTCAATTGATCATTTGACTTGCATGTTTTGAAAAAAAGTTGTTACATCTCTGATTGTTTGTATTACGAAAGATGTACACACTGCAATATGCTAAAAATCTACATTAAAACTGTTGGTGTGCAGAAAATAAGTAAGTAAAGGCCTACAAAAAGAAGTAGGTACATACGAAGAATTTCGCTCTGGACTCTGCTCTGGACATAAGACGAAGACGTTCATAATAAGTGGTCAAGATATTGATCCTGTAGACATAATTACAGAATAATTAATGTAAGATAATCCATGATTCACTAATCAAAAAGAGCTAAATTTCAGCGAAGCGGAGTAAATGAAGACGATGCGGCCAGATAACAAAGATGATTCTCTGATCTCTGATGGAAAAGTCGTTAAATGAAGGTCCTACGAACTTTACATAAAATATATAATTTTTGTACAAACTACATACTCTCAAACTGTATAAAACCGCTCGAAATGTAAAACCAAACTGGCTTTTAACGCACTTTATAGGGCCGTTAGGAGACATTAGGTGCGAATAAGGAAGGATTCCTGATCGACAGCGTAATTGCGTATGAGCCGGTCGCGGTACGTGTGACTAGAGGATTCCATTTTAAGCCGTGCCAATAATGCGTTTCTAACAATATTTTTATCGACGCCAATGTAATTCAATTCTTTTCCATAATTCATTGACTTAATCGGTCCCTTGTAAAGATAGAAGTTGTCTCGACACCGACTTTACCTCTCTAGTAAATATCTTTTCTTAGCTCCTTCTTAGGTCAGTCAAATAATTGCGCTATTTATAATATCTCATATTATTTACGTATAAAAGATGCTTGCAATTCTTGTTAGGTGTTCCTGAAATATTCATATACATTCCTAATACGGTGTGTGAACTAACCCTGACAGTGAGCAATCCAATTTGTGGCGGCAAACCTGAAGTTCACGTGATAGAAGTGTGAGAGGTAAAAGTGCCAACTTGTAGCGTTAGGTAAATAAAACGCATGGTCAAGTGCTACACAGAGAACATCGTGTATGTGGAATAGAAAAATCACATTTACTACGATTACTTTTTAATCCATATATATAAAAATCAATGCCACTTTTCGTTGTAATTTTATAACTCAAGAACGGGCTCACCTATCCAAACCAAATGTTTAGGCTTTGTTCGGACTATTTAGTAGATGGTTTATGTGAAGTTTGCACAAAAAAGAAAACTTAACGAGGGACTTACGCAGGTGAAACCGCGGGGCGCAGCTAGTAGTATATAACTAGCAACCCGCCCGGCTTCGCACGGGTAGCAGAGACATCTTCAACAATCATCATCATATTTCAACCAATTTACACAAAACCTTAGCAAATTATATACCTAAACCTTCCTCAGGAATCGCTCTATCTATTGGTGAAAACTGCAGGCAAAATCCGTTCAATAGTTTTTGAGTTCATCGCGAACAGACAGACACACAGACAGACAGACGCGGCGGGGGACTTTATTTTATAATATGTAGTGATGGCAATAGGAACGCATTATTTTACTATACTACTGTCATAATTGCGACGGTTGGATGGTTGGATGTTTGATACTCAATCACGCCAATCGGCTGAACGGAACTGGATGAAATTTGGCAGATATATTTTTTATTATATCCTGGAATACACATGCACATAGGCTACTTTTTATTCTGAAAAAATGTACGGTGCCGTGGGACGGCAAAATTACTTTTACGCGAGCGAAGCCTCGAGCAAAAGCTAGTCATTAATACTAGAGATCGCCTGGTGGTCGAATTTCAACCATAATAATCATTCACCATCCATCACCATTTTTATATCGTTGACCAGTATAACTTGAACTGTCATTGTATAGACTGCGCCATGACAAGTCAATATAATAGGGTAATATACTGGACGCGTATAGTTGTATTATTATATTGTTTTAAATTTTTAGCTTTCCGTACTTGTTCTATACATGAAATTTAAATATTTCAATTTTTTTTTATGTGAGTAAGAGGGGGTAAACGAGCAGACGGGTCACCTGATGGTAAGCGACTAACGCCGCCCATGGGCACCTGCAACTCAAGAGTCACAACTGCGTTGCCGGCCTTTAAGGTGGGAGTAGAGGAAGGGGGAAGAGAGAGAGTGCGGGTAGGGGGAGAAGAGGGGAAGAGGGAAGGGTTAGGGCCTCCGGTAACCTCACTCACTCGGCGAAAAGCAATGCAAGCATTCCTTCACTACCGGTTTTCTGTGAGGCCGTGGTATCACTCCGGTCGAGCCGCCCCATATGTGCCGAAGCACGGCTCTCCCACAGGTAACTTAATTACACAGGTAATTTTATTAATACCAGCCAGTGTTAGTCAAAAACAGGATTGCGACCGGTCGTAATGACACCCATATGATTGTCATTACTACATAAAGTACTACTGGTAATTCAGATTAAGAAAAAACCCATCGCGTTATCCTACACAGTTGTAGATTCTTCAATACTTTCAGAAAACCAAAACATAAGTTTAATGTCATTTATGTATTTTTCAAAACATAATTCCAAATTATACCTAATTACATCGCATTTGAAAATTAAATTTACCCAAACTGTCTGTAATTTAATTTTTCTTTTAACCACAAGATGAAGATTAAGCGTTCTAGCAGCGTAATATTTGGACCTATATAACAGAAGTTGCAAATGCTATTTAAATTATAAAATAAAAGTAAAGTAGTAAGCTATTACACTTATTATCAAATTAAGACTTAAGCAGTAATTAACCGATCGTAGTATTTAGCAAGCGAGGTTCTTTAGTAGAAGTACCGTCAGTCTGGCAAAACGTGACGTCACACTCCAGTATCGATCGACCTTGGCAGAACAAGGACATCAGCACCACCATCTTGGTAAGGTTATGTATAAGTTATATGAGGTTGTACCTTGATCACTAAACTTTATAGCTAGTTACGGAAATCTGGATATTAAGTGGCAGGCAGGTTTTTTATACTCAAATTACAACTGTAATGCATCGAGAAAACTAATAGAAACGCATACACTTAAGTTTATGAGATGCCAGAAACTAGAAATGGAATAGAAACAAATATAACAAACATATAACTTGTATTGTTAGAGCTACAAACTGTAATAACGTTGTTATAAATAGTCTCTTCTCAGGTGAAATAAAATGTTTTAATAAAAAAAGTTAAGGAGCTTGAAATAATAAAACAACACTGTCCAAGTGCCTGTGGTCCATTATTTGTTTTCAAACAAAAGGTTCTGATACAATCGAGCCTTTAGGCATATTTGCCATTGTTTTATAATGGATTCCGAACTATTTAAAACAGCAATGTATTAAAATTTTCAAACTTTACGACTCCTTTGTTAAGTACATACACACATAGTTATAAGTTAATCTTCATTTTGTTTATTTTTTCGTTTAAATTTGAACAATAATTAAGTAAGTATATTTTAATTCTATAATAAAACTAATAGGTATTTGTGTATACCTAATTTAATGACACTGCGGTTATAATATATTATTTAAGTTTGAATTGATTTAGCCCTTCGAGAACTTAGGGTTATCGTAGCAGTGAGTTCGAAATGTAGTGACTGTTATTTGTACGAATATAAATAATCTAGCTGACCCGACAGACGTCGCGTCGTTCTGTCAAAAAATGTCTGTGTGTCTGTGATGTATTAGTCACACAAAACAAAAAACTTCATAAGAAACTGCTTTGAACTTCAATAAATAAAAATAATAGCCGAATTGGTCCAGTCGTTCTCTCAATTTTATCTATATAGAAAAGTTTAAGATGTACTTGCACTACCACTTGTGTATTATAACTAATATTTTAGAACAATAAACAATCTTAGTAAATGTTGTACTTACTTAATTTAAATCAGATTTCTCTTATGTAGGTAAAAAGATTAAAACGTTGTAAAAATAGTTCTGTCCATCGTTGACCCGAAGCGCAATATTCTGTTTAATCTGTACTATAAAAACCTTCCCAATGACAAATACAAGAAAACGTACATCTTCGCATAATAGATAGTATTGCGTTCGCCGTGGGTCGGGTCACGAAATCGTGCGACCACGATCGTATTGTGGACACCAACAAACATGAACAATTTTATTACAATTGACTGTACGTGTACTTTCTACCTATTATTATTTTGTTTTATTAATAACTGACTAACTACCTACTTATTTACGAAGAAGAACAACCGATGATAAAATTTATGTTCAAATACCGAATTGCTGCGATCATGGTCACGGGTGGACCAATTCGGTCGAAATACTCGTAGATTCGGTGCAAGTAGGGTAACTAAAATGGCATCGTACCTTTAAATATTATCGTAAATAAGTGCATACATAGATTTACACATATAATATGTATATAAATGTCTTGAAAGTATAAAAATGAAATACAAGCTATTTAAAACAAAATTGATATATCTTTTTTTGTTATAATTATGTGTACATCAAAAATATTTAAGCTTAAAGTATACATCTAATTTCTAATAGACCAACATTCATTAAGTAATTTACAATAACAATTTGAGAAACATATCAACTTGTAATATATTTGGACAACAAAATCATTTATCAAATTTAGGCCATGTTTTTAGCCCCCAATTTATATTTACATATTGTTAAACTTGTTATTGAATCTACAAGCAAAGTAATTACATGGTTAGATTTTCTTTAATGCTGCCTTCGTGGAACATTTATGGATGTATAAAAAAACAAATACTTTTTAAATAAACACTGCAAATGTGATGTGAATTGCATTGCATTAACAGGTATATTATCTCTTTAAAGAAATAAATGATTTATTTGTTTGAAATCGGATCGGAAGTGTTATTTTAAATATTGAAGTTCTTTAAAATTACTTTAAAGGCTACCAATTAGACCTCTTAATACCTGCTTACACTAAGGTGTTATTCACTCGCTTTTATACCTTATTCTTGGAAAGACGGTTCTAGTAACATGAGTAGGCCCACAGAAAAAAATGTACCTTTTATTGCAAAGTTATAAGGTCTACAGTCGTAAATCATAGAGTTCACTGCCATTGTCACAGTTTTTTCTTGTGATCAGAAGCCCTTCCTAGGAAGGCTGTATTTATAGAAATAGCAAAAAGGATTCCAATGTTGATCGAATTTTATGCCGCACCGTCAAAGAAACCGCCACGTTTTTTGGCTAGGCCAGACTAGGGTTGTAATTTATTGACGATGAAAAAATATTTTTATGAATGGATTTTAATTATAATATTTTAATAAAAGTTTTATACACAATTTATTATTTTGAGCATAAATCTAATCATTAAGGACATTTAAACATAACCTTGTGGTTTAATTATGTTCATGCATATTATGTCGTTGGCGATAAAAAATCAACTTATCACTTAATTTGGAATAAACAAGTTAATACAGGCTGTTAAGAAGCAGGCACTTAGTGTGCAGTTTAATTGGAAATACTTTGTATAACTGTTTTGAATCTACATTTGCAAAACAAACGTTTGCTGCAGTGTAAAATGGCCACAAATGAGGTAGTATCAATCATTTGACATATAAACCTAGCTGAAAAAGTATATTTTGTAAATACGGTGTCCATTCCGTTATAATATTATGTATGCAAACAAGAACGGTCGTTGAAAATGTCAAGTTTAAGAATTGTTTACCACACAGTTCCAAGGAATAATTTTATGCGAAACCTGATGCGGCTTTTAGTAAAAAGGGTTTTTTCAAAGCGAATGCCGACTGCCGCATGACCTCTGTAATCTAGATAAACATCCGAAATCCCAATAACCTGCGGTAAAAGGAAAAAAATGTTGTGTTAAACTGTACGACAAGGAATTCACAAATGTTAGCTGGTATACCTGGACGAATTAGTCAATTTTCAATATGTATAACGGTCACTATAGGAAGGAACAATTAATTGCAGCTTTATAAAATTTCATCGACAAATTTAAGGCCTATAAATAACGAAAAAAACTGGTTTTAAGCATAAAAATGTAGTCCACGATACAAACTACAGATAATAAAATAGAAAACGTAGCATTACAGTTATTCTATCATGCATTTTTCTAGTATTATAACAATGTTCCGGTTGATTATTGGTGTCATGAGCGTCATCCGAAGGGACACAGTGACCCACTGTGGCGTTTAAGGGTTCATTTTAACCGGACATTCCAAACGTTTCAATAGACTTATGAAGTTATTATAACATACTTCAAATTTATTTAGATCTGTATCACTAAGATACGAGGATAAAAGCGGATAAGAATTTTTAATAAACTCCAGATTTGTAAAGATCATTTTTACTAGTCTTGTATACTTTAAAAACAATACGTACTCTTATATTTAAACAATGCTTAGTTCAAGTTTATCCCATTCACTGCAAATAATATGAAGGTCATTTGTGTTTTTGACTTAATATTTGTAATTTCACTCGAGTGCTGTAGTTTGTAGTTTCTTTGAAAAACTAATCTTAGTCTCATATGTTTATACGTCTAGTATATTTCTACATCATTTATGTTAATTACAAAGAGGGAACTTACTAATTTACTTTAAAAACTGATATTAAACATTATCAATCACTAAAACTTTATTGAATAGAATAACATCGCTGTGGACATGATCGAGGACTATTGAAACAATTACTCTGAACGAAAATTGAATAATCGGCGCGGAGGCAATATTAATTGCAGCAGTTCAATAAACCTAACAGAACAGAACAGTGATGTGATATCTATATAATTTCTCTGACACGCAACGCAAAAAAAGTCAAGTCTTTGATAGGCACACCTTCCGGGACCGAGACCCGTTTCTCACGTGCTTAGGGAGAAACCTCAGACAGAACAATACTACATGAATATCACTCGATAAAAAAATACCATTTATGTACTTGACACAGCGGTGATTAACTGTCGATGAGCAGGTACATTGAGTAGCTAGATAATCGTTGTAGGCAATATGAATCCATTTTTGCTACATAATGCTTGGGATTTTTAAAAATAGCTATTTGCACGACGCCTTTCTCAAATATTTGGTTCGTGTGGAAAACTAGTCCGATACACTCCGCGTATTACGCAGAGTTTAGACGATCATTTAAATCATTTCAAACTCCATGGGACCAACCTCTTACTTATTTTGCTAAGTCCAAAATAGTTTTACTTGCATTGGGACTCACTGACTGTGACGCTGCGCATTGTATTAGTACACTAAATTTAACATCCTGATAAATAAAACATAATTATTGATATCAAAGTGGTTTAAGTAGATATATTATTTCTGTGAAACTACAATTTGTGACACTAACATAATTTGAAATAGGACAGAACAGAAAACATTAAAATAAAAAGTATCTAGGTCAGGAATATTTTAAATACAATTATATAAATAATTATATTATATAAATAAATTAAATACTTTTATAACTTTACATCGAGTTTAGTAAGTTTATTTAACAGTTTTTTATTGTTTACGCATAATAATTTCTCTTTTTCATAAAATTACGATTATAATTATAATCTTAATAATAACCTCGTTTCCCTGCATCAGAATCTTAAACCGTATCATTAGCAGTAAAGTTTTGCGAATCAGGTCAAAGTTATTAAACTTTGACGATAAACAAACCGAGACATTTCTGTGTAAAAAGTTTTGGTCATAAGATTATAGCAAGTTATGACCCCCAATGCGATACTGCATTCGTGCGCGTGACGCTTTGCGACAAAAAATTCAGTAATCAATCTGTGGCAAAAGCTTGAGCAACGCTTGCGCCTAAATGCTGTGTCAATAAAATAATTAATATTTTTTATTGGTGCATAATATTGCACGAATGAACACTAATTTGCGGCGTCTTGTTTACTATTATTTTCATAAAACTGAAATGACTGATAATTAAGTTCTAAAAACATTTTAGTACCTAATGGAGCATGGAGGGAGTACAATAGTCCATCATAATGTTTAAAATTTGTTTCTAAATGAAGCTAGAATACTTGTGTCTATAAAAGAAATCTATAAGATTTTATAATATATTATATTTATTCCCACTAATTAATTGAACCCAACAAAGTAAAATAAAAATTTCTTCCATCAAAAACATGTTTTCTCTTAGTAAAGTATCTGGGCCTGCCATCACTTAAATTGCCGACGCCGGACAAAAATTTAAAAAACACATGGGTGAAATTGAGATACTTTCCCGGACACCCTAAAAAAAACGCCAATTCCATTTAAATTTTTAGCTTGTTAACGATTCATCTAACAAATATTAATGTCCCTTGACATAGAGTGTCCGGGTTTTACCCAGACACTTTTTGAAAACCCCACCCGGGCGCTCCCCGGACGCCCTCTAAACTAGGAGAAATCCGGGGAAACCCAGACGGATGGCAGCCCTAAAAGTATCGAATATGTAGTAAACTCATTTTCTTTCTTAACTTTTTGTAGAAACTACCATTCAGTTTTGAACCGTTACTTAGTAGGTACTTGAGAATGAAGATATTAAGTAAAACCTTGGCTATACCGTTTACTAACGACAAAGCAATATGTTTTTGTCTGCATTACACGGTCTAATCGTGTTAGTGATTCAGACTGTTTTTAGACTCAGTCAGAAATTTTGCACAAAAACATGTTTTTGTTATACCCAACCAAAATTGACACCCATTGCGTTTTTAACTAGAAATCGATTATTGGAAAATAGTAATAGATCTAAAAAAATACGGACTAATAAAAAGTGTTTTAAATAATAAACCCGCAGAGTAAATATTTACCAAAGTTCACCGCCGCGAACTTTTCATCAAAATAATAACTTAACCCTCAAACTAAAATGGCACATAATTAGTTATTACAAATCTTGAATATCTACATAAAAAGTACTAATTATTAACTCTGTGTAGTAGTAGCCTCCATATCTTCGTCTAATCCTTACTAATATTATAAATGCGAACATAACTCTGTCTTTCTGTCGCCCTTTCACGCCAAAACTACTGAACCGATTTAAATGAAATTTAGTACACAGATAGTCTAGAGAAAGGCCATGGGCTACTTTTTAATGTGAAAAAAAGGATGTAAGAGGTTGAAAGGTGGGGATAAAAATTGTATGGAAGTATCGTCATATTTAGAGCTAGAAGCTTGAAACTTATTTTTTAGGCTGTTGATTCGATATAAATACACTATTCCAAGCGGACGAAGTCGCGGGCACAGCTAGTTTATTATAATTTAATGCTATTTAGCGAAAATAGGTCGACAAATAATTAGTGTCTATTTATTGAATGGTTATACTGGAAGACAATAGATGTAGGAACGCTGACAGCAATTTATCAATGTCGGTTGCCAGAGTGGTCTAGATACATGGAAAATGACACACGATACCTAGCAATGACTGGATCTAGCTATTTGTGTTAAGGCATACTGAAATATTAGCCGACATGCGAGATTAGGCTTTGTTATTCGATAGTTTTACTTACTGGTATTGTAAGAATCTTTGATGAAATGTTGACACACTGAAAATATTATGAGATAAGCATACCCTTAGGTCTATTAAGACAACAATTACAAATTAGAGATTGAAGACAACTACTAGTCTAAAATACTCGAAAGCTTTTAAAAAGGGCTATGATAACAAAGTGTCGAAACAACTCTTGGAGCTCAAAAGATACAAAACCTTTGCAGTGACACGGATCCTTACCGGAAAGGAACACTGAAGAAACACATGTTCAGTCTAAAGTTGGGCGAAGGCATAACATGCAGATTCTGTTGAGAAGAAACTGCAATGCATGTTCTATGCTCTTTTGGCCCACTAATACCGTACAGAAGTATCAATCTCGGTTTACACATCATACAACCGCAGGCAAACAAAAAAAACTGGTCATAATATCTGGAGGTTTCTCGAAGCCATAAGTCTGAGCAGTGCACTATAAAGCAAGATTACGCTAAGACCAGAAATGGTCAAAGTAACTATTGGCTCTAGTAATGAATCCTTAGGACTACGTATTAAATATTCTTCGCTAGTTTCACGTAATCACAGAGGTTATACTAATGTTATAATTGTTATAAAGCTAAAGGGTTTCAAGTTCTTCTCATATTAGACACATAACAGCGAAGCAGTGACCACAAGAGCTGGTGCACAATAATACTATACTTTTTGGATTGTTACAGAGTATATAATGATAATCTTTTATCACCACCACAAAGAATACAACGAAAGAAATAAAACTGTTTTTAAACCTAAACACCTGAGTTATGAACGTATGAGTGAACTTATCTTTCATAACACAACTCCTGCAGTTAAGGAATAAAAAAGTATCACAGGGACTTTCCAAAATTTACAACTGTCCGATATCAAATGCAATTTCTCCCATAACAACCTATATGTGAATAACACAAATATTCATCCCATGTGGAGATCAAACCTACATACAATACAACACTCCATGCTGTATCATTTAGCGAGATGATCACTTCTTAAATAATTGCGTACCTGTAGTATCTGTAATCCTATAGAGGTTATATTAGTACTATTTGTAATTATTATATGAATTCGGCTTATTACGTGGCTAATCTGTCAGCCATTTATACAAATTTTTCTTGATTATCCGTTAAACTGGAAAAGCACCTCTACTCTTCAGACAACTGCGGTTAAACACCCCTACTACGTGCTCATTTACCAAATTCGTGATATAAAAAAAGAAAATATCAAGAACGAGTCAGGAATTGACCCGCAACCTTCCGGTTCGACCACTGATTTTTTCTGTGAATATTGCATTGTCGTGAGCGGAATTTATTTCTGTTTGCCATCTATGTGCGAGTTACAGTTATTATTATGTTACGACTGGTTACATTGCTCCCACGCTGTTGGCAGTCGGCAAAACAAAGACACGAGGATTTTATCATCTTCAGGTAGTTGTAAAAATGTAATGGAGTTAGGTACTCGCAGCATAGAGGTTCTTTTGTGAATCATATATCTATACTATACTCAAGCGACAATATTCCTTAGCAATAATAAAGAATTAGTGTCATTTGAAAAATAATATCATATCTTCTTATCAATACAAATAAATATAATTGAAGTGTCTGTTTATAATGTCAAAATAATAGGTTTTTTAAGCTCGTACAGTTATTTGCACGATACCTATGCCTAAAAATCAGATTTTTACTTTTATCTGTCTGTCTGTCTGTTCCGGCTAATCTCCGGAACGGGTGGACCGATTTCCACAGATTACTGAGTAGGGCTACTATTCTCAGTTCTGTGGGGTCTTTTATCAAGGATTGAATCGACCTGCCGGGAGGGTATTAGGCGCCACATTACTTTTACCCCTTATTCTAATTCGACAGTCTGTAGTTTAAACCAGATTAACACATGGGTATCTTAACTACATCCATTTATACATATGTATATGTAATAGACGTTCCCCTTCATCCGCGATTATGGTTACTGCTCCATTCCAAATGGTCGTAGCGTGATATTACATAAATATATAGCCTTTTTTTTGTGCGTGCGGAACCCCCCTCGGGCCGTCACCCCACCGGGGTTTTCGGTGGGGCGGTGTGTCGGAATCGAACCGACTAAAACCACACGGTGTGCCATACTGCGCCTAAAATAGGAGGGATCAAGGAACTGGTTTTATTAAAACATCCGAACATAAATACATAGCCTACTATAACCTCTCTAAATTAATAATCTATTATTCTATTCCGACTGGTAGTTCCATATTTTGCACGTTTAAACAAACAAACAATCAAACAAAAAACTTAGCTTCAGCTTTATTATATTAGAGATGTATTATACAAGCAGACAATCGAAATATTTTTTGAATTAAGAAGCCTTCACTATGGGATTACGTAAGAAAAGTTCCAACAGCATGCGATTAAAATAAAGTGGTGACAAAACAGGTGGGTAATAAAACCCCTATGTTCTACCGATATAATTGGCAAGCGATAAATAAGTAATTCCCTATTTAGGGGCACACTCGTTTGGGAAATTCCTATGACTGTCTGTATGCGAAATAATTTATTGATTATAGCAGAATAAATGTATTGTGTAATCATAATAATATCGTACATGCATCTAGATTTTAAAGTTGGTAATTTTTATGAAGCAAACATACCTACTTATGTAAATATAATTTTGATTATTTTCCAATCTGACGTTAAACTATCAAAAACTGAACAATATACTCGTATATTATAAAAGATTAATTTAATAATATATTATTAGTTTTAGGTAGTTACTTTTTTGATCTGTCCGCTAACGTGATACGTCTTCGTAGCTTAATAGGCTCTAGATAGAAATGTGCGGTAAAGGTTCGTGATCGACCATAAGAGCTTTACTTTAACAAGAGACGAATATGGCTATGAATGATTAACCTAGGCCTGCCACCACTTAAATTACTTAATAATATTTTTCCCCTGACAGAGTGTGAGGTTTCGCCCGGACACCTTTTGAAAACCCCGTCCGGACGCTCCCCGGACGCCCTCTAAACTAGGGCAAACTTGGACAGATGGCAGCCCTAGATTAACCGTACACAAATAGTCACGCCAGTAGATGACTGCTGCGTTTCAACTCCAGGCAATGATCGATATTGGTCTAGTCATACTCTATCATACCCTAATGAACATTAGTAAGACAATGATAAATATTCTTAATCGTAATTTAGTACCTAAATCATAATTCATACGAGATTTGTACACAACATTTTATACAGATAACAGCTACATAACTTGAAAACAATCTTTTCATATATTGCAAAACTGTTAGCTCTTTCAAAATGTACTAAGTAAGTACTACATATATTTACAAGATAGAATACACACATTGCATTTTCTGTCCATTCACAAACAGATAAAACAAACAGTGATAATACTCAACTCAGCGTCTTGGAAATTGAATGAAGTCACTACATTGAAGTACCTACGTTATAGGAATTCCAAAGTGAATGGGTACAGTGCAGCCTATAGATAATGCTCTTGTATATTCCTAAAGCACATACATTTATTCATAAAAATAGTCGAATGCTGAGATACGAAGAGGCATGTGAAGATATAACCTCCTTTCCAGCCATAACTTTTTGCGTGTTACAATGTATTCCGATAGATCACCTATCTTTCTGTATTTTGTATAGCGTCAGACGTGTCGCACCTACTCGTACATATAGAGCCCAGCTAGGATTGCCACCTTTTTTTGGGAAAAATATAGTACATACTTTTAGAAAATTCAGGAAAAAAATAGTACCTACACATTTATCGTTCGTATCTTTTACGTTACGTTTATCGTAGTCTAAAAGTAATTTTTCCATTCGTCGGAAACAATTTTTTTCTGGATGGTAGCTACCTTATGTCCTTTGTGACAATGTGTAACCAAAACTTAATTATGATTGGTTAAGTAGTTAAGGCGTGAAGGCGTTACAAACAGTTCCAATGTGTTTCAGCTAAAATGGTGTCAGTTGAGTTATAAAATAAAATATAGTATTTTTCGTCCTGTATTATTGTTCTATAATATATAGTACAATTAATCAAAATATAGTACGATACCATATATTATAGTACGGGTGGCAACCCTAAGGCCGAACATTTCAGACCCTCTATAAATCGGGATCAGAAAAACCTATTGGAAGATTTTTTTAAATTGAAAGTTCACGTCGTAAAGGGCCTTCTTACACCAAATATTCAAAACTAACTAACTTAATTCAAAACTTCAAACATAAATAGTTTACCAGACATTAACACCTGAAAATAATAAATTTTGAGGCTAACTGACCGACATAAAAATCGAATTTCCACTTCTAGGTCACCTACAAACATGAAATTTGGAGCAGGACTAGGGTTTGGTAAAATGTTAAAGGATATACATAGTTTAAAATTAGATCCGAAGAAAAAGCGGCCTATAGAAATTATAAACAAACATTTTAGATTAAAAGTTATTATAATTTAATAAAAATACCGTTTTCTAGACGCACAAAAATATCTGAAATCTCACATTTATGTTTTTGAATTTTGATATTCATTAGGACCGTCCTTAGCGATAATATTAATGGATCAGGTGTGTCGCACATGAGTGTAACACACTCGAATATGAGAGTGAAAACCACTCAAGTTTTCAAATAGTTGCGTTCAAAGACCGTATTCACGCCAGGAATACGGAAGAAAATATCGCCCCGTGATTCTTCGGTCTGAAGACGGGTAATGGACGAGCATAGTAAGTGACACTTTAACGACGCCTCTCTCGAGGATATTTTCTATTTCCAACAACCAATTTCGATGAGTCCTTTTTAATTAAATGTAGCTCGAGGCCAGTCCTGTTTTTTTTTTTAAACATCATGGTGGAAAAATTGTAAGCCTATGTAATACTACAGTTATATGAATTTGTATTACGTAATGGCCTTATTTATGTTTGTTTATGTAGGTTTAAATATATCGATCGTTTGTAAGAAAATCGACATAATTCAAAATTCAGTCGAATTGAACTAAGTATGCCAAACGATCATAAATCTTCGATATTTTATGGTGAAAAGAGATGCAACGCCGATTTCGTGCTAACGTTCGTTATAAAGCGACAAGTTCATTATATATTTAGAACAAAATACTCTAGCGGAAATCACAAAAAGTTGCCATTCTCTAAAATCGATAATTTTTAGTTACGTCGTTATTCTCGCACACAAGCGATATTTAGATATTATTAAGTGGTAATAGTGTATGACATGAACTTAAAATAACGACAGAAATCGTTGTTGTTTTTAATGGGTATAATTGATTACCATTAAATACAGAAAGAAGAACGTAACAAACAGTAATAAGTATCGAAGCTAACAATATAATCAAAAACTTATATTTAAATATGTCTCATGTACTTATCAGTAGGTAAATATTGTGTTAGTGAACTTGATAAGTTATAAAATTTGCAATCATAATGAGGTTCAGATCTGTATCAGCTGTAGGTACTCATTACAACTAAGTAATCAATTTTAGTCACTCACAACCCTGATGCAATGTCACTGGTGATAACACAAGGTCATCATAATGTGCGACCTTTCTATGATAATCTACCTAACATATTTTAAACGGTTTAAAAATGTGATCAAGGCCAACCTAGGCCATGTATCAGGCAGCAGTTCTTATTAACCTAAACAAGACTGAACAATGTTATCACATCGTCTATGTTATTTCATTGATAATGTTTATAATTGTGCCTGATAAACTAAGATTTGGTTTTTTTATAATACCTATTGGATTTGTTCATATTGAAGTTGAAGTCATTAGGGACTTCTAAGTCGGTATATATATTTATTGCGATAACTTACCTCCTGGATGCAACAGCGTTCTAGGGTGTACGCTACCATCTCTATGCAGTAGCACATGGCGTGGCTCGGTCACCAAGTAACAGGTGGAGCCATCGGTCAAGCATCTTTGATAGCAGCGTGCGGCCTGGTAAAAGAGGGCCCACGCGTGCTCCTCGCTGATAGTGGAATTAAACGCTTGCAGGATCTGCTGCAGCGTTATGCATTCGGCGGCGTCCAGCGAGAAGTCCGCCCCGCCGCCACATACGCCCTCCTTGCGCATCATCGCGCCTAGCCCGGGCACCCACCATCCATCCTCAGAACCAGTTCACAACACTTCCACTGCGACACCGATCGATCGCACACAATTCACTAGTTGAATAAATAACTCTATAAGAATCGTACCACAGAAATTTTTTTCACAAACACGCTATAAAATAATATTTTTACTACATAATACGAACGAGTGTTATTGTCACCGTGTTCCCCCCCGAAACGTCACTGTCACTTTTGTTGGCAAGTGGGTGGCAGAATTTTTTTCGTAATGTTTTGGTGCGTCGCGATCGCGATCGCGCGTGCGCGCTGTTGCTCCGGCGACACGTGATACGTACGTAAGCGTCGACGGTTCGGCGCGAACTGTCGGCGCCGCAGCCCGCAGCCTCCGCGATAAGATGCTCTACCCCGGAACCACTTCCTAGTTCCGTCGAGCTGTTATGACCAATCACCTAAGTAGCCCTTTGAACTTACTCCTTGTAGCACATTTATAGATTTGTGGTATTAATTAATCCTTATTCGCAAATCAGTATATTCCTAGATAAGATAGTAGGCACGTAACTATAATTGTGTTTAATCTATTGCGAAGTAATATGGGTGGTTAGCAATAAAATAACATTATCTCAGTCCAATTTATTTTATTTGAGTACTCAGTAAATATCAATAATATGCTATCAAATTCATCAATATTCGTCATAGGTACGTAGGTACTTAATTAATAATAACTTGTATAATATAATATTACACGAACAACTTGAATTAACATTTATAAATATTATAAGGTACAAAGATGAAAAGTGAATAGCTACACTGCATTTACTGTTTGAATATTGACGTACAATGTGCCGTGTTCATCTGGCTGGAGATTAGTACCTAGACTAGCCGAAGACACGATACCTACGCTAGTGCTCATAAAACATAATTGCTATTGCTTTATCCACATTATTCATACTTTTTTTAATAACTTAATTAAGTATACGGAATGTAACAAAACCTGAATAATTTTAGTTCTATATAATATACCTATAATTTGAGACGCCTCACACTCGGCCGTCTGATCCCAACTAGGCAGATAGTAGTATGTACTATGGAAACCAGACTCCTGATAAACACACTTTTACATTAATAAATACATATCACTACAATGTATAAAACAAAGTCGCTTCCTGCTGTCCGTCTGTCCCTATGTATGCTTAGATTTTTAAAACTACGCAACGGAATTTGATGCGGTTTTTTTAATAGATAGAGTGATTCAAGAGGAAGGTTTATATGTATAATACATGCATAATATAGTAGAGAAACACTGATAACTTTAGAGGTTTCTAATGTGATGTCGTAAATAAACACATTTTTTTGCGTTTACATTGCAAACGCTGGCTGAACCCTACGAGATAGATCAAAATAATGTACCACAGTATTGTACACCTTAAAAAGTTCTACAAAAAATTCCGTGATGGTATATGTCTATCTCTTAGGGATAACCCACAATAACCGTTTTTTATCTTTTACTTTTTACGAGAAATAATGGCTTATTTACGAAGCGATTTTAAGCAATACAGCATTAATCCTTATCCAATTAAGTACCTTAAATACATTGTGCATTTAATATAGATCAAAATGGCCCTTTCCAGCATGTAATTTCAATGAATATTTTCGAAGATATTACAGATTTAAAATGCAGGGACATAGCGGTTGCGGCGGTTGCAGGCTTAGATTTGAGCGTTGAGTGTTTTTCACATGGCCAATTATATGTCGCCCTTTCAAGAGTAACCTCTGAAGAAAACATGTTTTTATTGTCTAATGACAAAAAAGCTGTGAACGTTGTATATAAAGATATTCTGTAGTATATTTAGTATTATATTGCACCCGTGCGAAGCCGGGGCGGGTCGCTAGTTATAGATAAATTACACCCAGCCTCAGAAAAAAATATCGTGCTCGTTACACAATTACTTGTCCTGAGTGGAAATCGAAGCCACGAACTCTGGCTCAGCAGTCAGCATCAGTAACCACTAGACCAACATGCCTGCCAAGTTGTTAACTTGTTAACATAACTATCGAATGTCAGTGACATTGTGAATTGTGATTGTGAATGAAAGCGCGTTTCTAATCAACTTTCAACGCTCAACTTAAATCACTGAAAAGGCTAATTCTAGCATGCAGTTACAAAAAGTTTTTTTTTTGGAAAACTATCCGTTTACAAATTTTGCCTTTTTGAATTTTTATCCTGTGGAAACCCCAACACCTCACCGGGGCTGGCGGTGAAGTGGTTTTTAGGAATCGAACCGACTAAAACAACACGGTGTTCCGACATAAATGGGTCTATTGCAAGGGACTCGGGTATACCCTAGGAAGGAAGACCCCGAGAAAGGTATTTTTACCTCTGTTTCTCATAAAAGCAGGTAGAATGTGTAGTTAAAGATATTAAATACATTATTATATTTATTTATTTAAAAATTTTCATTCCCATACTAAGAAAATCCATGAAGTAATTTTTTATGGATTTTCTCAATAAGAGAATAGTTCCAAAATAAAAAAAAATATGTACAATTTAAAAACTTTAACTTAACAAATTCCAGCTTTTATGAGAAACGGAGGTAAAAATACCTGGAAATTGAAACGGTCGTAACTTGTAAACAGGTAGTTTAAAAAAATGCTTTTTGTAACTGCATGCTAGAGTGCTAGAGTCATACCATTTCAGTGAGTGTTCCTTTTTCAAATACACCCTGTATAATTGTTCCTTATTAAAGGAGCAAATCGACGGCGAAGTGCCAATAACTCATAACTGACGAAAACAAGAATTTAAATACAGAAACTAGAAAAAACTTTGAGATAATATAGAAAGTGATTTAATATACCTACATATTTATTTATTACTAGAGATCGCGTGGTGGTCGAATTTCGACCATGGTTTATTTCATTGGCCAATATTCCTTGACCTGTCATTGTGTAGACTTTTGTAAAATGACAGGTCAAAATATATACTGGACACTCATAGCTGTATGTACCCGTTTTTGTATTTTTTTTAACTTTGTAGCAAATATTGTTCACAAATTTTAGCATTCGTCACTTCTTCTCTGTATAAACTATAAGTGTGTGAAATTTCATACTCCTCCGTCCGCCCAATTTTCGTAAAAAGGGATCCAAAGTTTTCGCTTCACCTATTAATATATAGATGAATAAAAATAATTTATGCTTTAATTATTTTGCTGTGTTAATGGGTTTTATAATAGTGTTGTAGTAATTCGGTTGTAGTGAAATTTAAGAAGAAAAATGACACGTTAGTTTGGTCAGGGGTTTTTTTCACATTTATATTTACAATGCTGTTGCAATTAAAAATAGACCTGCGAGATTTCACAATAAAACATGCGAATAGTGGCTTCAAATTCAAGACGTTAAATTGAATTTCTCAAAAAAACTCAGTAAGGATTTGTTGGCACTTCACGGATGAAACATTGTGTTATTTTGTTAACGGCGGTAGCGTAGTATCTAAAGTGACTTGCGATCAAGTGGTTGCGAGTTCGAATCCCACCCAGTGCACTACCGACGTGAACCCACCCAGACAGCATATTAAACTTGAATAATAATTATTTTATTTTATTATGGACTCTATCCCGCGCTAAGAATCAGCGCAGGAATTCCGCCAATGTCAAGTGTTTTATAATTATACAAGTTAGATAACAAAAACGTAAAAAATAGACGTCTATTCGTCCATCTTGAAAAAAAAATCCCATTAAACTTGAATCTGACTTGTAATAAGTTTGATGTGTCAATAGTGAAGGTTTGTGTCAAACTTGTCGTGGCAAGTCTATACACTTGAGGCAAGTTTAAATCAAACTTTCTAGTTTACGAGCAACAAATTTGCACGTTGTTTTTGTAAACTATGTACAACATTGACAATTGACATAATACACTTGCAGGATGTTTGTTTCTACAAATGACAAAAAAAATTTTTTCGTGACACCTGTATACCTAATTATCGTGGAGGAAAAATAAACCATTGATTTATATGTGTATGTATATGAACACTTATTTATAGTGCCGTGTGCAGGGTCTCTAATTGATAGTGGGTCATAATTAGTGAGGTGCCGGATATCCGTATCCGTATCCGCTGATATCTGAGTATCCGTTACTTTTAGGCGGATCTTGAACGTATCTTTTACGTTATTATATTTTATTACACTTATGAAATTCTAAATTTATTTTGAAAAAAAATAAATGTCTAATGTAGTGAGTTACTAATATTATTGTCAATTATTAGGTACTATTTGACTTTCTTTATAACGAGATCAAACCCCAAACCTTTGTGATGTGTGTATTAAAACAATTATCAAAAGAACACGTGCAATGCAAGTTGAAACATGTCGTGTTTTTAGTCCTCAACGTCAACTGTCTTGTCAAGATCACGAGTATCGGCATCAACTGAGAAAAAAACTTGAGATCCGTATTCGCGGATCTAGACACTTATAATATGTATTCGTATCCGTATCCGCCGATATACATTTTTAACGATCCGGCACATCACTAGTCATAATCAATGGACCACTGGTTGCACTGATTAGGACCAGGCTATTTATCTCTATTCTTTGTCATTTTATTTATTTATTTTCGTGCTATTTAAGTTAACATATCGCGAGTCAGTAGTAGGATACAATCTATCGAAAGCTAGGAATTATTTTTAATTATTACAAATTATACAACACAATCTTGTTGATTTTTTTCATTCGGATTATGTTTTTTTAAATCACTAAAACCGTAATGTTAATACCTATAGCAGTTCCTAACTCAACAATAAAATTGTAATATAATATGTAGCTAGGTGGCATCGTGCTGTAACATTACCACAAACATGAAACATCAACAAAAAATTTACGAAGTTGCAGCAACTTTGTCATACACTTATTATTCAATCAAAAATCAAGTTTGCGACAAGCTCACTTGCTATCTGGGCACTCCTAATGAAAGCATTTAGCTTAGCTGAAGGGGTTAATTCCTAAATTTCACAGTAGGTCTATAAGTGACTAGGTCTGAGAAGCAACTATTTATTTTAAGCACCAATTATATTTTATTTATGGAATTACACACAAAATTGACATCTACTTGACTACTACTAGCAATATCCGAGTAATGTTATTGCTAATTAGCTGTGCCCGCAGCGGAGTCGCTCACTTCTACATATTTATGTTCTTAATTAATTTATTTGTCATAATTCTTTTTCCAAAATAAAAGTATCCGAACTTACATCAGCTATGTGCCAATAAAAGTCCTGTGGAAATCGGTCTACCCGTTCCGGAGATTAGCCGAAACAAACAAAAAAATAATGTTTTTTTAAATGTTTGTGTCCGAAATGTAACCAGTGACTGTCAATGGACTGTCCTGTTCATTTTAAAACTGTCTTAAAAGAAATCAATATCTTAGCTTTCGTAAAACCATTTCAACAATGCAAACTAATGTTGAACAAACACATCTAATCTAATCTTATCAATATTGAAATACAAACTACATTAAGATACAATATTTGTTTAAAGACTTATTTCGTTGTTCCTCATTAGACTGGTCACCAGTGCCAGCATTTCCTAAACTGAGATCGTAGTTGCTTTAGGATATGCAAGCATGTATCAATACCATACCAACATAGTAAATTTATCGTACCCTTTCTTCCAACGTTAATTAGCAGACAATGAAATGTCGCTTTTATGTATGATGGTTTAATTTACTTACAGATCTTTGATTTTACACTTTCGCGACTTTGATACATATTAGATGCGTAACTCGGGACTTAATGGCGATAATATTTATAAAGTTCAATAGGTACCTTTTTGCACATGCACATCTAATATTACAGATCTTTGTCAATATTGTTAATGTTTCTAGAGGTGTAGAATAAAAAGCGTCGTGAAAGACTGCCAGTCTGCCGATACCGGCCTTCATTCAGTTGGTGAGTTTCGTCTTGTTGGTCATGACCACTTATGGATATTACAGCAGGAATAATGAAAAATATTAGTGGACCTACCCGTTGCTATGAGAATAAAACTTTCGTGAGAGTATTGCGCCTGACACCGAAGTAGCAGGACGCTTCACTCCTTGTTAAAGGGCATCAGGCATCCTCCGAAAATCACACATGAATAAAACCTGTTATCTTAACATGCGCTGTTATTGTTAATAATTATTGCAGTAAAATAACTGTCAGAAACTGAGAAAAAAATTACATCTTGTGACCGTAGCTATTTACTTCAATACTTCAATTGTTTTCATTTTTTATAAATACTTATTTCTAAACTAAAATACTTTGAAAAATATGTAATGTATCGAATTTATTAACATTTAAAAGTATACATAAATTAAATTTAAACTACGTAAATACAAAAACGACACATAATTAATTAAAGTTTAATCAAATAGTAATTTAAAAATAAAATTAATAGTGTGTTTAAATTTAATACTTCTAAGCCACATAGTTACTGTACAATTGTGAGTCACCTAGCTTAAACATAGAATTTTTTAAATGCGTCTGGCCCCTTCCGCATTTGCTTGTAAGTATTGATGATTCTTGTTAAATCATGCATCGCCAGTACATCAGTCAAATCCGTGGCCGTTTATTGCTATAAATCATGAATAATAATTTTCAAATTGTCCGATAAGACTACTGTACTCCCAGTAGTCTTATCTGCCAATTTAAGTATGTAGGTATGACATCAAACGGATATTCAATAATAATTTAATTTAATTTAAATTATTCAATTAAATAAAAAACATTTATTAATCTTTACTGTAAAACACAACTGAAGAAGACAATTTTACAATATGATGATGTCATCCCTTGCTAATCTTAGCATAAATGAAACTGGCAGGTTATTACTGTTCAAGCAGGAAACAAGCAAATCCGTCCGTCCGTCTGATGGCAAATCGTTATCCTATGAACACTACACACCAGCGTATACACGGTGTATACCGAGTATACACAGGGTATACGCCAGGGTAATGACTTGCGGATCACCGATCCTTTTGAACGCATTTTTTTTATTTTTTCTAATTAGGTAGGTACCTCCTTGGTTAGAATTTAATACCGTGTTGGTGCACCCCCAGTCGTTTACAAGAGCTTATGTGTGATGCTGGTCATCAAATCTATATTTAGGCATACTGTATTACTGATAATAATAAATAGTTATTTATTTACATGCATATTACAAACCATGCTTTTATAATTCTCCATGGCAGTAAAAAAATATAAGTTTAACAGTACATCTGCCATAGTCTAGTAAGAAATAAACAATATCATAAGTTTACCATAAAGTCTCGTTCCAATAAACATTTAAATATTTCAATTTTATACGTTGCACAATGACGTCACGAATCCGTCTTTAGGCATCTTTTTAAAGTCCTTAACTCTCACTTCTTCTTCAAGCTCCACAGTGGGTCTAAAAAGTTGAGAGGATCTTTCATATCCCCGCTCTTCAACCCTGGTGACTGCTTCATTTCTTCGAAAGACTCTCGGGAGAACTTGTTCAGTTTTTGCTGCGCAGTGAGGGGCGCTGGGGTGGCAGTTGGTGTTACTGGAGGTAGAACTGCTGCGCCCGATGGTACGGAAACGGCTTCACCGTTGAACAGTGTGGTTCCTTTAGAAATAGATTATGTTACTTATTGTGCTATATCTCCTTATAAAGTGTCGGACGCACTTACGGGCCTTTTTTATGTGATAGGCGACAAAAGAGAAGACGGGTCACCTGATGGTAAGTGACTACAGCCGCCCATGGACACTTGCAACTCAAGAGTCGCAACACAAGTGAGTGGCCAGCCTTTAAGGTGGGAATAGGGGAGGGGGGTTAAGGCCTCCGGTAATCTCACCCCCTCGGCGAAACGCAAGCAATGCTTCACGCCGGTTTTCTGTGAGTCCATGGTATCACTCCGTTTTCGAGCCGGCCCATACGTGCCAAAGCATGACTCTCTCACGATAAAGCATGGCTCTCCCACAATAAATGCTATGCCACTCTGAGTGTGACAGTGGCTGATATTAGGTAATACGGGTTTTATAACTTCCTGGCTCTAGGGTGAGTAGAAATTTGTATTTATAATTTTTAATGAAAATCAATATTAGAAAGAGCGTTAGGGAAAAATATGTAGCTATGTCTGAAGAGAATGGAGGTACAATGTAGTTTACATTACAATGTAGTTAACAGAGTATATATAGAATTTTAGCTATTTTAATTGCGTCTTCTGTGAAATTTGCCCTAACTAATATATGAATAATTAGTATACAACCAACATCAAATTACATTACTATCGAGCAGAATCCACAGACGGCGTAAATAAAATAAATCTTAGCATTTTTCGTTGCGCTAACACTTTTTCCGTGTAGCCCCCATTCACCTAGCGTTTAAAGTGTACCGTGCGATAAGGAACTTTCTTCCACAAATACATAGAATGACTGTCGCTAATAGGTTCTCTTTAACCAATACTTACCGGAACAAAGTACTCCTTGAACATAAAAGAGGGTTGTCCTGTAAGTGTCAGCTAAATATTTGGTATCTTCCAGCACGTTGCTTCTGTGCTTGTACAGGCTTATACAGCCAGCGTCCAACAGATCTACGAAAAAAATATATTTCAAACCTTGTACTCTGATTTTATAGGGAGGCATATATCGTCGGCTTTAGTCGTTAACCTGCTAAGTCCATTTTTGCATAGTTTACAGGACGAACAAAAATCTGAATAAAAAATGTAGGCATTTAGCAATCAATATTCTGAAAATCCCGTTGGTTACTATTACTTTCCTTGATATTTTAAAAGTATAATGAGTAAAATATCTTACACACATTTCAAAAAAACAAAAGAAAAAAAATCTTTTTAACAAAAAATCAAACCGACGAAAATAACTAAAAAGCAATAAATAAATAAACCTCTTAAGTCTTGAGCTTATTTACACAAACTATCAAATTTTATATAAACTTATTTTGAGTCGGCGCCAAACAACAAACTGAACTAAAAACTAAAATTGTACTTCATTTCTTTGTCATAAGGTAGATAATATTTTCTACTTTTTAACTGATAGAAAAAGTAAACATAGCCCAAAAATGGACTTAGCAGGTTAACGACTAAAGACGATATGTAGAGATGATAATAATAATATTAGGACTGTATACAAACTGTCCCAGTAATAGGTGTAGGCCTCAACTCTATGAGAATGGGAGTTAGGCCATAGCAAACTACGCTAGCCTACTGCGATTTGAGAATTTGCAAACTTTCAAACACACTAGGCAATACTCTCAGGTATGCAGGTTTCTTTGCCATGCTTTCCTTTATCGTTTTATTAGCTGACATCAGTGGCGTAACGATACGGTGGCAGAGCGGGCAAAATGCCACGGGCCCACGATCCGAGGGGGCCCCCGGGCACCAAAGCCCTGAATACAGAAAGCACTAATTACAAAATGTAGTCATTTAAAAATATAATAAATATAAGTTGTCTAATTTAATAAACCTAATAAAATAGGCGTGTTATATAAATGAATTATATAATATTGTAACACATCCGTAAGAAAATAACGGTCAAGTGTAAGTCAGACACACGCATTCGAAGAATTAGCCACGGGTCTCAGATGGTATAATTACGCCACTGGATGACATCATAAAAAGGACGAGGTTCTCAGTTCGTCGGAATATTATTTTTTTTTGTGCATGTTCCCCGATTACTCGAAGACTGGTTTGGAAAATACTTTGTTTGTTTTCAAGGGTATACTGCCCAGGTGATCAAATTGTCATAAGGCCAGGATCTGATGATGGGATCCTGGATAAATCGAGGGGAATCTTCAAATATTATAGACACTCCTACGGCGATTTGGGTATGATTTGTAGTAACTCGTGAATTTGCTCTCAGAAAGCACCATTTGGTAAAGTAGAACTATCTAGTAATGATAAAGACCACAGATGGGCACCGGAAATGAAACGAAAACGTGTTATGTAATAGTGTCGGGTCACGGGTGTTTATGTTATCCAAAAAGAACTAGCGATCACGATATTATAGTCGAGGTTACTTACCGCACAACTCTATCTGTCCAGCTCGCACTTGACAGATAAGCATGGTGAGTAACGCAAGTACGGAACTGCGACCGCCGCCAACACCACAGTGAATCCATGCCCCGCTTAGCTGGTTGCTCAGCTTGTTGTCATACGTTTGGTTCAGAATCTTGTCGGCTAAGAAAACTAATGGTGAACAAACAATCCTGTTGGAAAAAGGGACGTGGTTAGTGAGAAAGGTTATTCCTGGACCACTAAGTCTCAAATATCAGGGAGGTGGGAGAGCCATGCTTCGGCCCGTAACTGGGCGGCTCGACCGGAGTGATACCACGGCCTCACAGAAAACCGACACAGCGTTTCGCCGAGTGAGTGAGGTTACCAGAGGCCCTAACCCTTCCCCTACTCCCACCTTAAAGGCCGGCAACGCACTTGTGACTCTTCGAGTTGCAAGTTGGAGTTTAATTTTTTTTTACCGTTACCGTTTGTCATAAAAACAGGTGGAACGTGTAAAGTTAAAGATTCAAACGGTCATAACTTGTAAATTTATTATCTCAAAACCTTTTTGTAACTGCACGCTCTGCCCTGCTAATTGTACTTGCAGTAATCGACATTTTTGTGATTTTCACTTTTTTAAAAAAATGACATCTTAAGGGGTTAATCTATACACAAAAAATTATTCTAATGATTTTTTTTATTATAAACATGTTTTTTATTTGACGAGAAACGTAGCATTTGCACAAAAACATTGCTTTTGTTAACAAGATCTGCAGCATTCAGCATGTGCTAGAAGGTTGTGCAGTACTTCTTACGTTTACTGTAACTTAGTTTAGCATATAACTTCTTTTGAAACGAATACTAACTAAAGCCAAACGCAGTATTCTACAATAATGCGTTTGAGTGTAGCGAGCATAACAAAGAGCCAGTCTTGCGCTGCTAAAACTAAATGCAGTATTAGTATACAGTACCGCGTTTCGTGCTAGCAAATTAGTGCGTCGATGTCATTCGCGGACGGAACCACTAACTAAAAACGCAGTATTGAAGACGTGCTAGGTGATTTTGCAGGAATAAACAGAAATACTGCATTCGGCCTTAGTGATACTGTAAAGCTCACAAGGTCAGATGGGAAATGAAAATGCAGTACTGTGCATTTTATCCAAATGAGACATTAAAGTAAAGAAATAAATATGTCAATAGAAAGCTTGATTTTTTTCTGATTTTTTAAGTACACTTCAAAAGTTATATAAAATAGACTTGTTGCTAAGATTTCAAAAAATACTTTAACCGCGTTTATCTCCAAACCACCATTTTGCAAGTACCGCGTTTGCAATAAGGAGGGCAGCGCTAGTCATGCCCTTTCAGTGATATAAGTGTTCCTTTTTTTTTTTCAAATACACTCTGTAGATATATCTAAATACAAACATATTATAGATAAGTTACACACAGACACCGACTGGAATCAATCATGCCAACATAACACAGAGTGTGATGATGAGATGATGTGAGATTTCGAATAAAATACAAAAATAATTATAATGTCCTACTGTTTGTTTTTCAATCACTGGATTACCCGAATTATTCCTGTCTATGAAAATCAAAAAACTACAATTTATAAAAAAGGGGAGCCCTTTCGGTGATCGAAAGCTCCATTCAAACAAACAACGTGTAACAGCTCTCATAAAAATTACCATAAAATGAAATGATTGCATCACATCAGAAGCTACATAAATTTTATTGTTACTATACAACCATAAAAAGGTATTGGCTAAGTAATTACAGTGGCGGCTAGTAAAAGTACCATTACTCTTTTACAGTAAGGGCTTCTAAACACGCAATGCTTAATATCGATTCTATGAATTAGCAGTTAGGTTCAAATTTGAATGCAGTTCATGTACTTATTCTTTTTTTTATTTATTGGCAATCAATGATAAATTAAGTGGTAGATGAGGGTACATCGACACTTGCGTGCTATGTGCAAATCGTGTCCATGAAGGTCATTGATTCTTTCAGTTAATTAGTCTAATTCTAGTGGCACTCCCTTAACAAGTGAACACGTAATTCTCCCATCGACTTTTAATTAATGAGTTAATTGAGTTGAAAGTTTTTTTGTTATTGTTTTGACTTGTATTAACATTCTCAGTCCATGACGCTTAGACCGTCAAATGATCAAGCAAACAATTTTACCAATAGATTGAAAAAAGAATTAAAACAACATGTGCCGTGAAGCGGTTACTCGTATTGTAATTATGCGGAGATCCTGATACTCTAATTCTTATCTCAATCATAGGTATATTTTATTTAAAAAAAAAACACCGAAATATATTTCTTGCTAAGTCGTCTTAAACTATGTAGATATACTAACTTGGCAGGGAATACGTTGATTTGATAATGCGTGACATTGACCGCGGTCTTTCCTTGAGCTACGGTGAGTTGCCGCTCGGTCCAATGCACGGTGCACGTCACCTCATCCAAGAAAACTTTGAGACTGTCGGCGAATTCCAAGGATGTGCCTTTCGCGGTTGGCCAGTACGTTTTACCTTGCATCTGTTGTAACCAATAATGGTATAATCAGTTTGTTGTTGTGGTATTATAATTTGTTAAATCAACACCTACATTTTGCCAACTTTTTTTAACCGGCAGTGAAGCAATGCTTCCGTTATATAACCCTTCCCTCTCCCCGCCTTCACCCACCTTAACGGCCGGCAACACACTTGTGACTCTATAGTTGTAGACACTTACCATAATACAAACGGGGGCAAAGCAGATGGGTCACCTGCGGTCTGCTCGTTTGCCCTCTATCCCATAAAAGAAAAAAAATAATATGGTCCCACTCACGTTAAAGGCGGCAAGCTTAGTGCCGCCTATTGGGCACTTTGGGAATTAAAGATGGGAAAATTGGGGATATATTATAATATATGGATGGACTGGAGAGTGTAAGCAATATCTCGAGAAAAGGTGGTATGTGACCACCCTGGAACACGAACTGACTATTCAGTCAGTTTCGGCACGTATGGGCCGGCTCGCCCGGAGTGATACCACGACCTCACAGAAAACTGGCAATGAAGCAATGATTGCTTTTCGTGAGTGAGGTTACCGGGGGCCCTAACCCTTCCCTCTCTATTCTTCGCACTCTTCACCCCCTCCCCCTTCTTCCCCTACTCCCACCTTAAACGCCGGCAACGCACTTGTGACTCTTGAGTTGCAGGTGCCCACGGGCGGCGGTAGTCATTTGCATTCAGGTGACCGGTCGGTAAAAAAAAACTGTGCTAATGTATCACATACAGTATAGCGTGTGATGAAAATAAATAAAACTAAACTAAATACGTAATGGATTTGAAAAGACACCGACAAAGACAGAGTTAACCAGCTGTTCTATAGTGGTGACACTTGCGTGTTGCCAACCTCAAAGGTGAAACTTTGGTGACCCTATTTACCAGCAGAAACTATGACCCCTAAGGTGATGGTAGTTTGTAGTATCAGCATATAAGTTTGACATCTTTAAGTATTCTTTTTCTGTTTACATACTCACCTCTATTTCACTTAAAAGACAAGCAATACAGCTAATTTTATTTTCTAATATTGCTTTCCAGAATATACTATATTCATCCTCGCTAGGGTTCTTAGATATCACAAGTGGGATGCACCATGACGCTAGTTGCTGAAACAACAACAGTTGGTAAGTACTTCAATAAAATTTTATCGTTTTTTCTACACAGCAACCGCCATCTTCCATTCGCAGTATAAATGGACAACAAAATTCATTTTTTTTAAACCAGATGCGTCATAAGCCTCGCAGATGTTTCCGACTAGACTTCAAATAGTTTTTAACACGCTATTAGTTTCACTTGTAACTAACAAACTAACTTTGTAAATGAATCTTGGAAGTCAATTTTAATCTACTTCTAAAGTACGATTCACACCGAACGACCAGCCGAACGCCAGAGCGCGTCGAAGTCGCAACCGCTTGCGGCGGCAAGAAGTTCCATGCAAAAATGAATTTTAAGTAATACATATAAACTTTAATTTCCATCACCGTACTAAAAACGCGCTCCGGTGTGGCCCGTTCGGTGTGAATCATACTTTATTGTCGTATCGAAATGAAACTTTTTATATATATGTCGCTTGGATGAAAATACTATAATTTGACATCTTGGAGCTGATCTGAAGGTGAAGCCAGGTGGTGGATCGTGGAACTCTTCAGATGCTACTAGTAAATCCCTCGAGTTTGGGCTCATATGACTGGTTTGTTACTGTTTAAGTCGCCCTTAAAACATGTTTTTTTTTATTTTACTAAATTATAATTATTTGTACCAGTAAGGTTTATCCAGAGAAGTATTCTCCACCCTGATAGCTTGGAACATAGAATGGCAACCAGGTCGATTATTTTGAAGATTCGCCCACCGATTATACCCCGACCTCGCTTGCAACAAGCGACCTTGATTCCCCTTATAGTGGATCTCTTACATCGGTTGCACGGTTCAAATAGAAGCTTCAAACTTAAAAGCATTAAGTACCTTATAATAGGACGCATTGATGTATGCATCAGGGTCGGATTTGAGTCTCAGTCTCGAGTCGTCGAAAGGCACTATTTCACTCACTATATTGCCGTTAGTATGCTGCATGGCAATGGTTTTTGATCGAGTCATATTCTCCTTAGCCTGGAAGAGCAACGAAAATATGTCAGGCGTTACCAAAATATATATATAGGCACATATATACATTTTATAGTAGTATTACTGACATGTCAGTATACTAACCTGCACCTCTTGAAAAGTCTTCCATTTAGCATCTAATACAGTTAAACCACTCGGCATTTTGTGAGTCAAAGAATCAGTCAGTTTTTGTAAATTTTTCAGTTCTTGTGTGAACTTGTTTAGCAATATGGGGTCAGAAAACAAGTCCCGCTTTGCTGGCCTCTCGATAACCACCTCTTTCGGAGGAAGTTTCTTCACAGGCTCCGCTTTAGGCACAACCACAACTTTCTTGATAGCACTTTCAGATACTTGCGGTACTTTTATTTCAGGCTTTAAAGGTGTTTGTTCTACTGAAAAGTCTATGTCGGACAGCAAGTCGAAAGCACTCAATTCTGTTTTAACCTCTGTAGGTGCTACCTCTACAGGTTTGATATCAGGTTTACTTTGCTCAACGTCGGATGGTACTGTAACGGTTTTATCTGCTATATTAGGATCGTGTTCGAATTTTGGTTCTTTTACGTTCTCTGTCGGTGAAGACACTGAAATAAAAATCCATTTTACTTTAAATTCGTTTATTATATAATATTTTACAATGTATTTTTGGTACAAGTTATTTATGATTGCTTACCTTGGTTGTTAGTGTACGTGACGCTGGTGTCCTGACCTTGTCCAGAGTGAATATAAGTGGATTGATTCACGTCAGCACCAAAATTAGTTGAAACAGGCTGAGAGCTTGGGACGAACTCTTCAGTTTTCGTAGTCTGATAGCCATAGGGAGCAGTATAATACGTTTGGTTGGTACTCTCTTGTTGCGAAGGCGCCTGGCCCACTATCTGCGGGTTCTCCGTAGGCGACTGGACGGTTTCGCAAGTCCCCATATTTCCTGCACTTGTGTAAATTCCGTGCGGTTGCCAATTTGGATCTTTACTCCCTTGCTGAGGGTTCAAATTCGCTTGAGCTGTATTGTCATATCCAGAGTATGCGTTCTGAGACCCGAAATTATATTCGTAGTTGCCAGTAGCAGAGTTGTAGTTATAGCCCGGGTGATTTTGGTATGCCTGTGTGTAACTAGTGTTTGTTTGCTCAGTATAACCATAGGTGCTGGTCGGGTTATATGTTTCGGGCTGGTTGGAATACCCAGACGCTTCAGGAGCGCTGTAATTTTGAAACGTGGGTTGGAAGTTCACGTTCGTCAGTGCCTCGCCGGTTACATGTGACTTTATTGGTTTATCGAGGGCGTCTAACTGAGCTAGAACAGAGTTGAAATTTGAATCGATTTCTGAAGGAAAAGAATAGGGTGTCGTGTTCGTATTGACTTCACTCGAGATTGAGGTGATGGCATTTGTGTAAGTGTGTGCCTGAGACGTCGATGCGTAAGTTGTATCATAACTATACGGTTGCTCATTTACGTTATATGGTGTGTTAGGGGGCGCGACTTGGGCGTACGGGTTTATCTCACTGTAAGGATAGTTTAAAGAGCTGTAGTCCGAAGCGATTTGCGAAGGAGCTATGCTGGTATTAGAATTATGCACTGCATTAGTGTATGTATTAGGATTGGGTGTTGATACTTGAGGATACTGCACATTGTAATATGTTTGAGAATATTCAGCCGAGTATCCTGAATCCGCTTTCGGCTCCGAAACGTGCATATGCGCGAAATTTGAAGATAAATCTGTCGTGTTGGCAGTTTTGTAGGCAGACATAGTGCCCATAGATGTTTCAGGTAATGCAGTCGTTTGGTTTGCATACGGGTCGTAGTATTGGTTCGGAGGGTTCGTGGCAACGGGGTTGACACCGACATTGAGGTTCTGCGAGTCTGTTACTATAGTATTCGTGTGTGGTGTAGCAGCATAATACGGATTCGAATATATTTGTTGTTCAGCCGCGTTCGAAGTAAATTGTGATGGGATGTATGTCGAATATCCATAGTTTAAGTCTTCTTGGGAAGGTTTTTCATATGGTTTGCTAGTCGCTGGGAAAGCGTAGTTAGATTGCATCGGCTGAATGCTGTAACTTTCCTGGTCAGTTGAATATGGGTAGCGTTGGTATGGGTTAGGAACTCCTTGCAGTGGTGGTGCCACTCCATCCGGAAGCTGCATTTGGGTAACATCTGTTGCTGAAACAATTCAGTTATTAACAGACTTCAAAAAGGGGGAGGTTGTCAACTGACTAATACTTTTATTTGTGTGTATGTTACGCGATATCTTCGCCAGTTGTGGATCGATTTCAATCAAAAAAAATTGAATTGGTTGCTTTTAAGGCTGGTCCCCAAAATATAGATTAGTCCACCTCTAAGGGTGGAAAACTAAAGGCTTCATCTCTTAATTTTCTACCCTTAGAAGCTTATAACAATTTATCATGATATGCGCATTGAGGGGGATGAAATTTTTTCAAAGGGTAATTATTGATTGGTGTATAAATTAATACCAAAATGTAGATGTTTATGTTTTAGCAAGTGCCTGTAAAAGATAGTATTAAACTACGTCGTGGTGATCGTTGTTGGTACTTTTATATTGAGATTCCGCAGCTTCGATCGCTTGGTAATTTTAGTTTATAATTCTTATAATACCTAATTATTATCACCTATAAATATAGTTCAACCTATTAAATTTTACCAAAGTTGGTTTCGTAGTTTTAGTACCTAGACAGATGCAAATTAAAGGCCATATTTGATTTGTTTTACGCTCATTATACTACAGAATAGTACGAAAGTATTGTCGTACATCGTTTGGCTCGCTATCTCTCTGTTTAATGTCACAAAATAAATTTTGACATACCTTCGGATCCAACAGGTGTCGGTCTGACAGAAGTGGGATATACAGGGTCTGGATAATAAGTGTCTTGGGGTAACGGATCCACTAGAGCTGAAAACCGAATGCTTATATTAAAATTTCTAATTTGCTACTGTATCGGCCATAAAAACAGTTCATAAAGAATTAAATATATTAAAAAAAGAATCGATTTTTTTTGAGACGTTTATATATTTCGTGTTGTTTTTTTTTCTAATTACATGCTGTGGTCTTCTATAATTGAGGGAGTTCATGAAATGTTTAAATGTTAGTAGGTTCATGCGTATGCGCTCGAGCTATAATAATAAAATTACAAAAATAAGGTTACCTTGTGGAGTAACACTCCTTGAGTTCCTGTTCTTCATGTAAGGCAGGTAGTCCTTTAACTTTCTGGAGCCGCCCAAGGCGGCCCCGGCGGGCCCCGCGCCAGGCCCCGCGGCGGGCGAGCCGGGCGTGTCGGGGCCCTTGGCCGGCGGAGGGGTCGCGGGTTGGCTGTGAGTTGTTGTTGCCGCTGAATAATAACAGTCATTCTGATTACTAAAAAAAGTCAACACAGGCACTATGCTTTCTTTAAAGTTACTCTCTAGTTTATAAACTATCCTTAAGCAAAACTTCATATTAATTAGTTGCGTCAATAGTAAAGGAAAAACAAAGAAATCCAGCGATAGTTTATAGGTTAAAGTGACATAGGCTTACTTGTATTCCGAATAAGTCACAATACTTGTGGGATTGCTTCTTGTACTACGTGATAAAAGCTTCGAATAATTAATATATTTTTAGCCTATATTTCTTTAAAATGAATTCTCAATATTCAATGTTCGTTATTAATCATTTTTCCAGCTTTTTTTGTATACAAAATTTGTTAAGAAAATATATATTTTTGTGAAAAACCTGTTATATTGTACACATTTTATTCCTAATTCCTTTTTTTTAATTATGTGTACATTTCATAATACAATATAACAATTTCAGAGAGAAACATAAAAAAAAATATAACATGATTTGTTTACAAATTCTTCTTAATTATATAACTTCTTTAGGCGTTTATTTACAGCGGTGGTCATATAATTAAGAACGATTTGGAACACACAGCAACTTAAGCTTTTACAGACGCATTTCCACGATAATTATTAAACAACTACTATTCATAATTTATTTATTTCATCATTTTCATTTGCTTGGAAAATAATTTAATTTTTTCGAGTTTTTGAAAAACGTGAAAATCGGTAGAAACTGCGCCTTTTTCCGAAATAATTTTTAAAATGTATTTTTGTTTAATTAAACCAAGAGATTTGTCGATAAAATTGATGAAGGACCGTGTTATAAAGTGTATGTAGAAATAATACGTACAGTTCTTGGCGAGCAGCTGCGCGCGCTCCTCGCGGTGCACCTGGCACGTGCTGCGCAGGCGCGCCAGCAGCGCCGACACGTTGTGCGCCAGCTTCTTGTAGAACTCCAGCCCCTTCTGCGACTTGCCCAGCAGCTCCGAGTACGTGTCGTACGACGTGATGAGCGCTGGAACACAACACGTGTGTCGGACGAGGACTTCTTATTCATGACTAGCTGTGCCCGAGACGCGGCTTCGCTCGCATGAAACTTTTTTTTGTCAAAATAAAGTAACCTAAGTTACTTATTACGACATCAGCTATGCGCCAGTGAAATTTCCGTGGAAATCGGTCCATCCATTCTGCAGATTAGCCGAAACAAACAGACGGACGGAAAGACAAAAATTGTAAATATTGTTTTTCTGGTATAGATACCGCGTTCAAATTCAAATACATTTAGTAAAACCTGTTATTATGATATTACAAACAGACACTTCAATTTCAATTTGTATAGATTTCTCACAAATTGAAATAAGCGGAAAGAAAATAAATAACCAATATAAATCTTTCCACTTTTACATCTTAACTACTAATGCCGCGTTCCAATAAACAAGAAACGATTCGTTTTGCTTACGGACGGTAAAACTTCGTTGAATTTTCAATAAAAATTTTACCGTCCGTCAGCAAACGACAACGAATCGTTTCTTGTTTATTGGAACGCGGCATAAACTGATCATCACATTAGCGAAGCCACGGACAACAGTTAGTTGTTGAACAGTCTCCTTCCTACTGCCATTAGTCAATACATGAATTCGGTATCGGCGCACTTACCGTTGATGAGGCCCTCCCGTTTCCTTAGCACGTCAGACAACAGTCGTCGCGAGTCACCGTACGATGCGTACACCGATGTCAATTTGTTGATTATGTTTTCCTGGGCTGCTAAATTTTGTTCTATAATTTTTACCTGTAACAATTATTACTTAACATTAAATTACAAACTTAACATCTTGTCGTGTCTTGTTGTAAAAATGATAATATTGATAAATTTGCATTTGGGTTTGAAAAACGTCTTTCAACACATCCGAAGAAGTGGAGGTGGTATCTTATTTATTTTTATTGACGATAAATTTACCACTAAGTTGTAAAATTAGCAAACGGTACTCATAGTACTGTAGACGTTCATTGGTGTTATAAATATTCATAGGATAGTAATTTTTGCGATACCAACCCTATCTACTCAAACTGTTTTGCTGGCGCGGGGCGTGATATACTCGGGTACATCGTCCCTCGTGGTACGATGTTACGGCGAGATTGCATTAGTAGCTGTACATTGCGTATTGTAAATAAAATAAATCATTTTCAGTCCTTAATCTCGTTTCAATGAATTGACTTTACATCGTGATAAATATATTCAAAAATTAGTTAGTTGTGGAGTTTACTCCTTATGAATCGATCTTCATATGAGGCGCAAAGTTTGCAAAAAAAAATATTAAGAGTTAACGCTGCATGTATATGTATATTTATATATAAATAATATATACTGTATGGTGTCTACAAATGATGAGAGAAAGAGAAAAAGATAGATAGATAGATAGATAGATAGATAGATAGATAGATAGATAGATAGATAGATAGATAGAGAGAGAGAGAGCCTCCAGTAAATTGTAAACTCGAGTTGTGCGTCGGAGCTAACACACATTTTTTTTCTTATAATATTTCGTTACGTCATACTTACATCCTGTAAATATAAAGAGAGAGAGGGAGAAAGAGAGAGGGGGGGGAACGAGAGAGTGAGGGGGGAGAAAGAGAGGGGGGAGTAAGAGAGAGGGGGGAGAAAGAGAGAGGGGGAGAAAGAGAGAGAGAGTCAAGTAGGTGTTGTTAGTGGAGTACCTTGGGCGTGTGCTTCTCCAGCTCCTGCTTGAATACGAGGTCGGTGGGTTCGTTGGCGCGCGCGAGCAGCTGCGCGGTGATGTCGTCGCTGTTGGCGGCGTCGCGCAGCGCCAGCAGCAGCGCGTGGCGCTGCGCCTGCATGTCGCGCACCTTGCCCACCACGCGCCGCATCTCCGACATCGTGCCCACGTCCAGGCCCGCTGAGACACACACGTACGATTTCAAATTTCCCTCTAACACCAGGTTTCGAACAGGTACCTACTACATAATATAAACATAGTCACATCCCGCCGTCTGTCGCTCTGTGAGTTTATACCTTTTAAACTACAACGAGAACGAATTTTAATGCGGTTTTTATCAATACGTAGAGTGATTCGAGAGGAAAGTTTCTATGTATTATTTTATATTGTTTTGTGTTAATTATTGTTGAAATATCGTTAAAAAATCGAGCCGACTGAGGGTTGTCATCGAAAGTGCCGTTTTATTTTTTTGAAATGTAACAAAATGATTTAGGATAGAATGTTTCTCTTTATTAGAACTACTACAAAAAAAGCGCGACATATGAGCTTTCTATAACTATTTTAATATTAAAAAATAGATAACAAATTTAGTTGGCGTTTGAAAAGCTATTTAAACGGATAATATATTTGTCGTTATGAAATTAAATACTTTAATTACCTTAAACTAATATATATACATAATAATTGCCTTTCACACAACACAATTTTAATTATTATCTTATATCGTAAAATTAAAACTGTCGCGCAACGTTATTTTCGCCACACTAACACCACATTAGCATCTACATTGTACCAGCGGGTCATCTGATTACTTATAAAATACTAGCAAACGTACTAGTAAAGTGTCTCTCTATTATTAACCCTCTCATATCCATTCCTGGTCACGGTATTGACTTTCGCATACATATATCTCAATATAACGTAGCTGTTAACATACTAATATCTAAATATGATATTACATAAGACAATGTTAACATTGTTTTTCCTTTCCTTTGAATCAGGGTACCTACCAGTCGCTATACCGACAGTAATAAAACAAAATACTTACCGATATTTTCAATACTAGGTATCTTGCTCTCCAACACATCTAGCGGCTGCGCCAAAAGCCGTAAATTGGCAATGTGCAGCGTCATAGCTTTGTGCAACACCTGGTTGCTCTCATTAGTTCTCGAGTGAGCTTCTTGATACTTGTGGTATTCGCGTGACAGCTCGGTTTGGACGATCGACGGCGGACGGGGACCCATTACTTTCTGATATTCTTTTTCTTTCAACGTTTCTTCCTAAAAATGGAGTAAACGAGATTTTTTAACAGGTTATGCAGTCTAGGTCTCTAAGCACAAGTATAGGAGACCCGCCAAAATGGTACCGGATTGTACACGAATAAATTTTATAATCTAAATCAGAAGCTAGGGGATAAGTATTTGTTTATCATATTTTATAATTTACTATATTTACAATTCACCATGATAGATTACGTGAAAAGGAACGAGTCAATGTGCAATAGTGCAGTGAATGTTAGTATTACATAAATAAACAATCGATTCTTTTTAAGTACAATAAAGATTTATTTACTTTTCTGGGAAAATTAATAAGGCATATTGTTAATAAATTAATGTACGATAAAGAAAAGATGAAGTAAAAGTAAGAATTCGGTCACTGGAATATGGGCAAACGACTCTGCGCCCGCGTTTTGGGAGGTACGTGCCTGCAGACGCCATCCGCCATTTTGTGCTTCGATCGATTCACGGCGTCGGGTATTCTAATTCGGGTAACCAAAACGAAAGCTGGACTAGATTGTACGAAGACGGGCGTACTCGACTACGTTCATTTACACTTAGTCGTTTATCCGAATTCCATAGGCAATCGAATACGAGCTAACGACCAAGTGTAATTGCGCCATAAGTGTAATAATTATTCGTTTAGGTAAAAAAAAACTAGTTGCAATCGGTATTATTTGACAGTCCCTGTTTTTACGTTGGTACGTCCCTTTTAGTTTGAAAAAATCAGTTCATTGTTGGTCAAGTCTGTCAACTGTCAATCTGCTAGTTGGTATTGAATGAAGTAATTATTATTTTATCTGTGGTATTAGTTGTATTTAGGTTGGTTTATTTATTTAAGTAATATAAATGCATCAACCACGTTTTTGGATTTATATTATGATATGTTAGAACGATGTAGAAAGTAAAGAAATTGATTAAAATTGGTTGAGAAGCCTGTTGAATGAATTAATCCGATCGAGGTCACGAGTGGACCTACTGGCCTGGGGTTAACTGGTAAGGCTGCCCGTTACCCTGGCAGAAGCAGGCCTGAGACAAAGGCGCGACGTGTCTCACGCGCGCCTCTAAACTGCAAGGCTTTATGCACGCTATGTGTGGCTAACTAATGTTTAAGGGACGGCCAAGTTCTGCCGGGGTTCTCGGGGATTTTTTCCAGGGATAAACTCGAGTCCCTTATAATAAACTCACTTCTGATGGAAAATCGTGTGGTTTTACTCGGTTCGATTTTGATCTATTTGTGAGATGATTTTTGGTTAAACGACATTTTGATCGAATTGTACCGATCGTGGTCACGATTGGACTGGTGAGAGCTCAGCAACGCCTAACGATAACGTACCTGTATTAGATTTTTAATCTCAGCGAGTGAATGTTCAACATCACTGATGATTTCCGCCAGGCTATTCATAGAATCCACTAATGTTTGTATTATCTCAGATTTGGCGTTCATTGCAGCACACCGATCTACTATCTCTTGCGGTACTCTGAAATAAATAGGATCATTAGGATTACTTCATTATTCTAGCCAATACTCAAGAGTAAGTGCCTTTTTTTTTTTTTTTTGTGCGTGTGGAAACCCCCTCGGGCCGTCACCCCACCGGGGTTTTCGGTGGGGCGGTGTGTCGGAATCGAACCGACTAAAACCACACGGTGTGCCATACTGCGCCTTAAGTGGGAGGGATCCGGGAACAGCTTTTATTAAGACATCCGGAACCAAGAGTAAGTGCCTACGCCGAGTTGCTAAATAATGGCATACGGCATCTAGGTCAGTCGGCCTAAATTACATAGTGACAAAAAATATATAATATAACGATTATATTTTTTAACACCAAAAATTCGAACTAAACGCTTAGGCAGCCTCCTTTTTGGTTCGAGTGGAATGAACTGTCTGCGTCTATTTTTCCAATCAATAATAATCTTGGAACATTCAAGTGTAGAGTGATTAGGTGTCTCTTGGATAGGCATGTACCATCTTCGTCTTCATCGTCATTTTCCATCAGGTGAGTTGGTAGACAAACGCATATTCCATTTCAAAACAAAAAAAAAACATTATAGAATACTCACTTCTGATCAGAATCCAGAACATCCAACTGATCAAGTTGCAGCGACGACATAAATTCTGTTAGCTCAGTGTTTTTGGCCTCGACTTGGCTTACAATTTGTCGAATCAACTTCGCCTTCTCCTCTGAGTACATCGAAGATGCTTCATGGGCACCCATCGGTACTAGACGAGCGAATACGTCAGGACCAGTTACCTATGGAGGTGGAAACATTTGTAGAATATCATTTACGATTGCAGTGGAAAAATATGAAATCCATCTCAACAATATCTTTAGGTGAAACATATTTTTTTTAGTTTGCAGTAAACCTTATTTTTTGGCAAACTTACATCCGGATCATTAAAGTTGATTGGCAGGGCTTTAACAAGGCACACAGGTTTCAAATCCAGCAGCAAATCTTTTTCTGGAACTTCTTCATGATAAATAAACTCGTTTTCATTCTTGGCCGCTTTCCTCTTTCCTTCCACTACGTCATTGGTGAATGTAAGGGCCTCCTGGGTCACCTGGACTGGTTCTATATGCTTTGCTAACTTTCTTGCCTCCGCAAGTTTTTCCACGGCATTTTGGTAGAAAGCTACGCGTTCACCCATTTTTTGTTGTTCTTCAGCATTCATACCTGTAGAAGAAAATATTTTTTCTATTTTATAAACAATAAAAACTTGACACATCTCACACACGGCCGTCTGATGCAAAACTAGGCGCTCTGCCTAGTTTTGCATCAGACGGCTGTACGATGGCAACGTAACTACTGATAAACATATAATATTACTTGTAGTGTAGTGCTATACCCAGACGCAGAAGAAATGATCATGCTCATCACACAATTATTTGGGTGGGAATCGAACTCACGAGCTCTGGCTCAGCAGTCAACATCACTAGACCAACAGACCAGTCAATTGTTTAAAAGGTGTCCTATCTAAGTGTCTAGTAACACTTAGGGGAGCTATGAACCACAACAAATAGTTCTGTCATGTGTGGATGGAATTAAGAACATTTGATGGTTTGGCGGTTGTCGACGTCCAAACATAAACCACTGCACTGTCATGTAATTAAATTCTAGAAATTAATAAGATAGCTGCAAATGACCTTTTAACAATTTCAGTTTGTATATAATTAAATAAAAAACCGGACAAGTGCGTTTCTGACTCACGCACCGAGGGTTTCGTAAGCAAACTTGCATGTAGATAGTACGTCCATCTCGTTGAATAGCGCCTCGTATGTATAGACAATATCGCTATTGTAATCTATACCTACTGATACAAGTAGTGCACTGTATGCTATGCACCATTCCAAAGATTGCCTGTAAAAGATCACTGCCCGCGATAAAACTGATCCATCATAACACTTTTACGATTCATATATTCTACTAACTTCATTGAATGTTTTATGCACAATATAGAGTATGTATCTACATATAGTCATATACTATTCTGGGGACAATATGATTTGTGGTTGTCTGGTTGGCTGTGTCAGGTGATGGTAGAATGTGAAATAAGTAACGCCAAAGGAGCGCGTAAAAAAGTTTCGCTAAAATTTCCACGCGATCTATATCTTAAAGCAACATTATTTACATTTTTAGGGTTCCGTACCTCGAAAGGAAAAACGGAACCCTTATAGGATCACTTTGTTGTCCGTCCGTCCGTGGATCTGTCTGTCTATCGAGACCCTTTTTTCAGAAACGCGTGGCGGTATCAAGCTGGAATTTATATCAAATACTCAGATCTACTGTCTCTTGGAGCTGTGAAAAAAATCAAACTTCTAAGCCAACGCAATCAAAAGATACAGCCGTTTATGCCACAAATTTTCGACACTCGCAAGGGAATCAAAACTTACAGGGTACTTCCCGTGAATTCAGAGTCTTGAAATTTGGTACGAAGCAACGTCTTATAGCACAGATAAAGGAAAAATCGCGAAAACCGTAAATTTTTAATTACATCATATAATAAAAATATTTTACGGAACCCTCGGTGCGCGAGTCCGACTCGCACTTGGCCCTCTTTTTTTATTTTTAAGCTACATTTCAGAATTTTCCGCACTACCTAAATAAATGCAATCCGTAGCGTCACCCAACTGTTTTTACAAATCATTCACCTCGACAAATCCTTCTTTCATTAGTCACAGAATTTGTAATTTGTTTTGATTCTTTCCTTTCAAACAGAAAATGAGTACTCCATTTACTTTAAAGGATCAAATGATCGTTAAACATACGTCAATGTGTTTCCTAAGTGCTTGTAATGTAGCACGACATCCCATAATTATGACACATATATTTACCAAAACAATATAATTTAATATATTATCTTAGATTAATTAAAGCTACTCCAATGCCTACAAACACTTGATACCAGTGTTATCAAATAGACAGTTGAAGGGAACAAAAGTCAAAAGAAATTCCCTGTGTCATCTACTTACAGACTTACTATAGTGTTTAAATTTTAGATTTGCTTTGTTGTACCCCGATTCAGCCATACAGTGGTTTGTTTTAATCAAACTGAATGTAAAATATCTCGAATGTTCCAGTCTTAACACTCTAATCTATTTTTGCACAATTACTTAGCAGTATTAATGTTCATTACTAGGGACCCTCTATACAATAAAAAATAACTAAAAGGAAGTTTATACTAAATTCCAAACATGCAATTAAATAAACAATAATAAACTTTCATACCTTGATACAAATTCACAACACATCCCACATAAGAGTGTTTGAAGGACAGATATCTGTGCCAGTAGTTGTACAGCTTGATGCCGATGATGTCATGAACATTGTCCGAACCAACAGAAGGGCCCAGGAGCGCCAGGGAGTTCTTGTAGAAGAACATCACTTGTGTTGCTACTGCACCTGTTACACACAAATTATAGGGATAAGAATCAATTAAAAAAAAAATTAGCAATACACTTTTTGAAAAAAAAATTGTTACCTTCCTCACATTGTAAGTGGATACTAACATTATTGTATTACCAGGTCCCTATCACAATGGTGATAGTATCAATATTTACAGAAAAAAAATCAAACAATATGACTACTTTACAGATAATATAAAATGACTTATAATCAAGTGAGTGTGTATTTGTTTTATAAATATTTATATAACCTACCTCACTACAAAACTTGTAGTATAAAGAATATCAAATATATCCTACATTCATTGAAATAAAGTCTATGTTACTTACCAACTACACTCGGTTTTCTAGTATCCTGTATACTCTTTTCAAGGATACACTCTTGCGCCTGAGCAAAACAAATCTCTTGCAGTAACCTCACAATTTCTGAACACACATCTACTCCAGACGGTTGTGGATAGAGTTCCCTCAAGTACTGAAAAGCCCAGGCAGCTTGTTGAAAGTGGGTGCATGCAGATTTGAGGCTGTCTGCTGTGTTCCGTGGCTCTGAGGCCCCAAGTTGAGAATGTAAAGCACCAATATTGTACAGGATGGATGCCATCTCAAACCGTAAATCCGCTGAGGAGCAGTTCATGTTTGCATATAAGTCTTTCCTAAAATATTAAACTTTTTATTAGCAGCACTCTAGTCTTAATGAAGAACACTTGAAGAACATGCAATTTGTAATGTAATAATTATTTTTAAGTACCCTTAGTATATGAATACAAGATTCTACACTTATAAGTAGACATTCAACCATGTGTACAAAACAAGTTGCAAAATTTGGAATCTAGCTCTAAAAAACTAAAAAGAGTGAAGTTTCTTTCTTTAAAATTGAAATATTCAGCCGAAACTCAGTAATTATACATTACATTGATTTCCTAAATTTAGCAAAACATTTCAAGATTGGCCACTTATTGCTTATAAAAATTAATAAATAAGTTTAGATCATGGCATCAAGATAGATTTTGGCATAAAGAAAGTTTGAAAACAATAATATTTTTATGCAGTATTTCTATTATCAGTCAATGATCATATGAACGTCATCTGTAAACAGGTCATCAAATAATAACATGATTCATGCAACATGAAAAGTTTTAACCAACATGACAGCAGTTATTAATTGAATTAGAATTACCAGCTGAAGGAGCACGCCGCCGGTTGCCCTTTCGACATAGGGAATCGGCTTTGCATCGCTCGTAACTGGCAAAAATATCTAATTAAAGCGGTCAGCCCTGCGGAATCCATTGTAGGTCGCACCGCCGCTGACCGCAGCCCTTCCAACTGATGCATTTCATTGCTGTAACTGTCTGGATCCTCCCTATATGCTTCCGCAATGTACTGAAAAAAACAGTGCAATATAAAAACATGACAAAGAAATACTGAAACTATCTTTATCAGGGATTATGAGACCTACTTACCTGTTTCAATTTTGGTCCAAAGTGCGTATTTTCTGGACTCGCCTTCAACTCAAAACTTATTAGAGGTAATTTTGGAACCGCTTCCATTTTTTAAAAGCAGTCTTTACCTGTTTCAACTATTTTTCACACGATAAAACAATTTCATCACAAATTGGCTATTTGTTCCACTGACATTTTTTGTGTTTAATTTAGAGGGCTCCAGCACTGTTTTGATTGAAATATCGGTAATAAACGGTTTTTTAATTGTACTGACATTCTCGTCCTTTTATTAAATTCTTTATTAAAACTGCTTTTGTTTATTAAAATCTATTTATGATTGAAGGGATTACACTCTAACACTCATAATCAGTTTTATTTAGTCTAAATATTTATTTGAGAAATATTATCATGGCCCATACCTATATGATGCATCATTATTTTCTTTGGATAGTAGAGAATATACACACTTCACACACGATCTTTTACGTAATCATAAATAATATGGCACTATACAACTATAAACTAATACGTTGTATGTTTGGGATGGCTCTGCTAAGTACCAACTAGAAGATCTGGACTCTATTGAAAAAGAGTCAGTAAACTTATTAGCGACGATGTGCTTATGAATAGGAAACTGCATACTCTTGATGAGCATCATCGTAAAGTCGCCTGCCTTAGGTTTTTACTATAACACAAATTAATTGAATACTCACCATTCCTTCATCAGACTACTAGACGCATACAGAGGTTCCATTCTATCGTTGTCAAAACACCGAATAGTCTCTAAACGCTTTGACTTAACAGCTCTTTCTGGTTCAAGTCACCTCTGGAATAAGCTGCCTGCCTCTATTTTTCCAAATAAATATAATCCTGGAACCTTCAAGACCAGTGTGAAAAAAATACATAAAAAAAAAAATCTCTTGCATAAGCTTAAACCATCTTCGTCTTCAACTCCCATCAGGTGAATTTGAGGACAAACACCTATTCCTCTATTGCATAAAAAAAATGTGAAAACTTTTTTTGTTGTCTAGTACCCCTAGTATCTATTAACAGTATATTTGCTAATAATCAAAGTACTATTATAATACAATCCACTAATAAGAAATAAAATAAACAAGGTTAAGTTGTTGGAAGTATATATCCAGTCACTCTCAAAACTTTATGAGTCTTCATAATCTTGAGAAATAGAGCTATATTAAATTATACTAGTTGGATCAATCTGGCAGATTTGACATATTTTTCATATACATTCGTAAATTTTTATTTAATCAAAAACCGGTGATACTAGAAATCTCTCTTCTATTTGCAACTCTAGTTAACGTGCTACTTGAGGTGTTGCTAGCTCAAGAATATTCCCTGATGATGGGTTTAAACGCTCGCGTTCAAACCGACATTCAACGAGCACAAGCACGGGCGCAAGTATGTGAACAGGCTGTTTGTGCATGCTTGCGTGAAAAAGTAAATGCGCAGGCTGCGTGGCAGGCTGCTTGGCAGGCTGCGTGCCGGGCTACTTGCCAGGCTGCGTGACGTTCGTGTAAACCCACCACGATAACTTTGGACAAAATAAATAGTTTAGAGTGGAAATATAATTTTGGACTTTTTAGATCAGAGTAAAGTGTATCCTCACTAAATAGTACTTCTTTTCATTCCATACTGTATGTAATGGCCATTCCCAATATCGGTGGTCGAATAGTTTCTTTAGTGGTATTTCTTCGTGGTTTTCTTCCGGGCATTTTCAACACTGTTAATCCTTTAAAATAAAGTGGTCTTAACTTCGTCCTTGTAATTTTGTTACGTGACTGGTACCTACGATTTTTACAATTACCTACCCACAAAAAATTACCCCCATATTCAGTATTAATTATTTTCGATACACATCTGTGCATGCGTCACAGGAATTGGTATGAGTAAAACAGCTTCAATAAATTTTATTTTGATAAAATGCTACTAGGCGTATCCTCGATCTCCTGTAGTCGACTTGCCTATCGTGCAATATTACGCTTAGTGTAGATGAAATAACGCATATTGATTCATATCAACTTCTCTTAGAGATATCTCCTACGATTACAGATGCTATGAGGGTTCGGTTTTTTCATGCGGACGTACGGAACCCTAAAAGTAGAAATTAAAAAGGACTATTTATTAACCCTCGAAATAATACCAGACGCCTTCCGCATCATATGCTCTTTTTCAGGGAGAAAACGAGTATAAAACATGGCAGCACTGTGTGTTGTGCGTGCTTGGTAGAGTTATTGGATTGGCGATTTTCGTTTTTAGCAGATATACGTAAAATACGTCGGAAAAGTTTACATGTAGCATTATCAAATTTATCAATATGAAGCTGAAAAAGCCTAAAACCGATACCGAGGTAAATTATGCTAAAATTGTTGTTGTTTACATGGGTATACCGAACACCCAGTGTCTTGTATAAACTTGCAATTCAATCATAAATAAATGCCGATATAAATTGTTTACGCTTCTCTAAGTTATCAGCACTCTATATACCTACTTAAAATCTGGCCTTCATGTATATTTCACATCGTTAGAGTATCCAAAGGGTTTGTTAGCACACTAAGCTAGGTGAATTTAGAAGAAAATCTGGAAAGGTTTCTGTAAAGCTTCCAATGTGCCATTGCTTTCAACTATATTATCAGATATTACCGAGAATCAGATGACTAGAAAGTTAAGGCTATCGTTTTGCAATATATTGAATTATGTACACAATTGAAAAAGGCTCTTCAAATGGTTTTAAAGTGTATTTATGTACATTACAGGACAGATAATTGCGTGATGAGCACGATCATTTGTTCTGTGTCTGGGTGTAATTTATCTATAATATGTATGTATTTAGAAATATATAAGTATGTTTATCAGCAGTCTGGTTGCCATAGTACAGGCTCTGCCTAGTTTGGAATCAGACAGCCGTGTGTGAGATGTGTGGAGTTATTATTATTATTTCTCTTTATTAAACTTAAAACTTATAAATTACATTTTTAAATATGTATAAAACAAAATATATATTTAAAAATATAAAAAATAGTAGACCACCGACATCGGGTACAAGGACCAAGACACTGGTGGTTAGGGCTCCAAAGACAGGAACCTCCTCACCATACGGGCCGTGTCGAGGAGAACTGCTTTCTGCATCAGTCCCTTGATCCAGCCGTCTAACGCGAGCCTCTTAAGGTGTTGATCGAGGCTCTTGGCTATTAATCCATGAGCAGATATGACAATCGGAACAATGATCGCCGAATCAACATCCCACATATCGACAACCTCGTGAGACAAATCCAAATATTTTAATTGTTTTTCTTTTTCAACATTCACGAGGTTCCTGTCATGAGGAACAGCGATATTGATAATCATTGCGCGGTGCTCTAATCGGTCTATCAGCACTATATCAGGCTTATTGGCAACAATAGTTCTGTCAGTGATGATAGATCGATCCCAATACAATGTGGCACAACCATTATTATTATTATTATTACATATGAACCACACTGAAATGGGACTGAACCTATTGACACATAGCCTCCCGGCAAAGTGTCATAATATAAAAACAGCTATTTCGAGAAGACACGACTTTTATGCCTGCGAATTGAACAAAACAGCTCAGTGAAAAAGGGAACTAAGTTCCCTTTTTCACTGAGATAATAATGATGTTTTTACAGCTGACCAAATGCAACATTTGCTATTCAATACTATAAAAATGTTAAACATACCTAACATGTGATATGACACTTTTTTGACGGGAGTCGACATGATAATTTAAATGTATGTGTATCTAAACTATGATCAAAATCTCTTTTAAGATATAAGTACAAGTTTAAAACTCCAAATAATGAAATTCTCAAAATCAAACAATAATTTTGAATTTCAGGAAGTAGTACCTCCTCAAGCAGAGATCATAGAAGCAGATCTCTACAAGCGTTCATACTTTGGTCCTGATGTACCAACATTGGAGTTGGAATGTTGGGAAGAGGAGCTTACGGAAGCCCAGCTCCAAGCTTACAAGAATGCAGATGATGAATATAAGAGTATACAGAGCAAATTGGATGATATGGTGAAGGACACTGGTGGTCATGTTGTGTATAATGGTGATCAGTTCACAGCTTATCAGCTACTTGGAAAGTAAGTGTGAATAATTTTAAATAAACACATCCTACTGTAAGGAATTATATATGTCATGCAGAATTTACAAATCCCATATCAGTCATCCCTGTATGGAAATTTCTTGAACCAGGGAGATATGACAAAGCTGCCATATCACCCTGGTAAGGCTGGCAATGTACAATGACTTTTGAGTTGCATGTTGTTCATGGACTACATGGCATCTGCTCGTTTGCTCCCTATACCATAAAAGAAATGCCTAACCTGCACCCCTAAAGTTTCTATACTAGTATAAGTAATGTCCAATATTGGTGAGACATTGTACATGAATATGTTAAACTACAAAATTGAATGTTTATGTTCCTTCACTTAGACTTTACAGTTCAAAACTGCTCTTATAATGTTGATTTCCATGTCACAAAGTATTATAAATTTTTATTGCTTGTTTTTTTCTTCCTGGATCTACCTATTGTGTTGCAAACCTGTAGTAAATGTAAAGGAAGGTTGTGCCATTCATTGTTATTACATTGTTGGATAGATAAATACACTTAATTGTAAAACACAGACATCTATTCAATAAAATGTTATACAAATACTATATTAAAGGCCTGTTATAGAATATAGTAGTTTAATTATAAAATTATTTTTTTAACAGACAACCTGTGCTCAAAGATTTGGAGAGACAGAGTGCTGAGATTATCCGATCTAGATCTCGGTCCATGTCAATATCTAAGGAGAAAGAGAAGCCAGCGAAAAGAGGTAATTTTTTTCATTATTCATCTAGCACTGCCTACTAAATGTGTGTTTTCAAATTTCTATAAAGGCAATGTGACTTTGCTCTTTGTGTTTAAGTTCTTACACTGTGTGGCTGATGATGATCAATACCAAAGTTTTAACATGTAGCATCTGATGAAGTTAAAAAAAGATTTTTTTATGTGATCACTTATTTGCAGTTAAAAAAGATTTTTTTATTATATTAATATATAATATTTAACCTTTAATTTATAGCAGATTCATTTTTAGTCTATTGTATGGTTGTATAGACATGCTTTTTCTCTTACTGTATTTTTATTTTTTTAAATTGTGTGTGGGTTACAATGTGAACTTTATCAAAAAGATTTACATTTATATTTGTAACACATTAACAACAAAAAACCATAACCAGTAACTTTTTTTATTTCTTAAAAACTATTGTCAAAGAAAAAAATTACAATTCTAAGAAAAAAATCTAGTCTACTTAATAATGCAAAACTTTAATTTAGAAATCAAAAAAAAATTATGAGCTGACACAATTTTTGAAGACACAATAATAAAATAAAATTATCTGAACACCTCCAATAATTGGATGCCTAAAGTACTTGAAACTTAAATTTTTATTTTTTATCATTATGAAATTATGTTATTATCCTAAGTAATTATTCTTTGTTCAAGTGGAAGGAAGTTATACTAGGTTGGACCAAAATATCAGGACACATTAATTTCATCACGATTTAAAACTTTAAGATCCTTAGAGTACTGATCTCTTCAATCTTCACAGGTCGTCCAAAACGAGTCACTCGCGAAGAAGACCGAGACTATTCGCCTTCCCCTGTCAGAGAAAAATCACCTGAGGTCAAAAAGAAGAAGAAGAAAGACAAAGAAAAGAACAAAGAGAAAGAAAAAGAAAAGGACAAAGAGAAGGAGAAGGATAAAGAAAAAGATAAAGAGAACACTAAAACTAAAGATAAAACTTTGGCTCCCTCTAGTGAGTATTTTATAAAACTTTGAACCAATAAGTTCCAAAGCGAGATTATTGAAGAGTCACCTGCGTTTATGGTCACTGCTCGGCGTGTAAGAGTCGTAGCGTGATGTTAAATAGCCTATAATGTTCCTCAAAAACCACTCTATCCAATACAAAAAGAATTACTCAAATTTGGCTCTATCAGTCAAAGTCCAGAGATTAACATGTTAAAAACAAACAAACAAACAATCAAACAAAAAACTCTTCAGCTTTATTACATGACTATAGATTTACATATAAAGCAACTTCTGCATTTATATGCCAGTCTCATCTATTATTAATCTATATATTAATACATGAAGCGAAAACTTTGGATCCCTTTTTACGAAAATTGGGCGGACGGAGGAGTATGAAATTTCGCACACTTGTAGTTTATACAGAGAAGAAGTGACGAATGCTAACATTTTTGAACAATATTTGAACAATATTTGCTACAAAGTTAAAAAAAATGCAAAAACGAGTAAATACTGTAGTAAGCTATGTGTCCAGTATATATTTTGACCTGTCATGGTACAAAAGTCTAAACAATGACAGGTCAAGTAATATTGGCCAATGAAATAAACCATGGTCGAAATTCGACCACCACGGGATCTCTAGTAATAATAATTTTACTAATAACTTTGAGGGGCTTTTGGCTTAGTGGTAACCGAGTAGGACATTACAAAACAAGTCGAATTGCACAAAGAATTCCTTACCGGTAAACAATTGAAAGAAAGAAAAAGTATTTATTTCTTATGTGACTTTAAAAAAAAGCACTTGCACAAATAATGAAAACCGCTGCCACCTAAACTAGACTAGAAGACCTGTATTTTGGGTGTCAGTGTTCCTAGGTGCACAGTACTAGTTGCAATATTACATTTTACAATTACATTGATTTTAAACTTTAATGACTTTTTTCGCAGATGTCCACAGTGTGGTCACTAATGTGCGACCATCAGAAGCCACAGCCATTGGCGGCTTGCTCACTGGCAGTGCAGCTAAAGCAACACCTATTGTGGACTTGACTAAAGACGATAGCAACAAGAATATTGCTGATTCAAGAGAAGTTTCCTTTAATAAGTTGCAAGGTAAGATACCTTCAATCTCGAAAACAAAGATTCGTCGCAGTCGTAGAAAAACGGCGCATTTGATTTTTTGACGATTTTTATTTTTAGGGTTCCGTATACAAAGGGTAAAAACGGAACACCCTATTACAAAGACTCCACTGTCTGTCTGTCTGTCTGTCAGTCACCAGGCTGTATCTCATGATCTGTAATAGGTAGATACTCACAGAATGTGTAAATCTATTGCCTCTATAACAACAAATAATAAAAATAAATTAAAAATTAAAGGGGGCTCCCCTACTAGAGACGTATTTTTTTTTGGCTTATAATGTTAAATCTTGTACGATGGTGCGGAACCCTTCATGCGCGAGTCCGACTCGCACTTGGCCGGTTTTTTTTTTATATAAGCCACGTTTTTCAAAGCTCATACACAGAGTAACATTTTCAGATTTCATTAACCGGCTGTTAATGAAATCTTATTCTCTTCTCTTTTCAGAATATTACGTAAAACATCAGTTGAGAACTTGAAAGTGCTCTCGTGTAAATTTACTAAAAAATTAAATCCGTCGTTTTTCTACAACATGAGCAAGTAATCCAGCATGATCTTGATTTTCTTCTATAGGCAAAACCTTCCCGTCACTGGTGGTAGTTGCGCGCCCCTACCTCCGCGCTAAGGACCAACCCCCACCTTCAGACCGCTCAGCCTTGGACAGCAAGGTTAAGTCCGTGCTCATGCACACACCCATGAAGTTCACTGAATGGCTTATACAACAGGGACTAGTCAGATCTGAACAGTGGTGTGTAATACACCCTGGAAATAAGCTCAAACTTGGTATGTAGTAAAAATCTTTTTTTGATACATTATGTTTATTCATATCCAAATAATATTTTTTTTACAAGGAAGCCATTAAAAGGTTAATTAATTACATTGTGACAATGTGCTAACAAAAGTTTTGGTGTATTGTTATCAATCTGAATAACATTACCAAACGATTATAAAAGTATTTACAGTGATATCTTTCTTTATTATAGTTAAAAAAAAACAGTAACCGTATGTTAAGAAACCGAAATAAAATTTATTCTAAATGCAGCAGTTTTAAACTCTGAGAAAATTCATTTATTATGTGGTTGATAATTATTTTATTTGGAAGGTATTATAATACATATTTGCTTTAAACGTTTGCGTTCCCCGATGTAGTATGTTTACGCGATCACAAACTTAATAGGTATTTACATACCTTTTAATTGCAGGATGTTTTGACAGGTTGCTTCCTGTCAACATAATTATATGGGATTACACACATAATTAAATACAAAATAGAATGTCTCCTGTAGGGGACATGTGAATTTCATAAAATCTTTATGTTTATTTTATTATTATAATTACAGGTATGTACTCAGACGTATCGAAATTCCCATATTCTGGCGGCTACGTATGGATATCCGAATGCTGTCCAACCAGATTCGTCTCTGTCTACTCCAGCTCCGTCTTTGAAGGGGCTACATTCCCTCCTAGCGTTCTATTGAAGCTTGTCTACCACTGGGCTTGCCAAACGAATGTTCAAAATGTAGTACAATGGGTTAAAGTCGATAATTTGTATGTAAAGGGACTGTTCACATGGCTGCGAGCAGTTTGTACTTCGGCTATTCATCAGCATATGGGGTTATTGGGTGGATCTGGCAAAAAGGTAGAGGTTGGAGTCATATCATTGGGTACAACAAGCCATGATGGCACACAGAGACAAGTGAAGGTCGAAGTTTTGGGTGTTCTGGATCCTGTTGAGAAAATGGTAAATCAATTTGTTTAATACATACTCCTATAATATGTTAATAATGATATGATTTTGGTAAAATCTTAAAATGCTTCCTGTTTGGCGAAGCAATAACCTCGACTAGAATTAGTTTCGCTGGCTCCATCCACTAACGTCCCCAGTGAAAAATTCGAATCCATCCCGTATACGGATTTTTCATCCACTAGATCACTCCATTTGGATTTTTTGAGACTTTGATCTGTGAAAGATCCATCTTTCACAGATCAAAGAAAAAATCTTTTTTTATTTTGATTTCCAGCCTGGAAAACTATAAAAGTCAGTTAAACAATGCTACCTAAATAAATAGGGTCTATTAAATAGGGTCGCCAAAACTATACTGCTTTAACCTAAAGTATATGCATATCCTTAACAAGAAGCATAAGCATACATATTATAAATAGTATAGTAGTCTCGTCATTTAGAGAGACACGACATTTAAATAATTTTTAATAAACTGCTTTTTTTTTCTTGTAGATTCGTCTCCGAGCAGTTGAACCTTTGGCAGAACACGAAAAGAACTATAAGAAACGCTTCCAAAAGATTCTAGAACCTTTGACGAATTGGGTCCATCAATCTTCCATCATTTTAACCGATTTGACCGTAGACAAAGGCACCCTTGTCTCCATGGGATTCAAAAACGTGCACCAATCGTCTTCCCATTCTGACCAACCTGGCAGAAATACCAATGCGAACATTATGGAGTATTTGAGAAGAATTGTGCCGAGAATGTTCCAGAATACGCTGTCGTTGTTGTCCAGGCAGATTATACAGCAGTTCTTAGATGAACTGGTTTGGAGAGAAATGTAAGTTGTTTGAGTTAAGCTGGCTTATAAAGATATAGGTCTTTTAGATTATAAGCCTCGAAACAGTTTACAGTTTCATTGGTACAACTGAAAGGTAGAAGGACTTTGCTGTCTTGCGTATAACGAAAACACCACATGCCATTGTAAAAAACATCCATATTAAAAAAAATCAAAAAGAGCCACGCTTCGGCACGTATGGGCCGGCTCGAAATCGCACGATACCACGGTCTCACTTAAATTTAATATCTTAAATTACACTGAAAATAGAGAAGACTAGGCCAAGCTAGCACATATATATGTCGAATCCTCAGACACAGGACTAGGCACAATGTGATCACGAAGTGGGTACGGGCGATGAGAAAACTCCCTTTTGATATTTAATCACTGATACATTGTAAACAAGCAAAGAAACACGGTACAGTTCCTAGGTTAGTGTTAACTCGGAGGTGACCAAAAGTAAAGTGAACTCGTCCATCCGCAAGCCAACACCCTCCGCATAGACTCTGCGTAACGCCGATAGATGGCGCTTGTGTTCCTTTCCAGTGAATTTATTATAGAGAGCGCTCTAAGCATCCATACTAATGACCGAAGATGCGACATATATTATTATAATATACGATATATAATATTAGTCAGCAACTCAGTATGCTTGCATATCTTTTAACATATTAATTTGTTTTAGCTATGGCATATCACCGGGTCTAGCGTTTGATAATATAGTAATGCATATCGCCCAACAAAGCAAGATGGAGTCCAAGGATCCCATTACAGTTCGACTCAACAAGATTGCTGCAAATCCCTTCAAGAATTGGAAGTACCCTACGGTCAAGGTGAGGGTAAATTCAATTGCGTTTTCCCTTTCACATGTATTTTTTTTAATCTTCTATATTTAAAATCACTTCTTTGGTAAAATGTTATTCTAAATGCTAATAGTGAAAGTTTTACGAATTTTCGGACATTTGGATTTAGGTAATACTCTTAGATTCACGAATTTTAAAATTCGGTATTAATACAAAATGTGTAATTGTATTTTGAAATAAATATTCATCCATTTCTTCTTATAGCTTTTTCCAGTACACATTCTTCCACTCCGTTCTATGTCTTCATGTCTGTTTCTTTCCCTTTCTGCTTCTATTTTCCTTTCTGTTACATTTGTGACTCATTATACATTCCCTTTTTAAATTCACAAATAATATATACCGACAGTAATTATATTTGTCTTCATTTTATAGTCGGGTAAAAAAGAAAAGATAGAGGAGCCAGAGCCAGAAACAGGTCGAGGTAAACGCGGTCGTAAGAAGAAAGAACCATCTCCTTCTCCGCCGCCCAAGAAGAGAAAAAAGGAGAAGACTACGTATATTGAAGAAGATGATGAAGAGGTAAATAGTAATGTGCCCTAAGCTAAGTTTTACTAATATGATCTCATAGCAAACATGTATAATGCTATTTTTTTCATCTTTTAAAAAAACATATCCATTTATCTCTCCTCACAGATACCTCTGGCTCAGAGTCGAGCCAAAGCGACAAAGATAAAAGAAGAAAAAGAAAAAACAAAAGATAAAAAATCTGCCGCCTCAGAAACCCCAGAAGTGAGCGCTAGAGGTCGCAGAGGAAAGCCTATCCGGTCGTATGTTGACGACGACTTGGATGATATTCCCTTGAAGAACATTAAGAAAGAAGTGGCCCCGCAAGAGACATTGTCCATGGAAAGGTATTATTTCGGACAAATTGGCGGCAATACTGTTGCTGAAAAAAAGGCAATAGCTGTTGAGGTGAGTGTAGCAAAACTTGTATTCTTTGTTATTAATAGTTGTTTGGATCTTGTCATCTTTCCTTCTCGTTTTGTGCAGTTTATCGCACTGATTTCTCATTCGTATTAAGTGGACGTGTGACAGGGGTTAAAACCGCAACTTTTGACAAGGTCGATTCTCACCTTTTCCACAAAAACTTACTTACTCTTACAATAGAGAGAAAAGAAATCGCCATTTTATATAATAATATATACAAATATGTATTTGTATATTCGATTAATAATTACTGCACACCATAGTCAAAAATACATTTTTCTATAAAAATACGAAAATACTATAAAAGTGTGAATTGAGACAGACCACCGCAGCAGTCAATTTATTTTTAAAAAAATTTACAGTGTCCTGTCTGCCACATAGAATTTAACGACAACTACTTGCTGATGACGCATCTTTATCAACATGCTATTCCATCCAAAGATGGATCAGAATCTCCGCAGTGTCTCTACTGTCTCACACGTTTCTCGTCAGAGGATGAACTGAATACCCATCTTAAACACAATCACCCGGCTGATACCAAGTCACCTGACCTGTTCACATACGCGTGTCTTATTTGTGAGGTGAGTTTGAAATTGGTAGAATCATTTAGGTTGGAGATGCTCAGAAATCAAAATTTCATAGTGACAGGCAATATAATATATAAACATAAATTATAATCAAATTTTAAATGTGCACACGCATTTGCTTTGGTCGCACCAACAGACGCATTTTACAGACGGTAATCATTCACTCTCTTTTAAAATGTGATCTTTCAGTGACCTTACTGTTTCTAATCCACTGCAATCCTACTGCAGTGTAGTATGTGTGGTGGCTTTTTTTGTGATTGAGTTACGTTTTTCTTGTCAGCTATTAGGGGTAGCTGACCCTATGAGTTGCTGTGTATGTACTTGCCCTAATGTCTGTGCCAGCTGGCTGATCAGGGGTCAGGACAGGATACCCCTAAGAAATTGTAGATAAACGAATCAGCTGGAGAACTTTTATTGCACGATGCCGAATCCGCAGTTACTAAGTAGTACGGCTGCTCTTAGCAAGATGGCTCTGATTATATTGTAGCTGCATGTGGATGTCACCACACATTGATCTTAAATGTGTACAAGTATTTTATATACAAACCTTCATCCTGTGAAAGGATACCAAATCAAATCGATACGAGAATCTAATTTTGTGTGTGTTTGTAGGTCCGCTTCGCAGCGGTGCTGACCCTAGCGTCGCACATGCAAAAGACGCACGCCCCTCTGGAGTTGCCGTACGCGTGTGACGCGTGCGAGTACCGCGTGTCGTCGCACCGCGCCGCCGCCGACCACTACCGCTCCGCGCACTCGCACTCCAACACCGTCTTCTGCCCCTACTGCCTCAAGGTAACATACCTCCACGTTACCAAAGACGCACGCCCCTCTGGAGTTGCCGTACGCGTGTGACGCGTGCGAGTACCGCGTGTCGTCGCACCGCGCCGCCGCCGACCACTACCGCTCCGCGCACTCGCACTCCAACACCGTCTTCTGCCCCTACTGCCTCAAGGTAACATACCTCCACGTTACCAAAGACGCACGCCCCTCTGGAGTTGCCGTACGCGTGTGACGCGTGCGAGTACCGCGTGTCGTCGCACCGCGCCGCCGCCGACCACTACCGCTCCGCGCACTCGCACTCCAACACCGTCTTCTGCCCCTACTGCCTCAAGGTAACATACCTCCACGTTACCAAAGACGCACGCCCCTCTGGAGTTGCCGTACGCGTGTGACGCGTGCGAGTACCGCGTGTCGTCGCACCGCGCCGCCGCCGACCACTACCGCTCCGCGCACTCGCACTCCAACACCGTCTTCTGCCCCTACTGCCTCAAGGTAACATACCTCCACGTTACCAAAGACGCACGCCCCTCTGGAGTTGCCGTACGCGTGTGACGCGTGCGAGTACCGCGTGTCGTCGCACCGCGCCGCCGCCGACCACTACCGCTCCGCGCACTCGCACTCCAACACCGTCTTCTGCCCCTACTGCCTCAAGGTAACATACCTCCACGTTACCAAAGACGCACGCCCCTCTGGAGTTGCCGTACGCGTGTGACGCGTGCGAGTACCGCGTGTCGTCGCACCGCGCCGCCGCCGACCACTACCGCTCCGCGCACTCGCACTCCAACACCGTCTTCTGCCCCTACTGCCTCAAGGTAACATACCTCCACGTTACCAAAGACGCACGCCCCTCTGGAGTTGCCGTACGCGTGTGACGCGTGCGAGTACCGCATTGTACCGCTCTATATTGAGCAGGAGACTAACACAATAAATTTCATCCCATCCCCATACATTATGTACTTGCGTGTACTTCTTAAAATAAGTATTTTTGTGTAGGTTATCAAAGTGTACGCGAATGGCCACGAGCTAACTGCGAACGTAGTGCTGTACTTGGATCACTTGAAACAGCATCAGGACAAAGAGCTGGAGGTTCGGTGCAACAGATGCGTACTCAAATTTGTACATCTCGGTAAGTTAATTAATAGTTATCATGCAGCGTGCATTCAGTGAGAATAAGAGAGACAGAAAAGGTATACTTGTCTTGTATAGATTGAAAGTACTGGACCTAATTTAAAAATGTATTTCAGGTCAACTTAAAGAACATCAAGTGCGTGACCATATCACTGTCGAGGGCGCTACTCCACTCTGCTCCGAGGAACATTTGATCACTAAACCAAGGGTAAGTTCAAGTTTATTTCAATAACTTATGAAGTCATCACAGGTATTTCGTTAACGTATTTAATGACCTATTATTGCCATTTGTCATTGTTGCATAGGTACGTTACAGAATTGACATGTTTTTAGCCGGGTACTTCTGATCAGTATTTTCATATTTTTATTTATCTAGAACAAGGCCCGACCGCCAGTGAAAGACTCTGCGTGTCATACCATCAGCGAAACGTTCGAAGGTCTGACCCTGGTGCTGCCCGATGGTATGTTGTGCAGAGAGTGCGACACGCCGCTCGAGAGAGATAAACATTTTTTGTAAGTATTGTGTTGAATATTACAACAACGTGAGTGTTGAAAACAGTGCAAGGGATCGTCCATTAATCACGTGATTTTTTTTTAGCAACTTTTTAACCCCCTCCCTCGGTGAGGTTTTTAGACAACCCCCCTAGCCAAAATCACAGTTCACAACATTTTCAAAATATTATCTTTAAATATAGATATAATCGCGCGTGATTGTGATGATTTTTTTAAACCCCCTCCCTTTCGAGCCTCACGTGATTAATGGACAATCCCTTTAGATAAAAGATGGCTCACTTCTATGTCTGAGTATTATTGAAATGTAATCACTAGACCTGGTACAAGGAGGTGACATGGTGTGATTGTGTGCAGGGGTACGACACGGTGCACGAAGTGTTCGTACGTAACGCAGTGCTACCGCGCGATGCTACGTCACAGCGGCTACTGCGCGGGACCGCACTCGCTGGAGGACGCGCCGCGCCCCGCGCCCTACCGCACGTACTGCGTGTGCGGGTACAACACTTCCATCGGTGAGTACTTGTGAACACGTATCCGTCACACCGGCTACTGGGCGGGCCCGCACTCGCTGGAGGACGCGCCGCGCCCCGCGCCCTACCGCACGTACTGCGTGTGCGGGTACAACACTTCCATCGGTGAGTACTTGTGAACACGTATCCGTCACACCGGCTACTGGGCGGGCCCGCACTCGCTGGAGGACGCGCCGCGCCCCGCGCCCTACCGCACGTACTGCGTGTGCGGGTACAACACTTCCATCGGTGAGTACTTGTGAACACGTATCCGTCACACCGGCTACTGGGCGGGCCCGCACTCGCTGGAGGACGCGCCGCGCCCCGCGCCCTACCGCACGTACTGCGTGTGCGGGTACAACACTTCCATCGGTGAGTACTTGTGAACACGTATCCGTCACACCGGCTACTGGGCGGGCCCGCACTCGCTGGAGGACGCGCCGCGCCCCGCGCCCTACCGCACGTACTGCGTGTGCGGGTACAACACTTCCATCGGTGAGTACTTGTGAACACGTATCCGTCACACCGGCTACTGGGCGGGCCCGCACTCGCTGGAGGACGCGCCGCGCCCCGCGCCCTACCGCACGTACTGCGTGTGCGGGTACAACACTTCCATCGGTGAGTACTTGTGAACACGTATCCGTCACACCGGCTACTGGGCGGGCCCGCACTCGCTGGAGGACGCGCCGCGCCCCGCGCCCTACCGCACGTACTGCGTGTGCGGGTACAACACTTCCATCGGTGAGTACTTGTGAACACGTATCCGTCACACCGGCTACTGGGCGGGCCCGCACTCGCTGGAGGACGCGCCGCGCCCCGCGCCCTACCGCACGTACTGCGTGTGCGGGTACAACACTTCCATCGGTGAGTACTTGTGAACACGTATCCGTCACACCGGCTACTGGGCGGGCCCGCACTCGCTGGAGGACGCGCCGCGCCCCGCGCCCTACCGCACGTACTGCGTGTGCGGGTACAACACTTCCATCGGTGAGTACTTGTGAACACGTATCCGTCACACCGGCTACTGGGCGGGCCCGCACTCGCTGGAGGACGCGCCGCGCCCCGCGCCCTACCGCACGTACTGCGTGTGCGGGTACAACACTTCCATCGGTGAGTACTTGTGAACACGTATCCGTCACACCGGCTACTGGGCGGGCCCGCACTCGCTGGAGGACGCGCCGCGCCCCGCGCCCTACCGCACGTACTGCGTGTGCGGGTACAACACTTCCATCGGTGAGTACTTGTGAACACGTATCCGTCACACCGGCTACTGGGCGGGCCCGCACTCGCTGGAGGACGCGCCGCGCCCCGCGCCCTACCGCACGTACTGCGTGTGCGGGTACAACACTTCCATCGGTGAGTACTTGTGAACACGTATCCGTCACACCGGCTACTGGGCGGGCCCGCACTCGCTGGAGGACGCGCCGCGCCCCGCGCCCTACCGCACGTACTGCGTGTGCGGGTACAACACTTCCATCGGTGAGTACTTGTGAACACGTATCCGTCACACCGGCTACTGGGCGGGCCCGCACTCGCTGGAGGACGCGCCGCGCCCCGCGCCCTACCGCACGTACTGCGTGTGCGGGTACAACACTTCCATCGGTGAGTACTTGTGAACACGTATCCGTCACACCGGCTACTGGGCGGGCCCGCACTCGCTGGAGGACGCGCCGCGCCCCGCGCCCTACCGCACGTACTGCGTGTGCGGGTACAACACTTCCATCGGTGAGTACTTGTGAACACGTATCCGTCACACCGGCTACTGGGCGGGCCCGCACTCGCTGGAGGACGCGCCGCGCCCCGCGCCCTACCGCACGTACTGCGTGTGCGGGTACAACACTTCCATCGGTGAGTACTTGTGAACACGTATCCGTCACACCGGCTACTGGGCGGGCCCGCACTCGCTGGAGGACGCGCCGCGCCCCGCGCCCTACCGCACGTACTGCGTGTGCGGGTACAACACTTCCATCGGTGAGTACTTGTGAACACGTATCCGTCACACCGGCTACTGGGCGGGCCCGCAGTCGCTGGAGGACGCGCCGCGCCCCGCGCCCTACCGCACGTACTGCGTGTGCGGGTACAACACTTCCATCGGTGAGTACTTGTGAACACGTATCCGTCACACCGGCTACTGGGCGGGCCCGCACTCGCTGGAGGACGCGCCGCGCCCCGCGCCCTACCGCACGTACTGCGTGTGCGGGTACAACACTTCCATCGGTGAGTACTTGTGAACACGTATCCGTCACACCGGCTACTGGGCGGGCCCGCACTCGCTGGAGGACGCGCCGCGCCCCGCGCCCTACCGCACGTACTGCGTGTGCGGGTACAACACTTCCATCGGTGAGTACTTGTGAACACGTATCCGTCACACCGGCTACTGGGCGGGCCCGCACTCGCTGGAGGACGCGCCGCGCCCCGCGCCCTACCGCACGTACTGCGTGTGCGGGTACAACACTTCCATCGGTGAGTACTTGTGAACACGTATCCGTCACACCGGCTACTGGGCGGGCCCGCACTCGCTGGAGGACGCGCCGCGCCCCGCGCCCTACCGCACGTACTGCGTGTGCGGGTACAACACTTCCATCGGTGAGTACTTGTGAACACGTATCCGTCACACCGGCTACTGGGCGGGCCCGCACTCGCTGGAGGACGCGCCGCGCCCCGCGCCCTACCGCACGTACTGCGTGTGCGGGTACAACACTTCCATCGGTGAGTACTTGTGAACACGTATCCGTCACACCGGCTACTGGGCGGGCCCGCACTCGCTGGAGGACGCGCCGCGCCCCGCGCCCTACCGCACGTACTGCGTGTGCGGGTACAACACTTCCATCGGTGAGTACTTGTGAACACGTATCCGTCACACCGGCTACTGGGCGGGCCCGCACTCGCTGGAGGACGCGCCGCGCCCCGCGCCCTACCGCACGTACTGCGTGTGCGGGTACAACACTTCCATCGGTGAGTACTTGTGAACACGTATCCGTCACACCGGCTACTGGGCGGGCCCGCACTCGCTGGAGGACGCGCCGCGCCCTACCGCACGCACGGTGAGTACTTGTGAATATACACCTTACCTCTTTCATTTTATACATAAGTATTGTGCCATAAGTTGCACATAACACTAGCTGGTGCCCAGACTTATCTATCTCTCCTATATAAACTTTCATCCTCTATTTCACCCCTACCCCATTTTTGTGTCAAAAGTAGTCTCTCCTCTAAGATCTCGTCTATCTCTATCCAAAATTCATCAAAATGCGTTCAACGGTTTAGGAGTGAAAACGTTAAGTCAAGTTACTTTTGGAATTATGATATAACAGATTATTAATTTTGTCCAGGCACTGACATGTTGACACATTTGCTAATGTGTGAGCACAAGAGTGCGTACAGCTCGGAAGAGGAAGCCCGCGCCAACACAGTACGCTCCGGCGAGGACCCGCCTGCCAGCTTCCCATCTAAAGCTGTAGAAGAAACACCAACAGCGATCGAGCCGGTACGTTCTTTAAAAATGAGGTTAATCCAAATTGAGTGCAAACATGATGCCACATAAATTATTTTATTACCTACCTTAGTGTCTAATAACAAAGTTTATATTTAGTTACTTTTGTTGTCCTGATTCATAATAATATTTTCTAATCTAAGAAGTAAAAATAAATTAAAATATGTAAATAAGGATAAAAACAAAAGTATAATATGTAATTAGGACGAGATTTAAGTTGCTGTATAAATATTTGATTCTGCCCTCTATTCCCATTTGTTCAAATAGAAGAAAAGAATTAATAATTGACTTTCCCATATAGCCGGTGGAGAATGTGCCAGCTATAACAGACTACGCGCCTCCATCCGTACTGAACACGCAACTGTCGCTCGATGACCTTGGACCGCCCTCTGTATTGCAATCTGATCAGGTACATTAGCTAACACATTTCTAGATTAATTGCTAATAAACATTGTTACTTAGCACTTATGGGATTTGCCTTGTATGCGTAAAAACGATTTTTAGTTTATTTGAGATCTAAAATGTGTGTAATTATGTACTTATACGGGAATTAACGCGATCACGAAAAGGTATTACATACCTCTGAATTGCCTGACGTTTCGACCAGGTTGCACTGGCCGTGGTCACAGGCTGACTGGCTCAGCGGTGCACGCCCTCCGTCGTCGAGATCGTGAGGTAGAAGGTTCTTCATCCACCCGCACATTTTCGATATTTTTTATTTGATACTTTTCGTGATCGCGTTAATTCCCGTATAAGTACATAATTATATCATGGAACGCGAAAGTTTAAAAGTTACTAAAATGTGTGTTTGGCATATTTTAAGTACTTCAACAATGCATGTATCGGTTTTCATTGCATGTGGGTTACAGTCAACATCCAGTTTAGTTTAGTATAATTAGGTCTTAAATCCATTTTGTAGCTTTATATAATTTATTTCTGAAATTAAAAACAATCAGGCTGAGGCAGATAAATACCATAAACGATGACCTTCTACCATTGCAGCAATCGCCACCCAATAAGAATTCATGTCCACTCTTGAAACCTGAATAGTCGCAGTTTGAAATCAACGTAGTTTAAAAGAAGATTAGATTGTACTTGAACCATGACAGAGAAGGATTTGTTACTTTTTTTTTTATGACTGTTCTGGGGGTCTTTTAAATTTGCAACCAAAAAGCTTTTAATGTAGGGTTGGACATGAGAGTGACATTGCGAGTGTTCCTTGAGTATGAAGAAACGATGTTTACTAGTGTTTGTTGATTGCAAATTTGTCTGTGTACTGATTGTTTATTTATCTACAACTTATGACTGTTTTTCTAGCATGATCAAGAGCTACTAAAGGATGCGTACGACCGTCCATTAGCAACCCCTCGTCATGAAGAACCTCATTACAGTCTGGGCGACTTCGAGCCTCTGCCACAAGAACCGCCGCCGCAACCGGACTTCGAGCAACTTTAGACAACACAATAATAAACAAATGCTATTATTAACATACGACGCAAAGTCGAGATTTGTGCAGCTGGTTTAATCACTGTTTACAAACTGAGTCCTAAAGTTATTAGGCCTTATTTAATTCTAACATTTTCATTTTCACTATTCCAACAGCTCTATTTAGTTTACACTTAAAATTTGATAATTTTTTTAGCACAATGTAGAACAACAACTTGCAGTACAACTTGGGTTTTAGAATATTCGGAATGACACACCAGGGATTTTGTTATTAAATAAATGTAAAATATTGTTTTCTAGTGTATAACAGAATTTAGGGAGCAGCAACGTGGCTCCCAGCTTCTTAGTCATGCATGCTAAACATAAAAACATTTTTTAGCATGGAAAAGTATAATGGAGTAGTTTATATGCCATTTCTCAGGAATATTTAACATAGTTCCAAACAATATTAAGTGAAAACAGAGGTGTTGGGGTTATATTATGCAATATGTACTAAAATTTTATCAAAAGAACTTAGTTGTTTTAAAAATTGACAGTTTAATAAATACATATGTATATGCTTATATTATATATATAATATTTACTTGTAGTCACTATAAAAAACAAAGGTTATCAAATATGTCAGTCTTATGTAAGGCTATACAAGTAGAATGTATAAATTACAATTAGAATTATGTAAAAATGATAGTACTGTTATACCTGAATGTCTACATTATTTTTGAATTGTATCTCACTTGAAAGGTGTACAATAAAGAGATAAATAAAATAAAATAAATACTATTAAATTCTACAACAGTACATTGCATGTAACACTTAATATAAGTAGAGTAGTTATTATACAAAATATTAAAATTACAAAATAAACAGATGCTTCAAATTTACTGTTTCACCTTGCATTTCTTTCTCTTATATGTTAGAGTAACCCTGTTTGTGACACCATAATCTTGGATACAAGCATCATTATCATCAAGTATGGTGCTGTCATAGTTAAGGCTGTAAGTGGACCAAACATATTTCCAAGATATTTTAACCTTTATTCCAGCTCTTCTTTGAAAAATCTCAAAGTGCCTTCTGATTGCTTTCTTCAGAGTCCTCACTGTTGAATTTTGTGGAACCTGTCATAAAAAAATGCCAACTGTACTCGACTTTCCTAGATAGGGAGGGTTGTTAAAAGGTTATGTGAAGAAGCTAAATTTTTAGAATACTGAAATTGAACCAGATAATAATAATGAATCCACAAGTAACTTAAATCCCAGGTACCCCAGGGCTTTGAAATCTATATGGCTGGCGTGAATATGTTGACATGTCTAAAATTGCTATTTTTCAGGGTGGCCATTTTTAAGTTTTGACGTTATATGTATAAGTTGAGATTTCAAGTAACGAATATTTTTTTGGTGACCGAGTGTATTTTGATATAAGAAAATATCAATGTTCATTCACAAAATCATGTGAATCGTTAATTTGATATGACGTTTTGTCAAGTTAGACACATTATAATGTGAAATGTCAACATGTTTCCAAAGTCGATTTCTCCAAAATTTATGTATATTTGAAACTGTAAATTTTTTTCATATGGATTCTTAATGCGTAGGAGGTATTACGCCAAATAAAAAAAAACACATGCAAGTCGACATGTCAATGTGTTCACGCCAGCCATGGATATTTTTTTTTTTTTTTTTTTGTGCGTGTGGAAACCCCCTCGGGCCGTCACCCCACCGGTGGGGCGGTGTGTCGGAATCGAACCGACTAAAACCACACGGTGTGCCGTACTGCGCCTTAAGTAGGAGGGATCCGGGAACAGCTTTTATTAAGACATCCGGACCCCCCCTAGCGCCTGCCCGCAAAGCGCGGGCACCACCTCCGGGTAAAAACTTAGAACTTCTCAATTAGGCGACGTCCAGGCACACGCGGACGTCGCCTCCTCGCGGGGGGCCACTGTAGCGGGTGGAGGGGAAAACCCGTCCCGTCCACCCGCGGCCACACTCAGGGCGGCATGAGGCGCTGGTAAGCGCGCCTCCGCCGCCCGGTTCGCCGGCGGCGAATTAAGTCCGAGTGGAGGTCATCCTCCCGGACCCTTTCCGCCGCCTCCTTCTGTGAGATGACTTCCTCACAGAAAGTCGCGACCGCGGCAAAATTCCTGTCGCTACCGGCCATGGAGCGTATGACGGCCGGTAGCGAGAGATCCTCTCCGATGACTGCAGTGAGGGCCCGGCGCTGCGTTGTCCAAGCAGAGCAGACCGCCAGCGTGTGCTGAGCCGAGTCCTCACTGCAGTCGCAGTGGTGACAGGCAGGACTCAATTCCCTCCTACAACCGAGTGCAGGTACTTCCCGAAGCAGCCGTTGCCCGGAAAGAACCTGCGTCAGTCGGAAGGAAAGGGTCCCGTGCTGCCGCCCTGCCCACTCGATGATGACCGGCTGGAGCGCCTCCACGGCGGTAAAGCCAGCACGTGGAGCCTCCAGCCGGGACGACCAACGAGCCATGGTGGCTCGGCGAGCGGCCTCACGCCATTCGCGTACCTCTTCGGGCGGGGGCCGACTGCCGCTAGCCATGGATATTCCCTCAACATTATTACTTTGGAAGTTGTCATTGGGTTAAAACGTAAGCATAATAAAATTGCAAGTACTTACAATGACTGTCATTGGAACACTATTATCTCTATTAATAAAAATTGTAATTGACTGTCCATGTTCCACAGCAACCTAAAAAATTAAGAAGTCTTTAAAATGAATGGAACAAACTTTTTCTATGGATGGAAAAAAAAAATCATAAAAGTTTGAGAATTATTATTATATTTTTACTTGAGATTGGATTTCTTCAACAATTATATCCTCCGGAAGATCTCGTAGTAGAGAATCATTCCTTAAAAGTGTACTCAGGGACGTTTGTGTAAGTTCCAGGAGCTCGTCATGAGATAAATCATCTGTTATACCCTCTGCTTCAGTCATAATTTTGTTTTCCAATAAACTCGCTTTAACATAAATGCGTTCTTTTGCTATAATAATCAGTTTTTTTCATTCCACGGTTAATGTCTAATTTTATTATTACATATTTAATCATCGTACCTTCATATTATTTTTGTTTACATTTTAACAAGTTACACTTGACAGCAAGACCATAGACTACAATCAAAGAGTAAAGTTATACTTTACTAAATGGCTGTATTAAATTGGCGGGGAGAACTCGGGAGAAGTCTTTTTTTTTTTGCTACTTCAATGGTTCGTTAACAGTTAACGAAGAACAGTCACTGTTCTTCATTGTTCGATCAAAATCTTTTTTGGTCGTTCTTAGTTTTAAAAAAAAATTACCGTCAAGTTGGTGGTTTGACCAAGTACTTCGTACATATTATTATTTCATATTCTTCACTTGAAGACCTTTGCCTTTATATACTCCCAATTTTCCTATTTTTAATTCCCAAAATGCCCTTGCCCCTAATACGTAAGTGGAACCAAATTATAGTTAGCAAAATGTGAATGTTTAATACGCCTCTGCTCTGCCTACCCCTTCGGGGGTTTAGGTACAGATTATGTATGTATGTATTTTTTTTATATGTAAGAAAATGTGTTCATGTTGTATGTGTAATATTTGCTTCAATGTAAAAAAATTTAATACATCACCCTGAAGATTCCACAACAAAACCCCTTGAATAGAAAGTAGCTTATTAGTATAGTTAGTTCCACTATTATGGCATTAGTAATTTGACATTGAATGCCGATTTCAAGGAAAAAAAGTAATAAAATTGAAAAGCATATTGTAAGTATTTGCGGTATCTGAATCTGAAACAGATTTTGAAGACTTGGAGCTTTTTCGGTTAGTTTTTGTTGTTACCAAGGTAGGCAGTGTTTGTAAACTCTTTGGTAGCCAGAGTACTTCAATCGACCATAAAAACAAATGTCAACGGTGACGAAAGCCAGGGGATTTCCAAGCTCTTTGGTTAATTTGGAATCAAGAATACGATCCACTTTGAAGTCACTGGCACTCTTGTCATATCTTTTATGTGGGAAACCTCCGGATGCAAAACTGGTAAGGGAACAAAGAAGTTATTTTCTCATTTATCTCTGATTAGACTTACTAGAATCATACAGTACCTTCAACACCTTACCTGTTGCCGCCTTGCCGGTAGAGTTGTTATATCATATTACCAAACTCTTGGACATCCTAGCCTACGTTTGATTTCTCATATGATGTGTTTTTGGAAAAATAAATCGTCGGAATAAACCTTGGTCATTGAAAACGGTACCTATCGATTCTTCTTTTTTCTTAAGAGTTCTGGTTATTATTAACGTCTAGTTTGGCATTCGCTGTTTTTTTTTTTGTGTAGGTAAACCTTGCAGGTATGATCTATTTAGATTGGATTGGGAAGAGAAGAGACAAAAATAATATTAAGAACATCAAAATTTGAATCATTACACTACGTTTCATTAGTATTGCAACTACTTGTTAAACTGTCAGATCTGGCAACACAGAAAAGCTCAAACTTACTTGCTGTCAGTCCACCGCAGAGTTGCCAAACGTACGAGGTTCCTCGTACAAATACAAGATTTGTGGTCTGCTGTACGAGGTACGAGGATATGATCAGGCTCGTACAATTATGTACGAGATTTTGAAATAGGTAATTTTATAGCATTATTTTTCATTGTATACACTATTTTATAGCGTCAATGGGTTTTTACACTTTGGCTACAATTGGGTCTGCTAAATGAAAAGTAGACATATTGAGTATTTACTTGAATATTTTTCATTTTAATATTAGCGAAAGAAAATGTGACAGATTGTGGTAGTCCGTTGTGCCGGCCACCGTACATTCTCATTTAACCTCAATGAATAGTTATTTAGCAGATAAGTTAAAATTAAAAAGTTAGGAACTCATTAAAAAAATGGTAAACAAAATGAACACAATTTTTTTTTAAATTTCAAAATCAGTATTTTCTTTCAATATTAATTTGTTTAACTCAAAAAAAAATAAGGCAAAAATATCTGCTAAATTCACACTCATTTAATATGTCTTATTTTCGGTTTTATAACATTTTAAATACTTGTTGAATGTACAAGGTTTGAAAGTCAGAGTACGAGATTTTTAGGTTTATGTACGAGAAAAAAAGTTCTAAGGTTGGCAACCTTGGTCCACCGTCTTCTTTTGTCTATAGTCAAGTCCCTGTCATTTTAAAATTTGAGGTTATACTGTCATTTTATTTTCCAGTATTACTACAAAATCCTCGGAATTGTATCATCTTTATTAAAATCTAAAAAAAGAATATCGTAACATACAGCAATGGACAGCCTTTCTACGGGTTCGCTCACTGGAGCACAAAAAGAAGAACTAATGGATCAGGTGAAACAGCAGATTGCCATTGCAAACGCGCAGGAACTATTGACGAAGATGTCGGAGAAATGTTTCAAAAAGTGTATTAACAAACCTGGCACAGCGCTTGACAATTCTGAACAGAAGTGTATAGCGATGTGTATGGACCGGTACATGGATGCGTGGAACTTGGTGTCACGGACATATAGCAGTCGCATTCAGCGCGAAAGAAATAACATGTGAAAGCGAAGATCTAAGGCCTCGGAGGCATCGCGACACTGTAAATATAGGCGATTTAGTAGTTATAAAGCATTTCAAATTGTGAGTTGCGGCTGCTGGTTATGTTGATGTGTTCAATAAAAATATTTTAGGTTGTTACTATTTGTTTTCATTAAGTGCACTGTCTAAGCATTATAATACCAGTAAGACAAACCATTTCACGCATGCTTACTTGATTAAAGAAATAAGGGATCTTAGTTAACTACTAACTAATCTAATAATGTCCTGGTAAATTTTTGAAAGTGAGTGTTTACTAAATATACATGTTACAATATATATAAACACAAAACAATATGCTATAGTGTACAGAATTCAAAAACCATTATGAATGTTATATTTGTATTACAGTTACAATAAATAATTGTATGGTTCAGTGGATAGGTTTTTTTTGTCTCCGCAGTTCTAAGTTTCACCTCGAACCATTTTCTTCCTGTAGTGGTAAAGCTTTTGTATCCACATCTCCTTTAGTTCTTCTTCACTTGGTATTTCCTGAAAGGCAAAAAATATATTTGTGATAGTCGTCTGAGGTATGATTTGAGTAACTAATCAAGTCGTAGTAGTCACAATCACATGATAGTAGTCTATAATAGTAGAAGGAATGAAGGTAAATACTGAGATTACTTATGTGTCCACAATTGGGTAGATGCCTATGCTCAAAATAAATTATTTCGCCAAGTGTCGCAATAAAATAACTTAAAATACTGTAAAAATTGTGGTCCAGTTTTATTTTTACGTTTTTAATTTAGATTATAATTGTTCAATTAACATTAAAAGTAAATTATTTGACAATACTAAGGTGTGATGTCACGCCTTAGTATTTCATACAAAAATGTATGGATGCTACTGTTTTGACGTTTACTTAGAAGATACTGATTTGACTTGACAGTCATCTACCCTATTATATGTGATTGGGAGTACTTCTAACTATCCAGTGTGAGTTGTCAATTATCATGTTTTAATTGTATGGAAATTACTCCTATACCTTTTTACATTGATTTCAATTTCTATGAGTTTGATATTACGATAAGTTAAACTTAGAAATGGAATGAAATACTTAGCAGAAGACCTACTTTCGCCTGTTCTATTTTATGACTTGTGGTTAAATTATATTGCAATAAGTTGTCATTTATAATCCTGTGTTGGGGATTTGTGTCAAAAAAATAAATTAGAGGGTGTCCACCTGGTAAGCTGTGGTGATAATAAGTAGCAGAGAACTGTCTGTGTAACATAAGTGATGTTGCTGGTAGGTTGATATTGTTGTAAAAAACTGATTAAGACTAGTACAAGACTTGAAAAGATGGCACAGAAAAAATCTACATAATACATACTCCTGTATCCCCAAAGGGGTAGGCAATGTCGTATTAAAAACCCGCATTTTACAGACTATAATATGGTCAAACCCACGTGATATGAGGCAAGCATATTGCCTTCAACCAGGCATTTTGGAAATTAAAGATGGGAAAATTACGAGTATATTGAAAGCGAAACATAGCTAAGAAGGGAAAGCACAGGAAGAAAAGAGAGGTGGGAGGGGGGGATTGGGGGATTGTAAGCAATAGCTCGAGCAGGTCAGGGTTTTGTAGTCAAACTGATAGTGGTTGGGAAGTCAAAGCCCTCTAACAAAGAGATTATCAATATCTATATACTATATTATATTAAGTAGTTGCACCCCGCGGTTTTACCCACATAAGTCCCTTGTTAATATTAATTTTCTGTGCAACTTTCTTAATTTTTTCTATCATAAGAACCTTCTCCTGACAAGAACAAACAAAAGAAAGACTTAGAAATCAGTCCAGCCGTTCACGTGTGATGCCGTGACCAAGGGAATTCGAGATTCATTTTTATATATATAATAGATATGTGAAGAGAATTCTTTGTATGCAATTTTTAAGAAAATTTTTCGAATGCAGTAACATTTAATTTGGAAAACTAGTTTGAAAGAAAGTTATACATATAAGAAGTGCAGAGTTAAAATTTTTAAACAATGTGTGGTGTAAATTTGAAAATTATGCAAAAACGGATACACATATAGTATATAGTGTGGGTATGGTACATAAGTCTATACAATGACAGTTACACTGGATTTTGACATAAACCAAAAAAGAATTAATTTCAAAATTCGGCGACATGGCGATCTCTAGTAATTACCAATAAAATTTAGATAGATAGCATCTAAAAGAAATTTTACTATTCATGACTTCCTTACTTTGCATTTGTATGTTTTGATATATATTTGAAAACCAACATTTTATTTAGCTTCTGATAAAGGAAAAAGTAAAAGATTTTTTTTTTTAAGTTTTATGAGTAGTCAGAAGTAATAATAGAGTAAATTATGTTGATATTGAACTTACATCAAAATTAATTATTGAATCATCATTCTGAACTTTTATCTCAGTTTCTGGTACCTTAACAGTTTGAGAATTTAAATCTATCACTATATTCTGTGAATGTTTCTTAGTCCTTGATGAAGTAAATGATTTAGGAACAAAAGATTCACTGTTCAACTCAGCCAGTAAATTTCTATCATGTATTGTGGGCATATCCTCTTTGATTTCAATCTCCTTGTATTCATAAGTTGGTATTTTTGTCATAGTCAACCCTGCTGCCTCCGCAGCCTTTATTGCTTTTTCCACTTTAGTTTCCGTGTCATCTAGATTAACCTTTTTGGCATGGACTGCAAAACCGTGGTCTGAAAATGAATTAAGTACATATAGACATGACTTAAGTATATTTGAAAAGTTATATTTGGAGGTGTTTATATTGCAGTTGAATGATTTAAACTTAAACAAAACCTTTAAAAATATTATTATTCTCTTTATTTATCGTAAAACTTATTAATTACATTTTTAAATACCTATAAAACAAAATATTATTATTATTATTTATCAGGCAGCAGTTGATATTTAACTGATAAGGCCTGTATCCTGCTTTCTTAATTTATTTTTCATTTTCAATATATTTATCAAGTCTATTTTTGAAACTATAGTATCAGCTGAAACCACATATTCTGGGAGCTTGTTCAACGCTCTGACCACTCTGTTACTGATAAAATGCCTGTGGGGATTATTACACGAAAAACTGGTGCTCAACTTCAAGTGATGTCCTCTCAAATGAACATTGTCATTTTATGTAAATATTGAGCCAAAGTCCTCTATGTCGTAATGCCCATGCAATATCTTGTAAGTTTCGATTAGATCTCCTCGGTCCCTGCGATCCTTTAGAGTTGTGAGTTTTACAAACGACAAACGCTCCTCATATGTTCGATTTTTTGAGTGTTCTGGGTATTTTTGTAAAGCTTATAATAATATCAATATCTACTAGTTATTTTGAAACTTTCGCGACTTTTATACTTGTTAGAAGTGTAACTACCTCAATACCCACTATTTAGAGATAAAAACTGTCTTACATTTTCTACAACAATAAATTACATAAAAGAAATATGGCCCACCAATTTCCGAAGAAGTAGACCGACTGCTAGTAGAACGCGATTTCTTGGACTTCTTTTTACTGTACTTGGATTTACTTCTTGAGCTGGAGATAGAACGAGATCGATTTCGTTTAGAACGCGATCGAGACGTTGAACGTTTCCTAGATTTAGATTCGTATCTATCCCTCTCTCGAGATAAACTTCTAGAATGACTCCTTCTTCTATGTTTCGAACGAGAGGTTCGAGAAGTCGAGCGTCTTCTTCTGTGACTGCTTATTTCGGATCGGTCCCTGGATCTAGTTCTACGTTTGTGTTTGCTTTTTGACTTCTTTCGTTCGTAAGATGATTCTGAACTATATGACGAACTTCGTCGGTCCCGATAACGACTTTTCTCTCGAGGCATTACGGAACCATTTTTTTCCCCTTTTTTAAACACAATGTATACAATAGTAACCTCAAAACTCTGACGTATAAGACAAGACATTTATTTCAATGACATTTGACATGCATGACATGAGATGACATGACATTCAAATTCTGTGTTTACTCTGGTTTCCCTTCATAACGCATAAATTCTGTGCAAAACTAAACTAGATTTGTGAAAGAAGTCCCAAGAAGAGGCTGTCTTAAGTTGGCGGGGCGAAAATTTTTATTTGTTCGATCTTAGTAAGTCAAAAAAAAAAATAATATCAAACAAATAAAAATTTTGATCGAACAGTTAAGAACAGTTAACGAACAGTTGAAAGGGCAAAAAAAAATGTAAAAAAACGATTTCGCCCCGTCAACTTAAGAAAGCAAATTTTTTATTTTATTTATAAAAAAAAACTAAGATCGAACAATTAAAAATTTTGATTGAACAGTTAAGAACAGTAAACGAATAATTGAAATAGTAAAAAAAAATGTCAAAAAACGACTTCTCCCCGCCAACTTCAGGGTAATTTTTTATTTTATTTTTCAAAAAAAAACTAAGATCGAACAAATAAAAATTTTGATCGAACAGTTAAGAACAGCTAACGAACAGTTGAAAGAGCAAAAAAAATGTAATAAAACGATTTCGCCCCGCCAACTTAAGACAGCCCCAAAAAGAGGGGATGTATCCACCAAACACGGCGTAGCTACCGCCGTACCAACCGTATCAATGATACGGGGCCCCCGCGTCGGGCTACAGAGGCCCCTAATGTGTGTAAGCAATAATTAGTAAAATGTGGATAACATTTTACTAATTACAATTACACAATGCCACTTAATCTCGTGCTTCCTGGGAATAAAAAGAAAGGTTGTCTGTAAGAGATCGCCTTGAGCGATAAGACCGCCAATTGATATACCTAAATGTTTACATTGTTTTTGTATTGTATCTCATTTAAAAGGTGTACAATAAAGAGTAAAATAAATAAATAAATAAAACATATAAAAAACTGTCCAAGGCACGCTACGCCACTCCTACCAAATATAAAATTGGAACAAACAGTTAAATATTTTATTCATTCAGTATAAACGGACTAAGGGCAAAGTACCTGTACATAAATAATTGTGGTTAAGTATTTCACTATATTATAATATAGTTAGATTTGTACAAAAAAAAAATGAAATTGTGTGATAGGCGTTTAAGTATTACCCAATGAATTTTGTATTTGTCAGTTGCTATGAAAATTACTATTATGTAATTTCAAGGGAAATATCGTATGTAAAAGTTCAACGAAAATTATTTTTATATGAATAAAGAAGGAGAGTACCTATCCAAATAGGTACCGGTATTTTCAAAAGCAGAGATCATCGTAATCACTTACCATGTAGTACGTAATAAACTTGATAGGTGTCAGGACTATCGTCTTAGTTGATGTTTAGTTCCACGTAATTTCTTTTACTATTACCTTATTTTGACCATGTGTCTAAGTTTTAAATAGTTTAGACGGAAAAGAACGGGTAATACTTAACTTGGTAAAGTAAAAAAAAAATTGATATTTATACATATGGAGTTTTACAATGTTTTTTATTTATTCGTTTTTATTGTAAGTTGACGTTTACGTTTTAGTTTGCGTATAATGGAAAGTTGTAGGGCAGCGACCGTCAGTCGGCCTCGATGACGGAATGTGTGAAAATTTTAAGATGGTGATCAACTGTATTTATCGTATATTAGTAAAAAACTGTCAAGTCTGAAGCTTTGTTAGTCTGTTTAATATTTAAAATGTGTTTCAATTAGTGAAAGCGCTAAATAAAATATTCTTATATTGGCACAAGGGACGTGAAGTGCAGTACGTGTTAAGTGTAATCGCTGACATTGTTTCGCTAAAAAATTGTTGAGCCCATCGCGATTGTTATGTTTAGTATTCTATTGTGTGCATTTATAACGCCTTGTAAATGGTATAAGAGATTCTGATGTTTCCTAAGTCATGGAGCGGCAGGAGAGATCACATGCCAACATGGAGGCCAGTGACTGTGTGGACACAAAACAGGTGAGCCCTATACGGCTAATTGCCGGTTTTTAATAATTTCACCTTTGACTAGCTTACATCGCCTTGGCGCTTGTGAAATTTGCATTGGAATGTGCCAACTGAGGGCAGACTATGATAAAACATGTAGAATATGAGTACATGTTTTTAAGTGGTTGTATTATGTGAGTTTTATGAATGCTAGTACTAGCTTGACTAACATACTTAAAGCCTGCAAAACAAAACTAAATTGACTGGAATAAATGGAATTGAAAGAGATAAACTTATAAAATGAATGTTCATTAGGCCTAAGAATGAATCAAGGCTTAAAGGTGGGTGCTGAAACTGTCAGCCCACTCTAACTGAATAAATTATAGGTATTAGAACATTGTTATGTACCATATTAGCCATATCATGCTGTCTCTGTCTTACTTCTAATATGTTGTAATATCATAGGTGGTCTTGAATATTATTTTAATAACTTAAAAAGCAAATGTGAAAGAGAGCTCAATAAAATATCTTTCTGTGTATATAGGTAAGACTAGGTAGGTTGACATTTAAGTTAAATTTGAATCAAAATGAATAAAAAAAAATAAGTATTTCATAATTGTTTTTTTATAAAATCATTTTTTTATTGTTTTATAAATAGGCTTAGATATTGCTAAGTAAAAATAATATTAAGGAAAATGTCCTAAAACATATTTTTTTAAATCAGTTTTACATAGTTTTTATTTATTTACTTAACATTTATTTATTTAAGTAACATTGTCCAATGTTACTAACACATAGAGAATTATTTCTATGTACAATTACTATACCATTATACTGTTTAAAGTATTACTGCATCATTACTTATTATTTAGGACTTTCTATATAAAACTTGTTCCATACATATATATGTAGTTAAAATAGAAAACTTTATTTAAATACAACCGTAACCCTTCCAACTGAGCTAAATACTTTCGCAATTGTGAAATTCAAATCTACCTATTCCGATATATGGGTTCAGTACTTTTACCGACATGAGTCTGCCATTACTTAATAAGACTAATCAAAGTAACTTAAATAGAAAAACCATCTGTTATTGATGTCCAGGGAAAGCATATGATTAACAGTAGTTACCATTGTGTAGAGTGTAGATGATTATGATAAATTAAAAACATAATAAATAGGAAAACAATAGAACTAAAGCCATACCTATGTTTATCTTTCTTTACTTTTAATCTCTTGCTTTTAATCCTTTTAAGTAGCGAAATTAGAGAGTGATTATAAATTTGATTTAAGGTTTTTGCCAGCTTTTGAGGCATTTGGTATAAGGTTTGTATACATTCAAACAGTGGTTAACTGGTTGTGTAATTTATACTTACAGTATAGAAAAGGATGAATGGTTATACTCTGTCTTTGTTATTGTTACTGATGCTATTCAATATATAAAGCCGAAATAGTAACAATGTATCATCTAAAAAACCTGACTGTGTAAAGTTCAAAATAAATATGTTATCAACGGAAAAATAATAAAAATGATCTATACATTATAAATTAAATATGGCTGTTAGAATAAAATTGTTTTTCAAAATAATATATCAAATAATAATATATTATTGCATGTACCTAAAACACATTTGAATAAAATAAAAATTTTGAAGTGAGGGAGATTCCATTTTTATAATTTTATATTTGAATGGGTCTATAATAGAAACATAATACTACTCCTTTCAATTGCAAAAAACATATTTTTATTTAAGTAAGCAATTTTAAAAATATTCAAAAGTAAAAAATAATGCAAGTATCCTCACGCAAAGAAGTTTGTGGCATTACACACTCCAGATGGGGACCATGGGAAAACCAAGTTTAAAAAAAACATATAATAAGTAAGCATTCAACTAATAGCCAATCATTCAAACAAAAATAATAAAAATACTTTTTTACATTTGTATAAATATCAGATTTTCAATTGGTCATCTGAACTATACAGCCCAAAGTGATAATTTTACTAGTCATTGGATATGGCATTGGCACTAAAGAAGGCTGAAATATGCACTATAAATACTAAAATATAAACAATCAAACCCCATTTTGACTTTCAGTTTTCCATATTTCAATCATATAAAAGTCACAATTACAGCAAAATAATAGCCAGCAGAAATAATGCTTCCTTCACAGAAAGGAAGAGGGCATAACATACTTCCTTCGCCCATGTATTTTGGGTGCACCACTAAGATTTTGTAGCCAAGCATATTTTGTGTAATTATATTTCGACGGTCCCTACATATAAAGCGACATATCAAAAGTCACGGTTTACAGGTTTCTGTAACTCTGTTTCAAAGTTTCAAACTAATCAGAAGTTAAAAAAAATCTAAAAATGGTTTTAATTTTTTTATTGCTGATATGTAATACTCAATATGAGTAGTTTGTAAAAGTTTTACAGTTTTTTAATACATAGGCTGCACTAAAAGTATCGGGAATGGAATATTTCCACTATTCCTATCATATTAAAATCTTTTTAATTGAAAACTCCTTGGTTTTAAAAATCGAGTACCATTTATTTGTTTAAAAAAAAGATTCTCGGTCTTCTCACAAGGTCTTCTCAAACTTGTTTAGTCGTTGAGAAAATGGAATTGACTCGAGAAAATTCAAGGGCGATGATTTATTTTGACTTTCGAAGCGGTTTAACACAAAACCAGTGTGTTGACCGGATGCTTTCTGCATTTGGTGATGAAGCCCCATCCAAAACCACAATTTATCGCTGGTTTGCTGAATTTCAACGTAGACGTGTCAAGCTCAATGATGATCCCCGTCAAGGTCGTCCAAAAACTGCAGTCACCCAAGAAAACGTTGATGCTGTGCGTAAGCTGATTGAGGAAGATCGACATGTGACATACCGCAAAATTCAGGCAAATTTAGACATTGGCATGAGTCAAATACAAATAATCTTGCATGAACAATTAGGTGTAAAAAAGTTGTTTTCCGATGGATACCGCATTTGCTCTGTGAAGAGCAAAAAGCGGCTCGCGTTACTTGGTGCGTCAGAACTCTCGAAAGATTCCACGCAGGATCCTCAAATGCTGTATACAACATTGTATCAGGTGACGAATCCTGGATATACGCGTACGAACCCGAAACAAAAAACCAGTCACGAGTTTGGGTGTTCGAAAATCAGTTAAAGCCAACTAAACTTGTTCGTTCACGGAGTGTTGCAAAAAAATGGTGGCCACGTTTGTCTCCAAAACCGGCCATGTTGCGACTATTCCTCTTGAGGGACAAAGAACGGTTAATGCAGGATGGTATGCTAGCATTTGTTTGCCATAGGTCGTTTCCGAACTCCGTAAAGAGAACTGCAACCGCCGCATCATCCTCCATCACGACAATGCGAGTTCTCACACCGCGCACAGAACAAAAGAGTTTTTAGAGCAAGAAAACATAGAATTTTTAGACCATCCGCCGTACAGTCCCGACCTAAGCCCTAATGATTTCTATACTTTCCCTAAAATAAAGAATAAATTGCGTGGTCAGAGATTTTCATCACCTGAAGAAGCTGTACGCCTACAAAACGGCCATTTTGGAGACCCCAACTTCCGAATGGAATGGTTGCTTCAATGATTGGTTCCATCGTATGGAAAAATGTGTCAAATTTCGCGGAGAATACTTCGAAAAGCAATAACTACATTTTTAAATAGTAATGTTGTGTCACTTCCTTGATTCCCGAAATTTTCAGTGTAGCCCTCGTACATATAATTTTCCATAAAAAAAATCCTGATTACCATTTTTACATCAACTCTGAAAGAGAAGATTATCATAAGTTATTTTAGAAAACTAAATATATGGTTATAATAATGAATAATATAAAATAATTATAAACATACATCTTCAATAGGATAGAAAAATGTTTATTCTATTTATAATCGAAACTCCTTGAATTTGATACACCTTCTGAGTAAATTACTTAGCAGCTTATCTGATATGTAATCTGACATAACCAATAGAAAAACAATGGTCTGTTTGTTCAAAAGGAACTCTTTCATAAAACGTCAAGCTGCGACGGAAGTGTAAACAAACCAACCTCGCTTATCTAAGTTTAACGACGAAATATCTGCTCGCTAAGTATCGTGGTAGGGGGCTAGAGCTTGCGCTGGCGGTTCGACGGAGGCGGCGCGCGCGCAGTTGAAACGCGACGGGCGCGCAGCACGCCGTGCGCGCGAACCGCGAACATTTACCGAACACGCCCGCGCGAGTGATGTCATCAGGAGAACCAGTGGTTACTGTGTTGTGAATGTGCATTAACTATAATGGTAGCTATGGTAGCATCAGCGTCTGGATATGGCACCTTACGCCGCTTTCTTAGCGTGCCTGAGGGGCAGCACAACGTGCCCGAGGCCGGGGTCGTGCCCAGTACCTCGGTAGCCGTCTCGGTAAGATCTTACTTGCCTGTTGTTAGGAACAGTTAAGCGTGACGATGAATGATAACGTTATGCGTTTGGAATGTTGCCGATAATGACTCGTTGATGATATGGATAAAATTATTAGGTGTGACAGTTATGTTATTATGTACCACAACTCGAGTAATGAATCGATTTAATCGATAAGATGGCTCAAATTTTACTACGATAGCATATATTACATCGTGCACTTAGTATTTATGCATGAGTTTCAATGCGTATAATATGTACATCCGGCGGGCCGTATGTTTGTTTGCCATAGACGTGGCATAAAAAATATTAATCTCTGTAATTAATGATACAAAAAGGCTATGACAAACTTCATCTAAATTCAACGCGTTGAGGAATAAATTATGATGCACATGTAGCTATGTGGAGAATAATATGTTAAGTATGCGACTTATAAACAAAAAAAAAAACGATTCTGTAGAAAGTTGTACACTGCCACTTCCATTAGAATGTAAACGTGCGTATTTAAATTTGCGAGTACCGCAAAAAGTGTCTAGTCTATAGCTAGTGAGTAGGTAACAAGATATATAATTTTTATAGTCTGTTTCTTGTGTGACCAGTATTGCATTCGGACGGCGGCGCAGACATTATTACCGAAATCTTTAGAACTAGTTCGGTTCAGCATTATGGGCAGCTAAAAAAAGATTCCGGACAAATCCATCAGTCTGCTGACTGTAACCGTCCACGGTGAGGTCATCAACCTTACTTTCCTTTTTATTATTGCGCTGTAATATGAACATCGATCGAAATGCCGGCCTTGGCCTCTTATTAACTATTAGAATAATTCTTTTCGTTGATGATGTCACCCTCATCTGTCAGGGAATATACGGGATGGATACGGCCAAGGTTATGCCAACAGACCGTGGATGTATCTCTATCCGACCACGGCTCGTTGGTCACCATCCGCGAAAGGAGCGCATTACTGTGTGGTTACCGACCCAGATCACCGCTTAGCGCTTACTCGCTTTTTAGCTTATCCAAATTAAAATGAGTCCAATTGAAACCAGTGTTCTAGTTACTCAACTATACGACAATTTACCACACGGTCATATGCGTGTCGTTGGACAAGACGCAGTTGTTAGCACACTGTTAGCAATAGTAAGTTTCCAATACAAGGTTAGTTTTCTTTTCCCTTGTATTTATCATGTTTGTAAGGTAATATTATGAGCTATAAATTTTAATATTCTCGCCGGTTCGTAGTGAAATTGCCGCGCATCCAATACGATCAGCGCGATAATAACACGCTGCAAATGTAAAATGGAGAGAAGTAACTCACCGTGATTGTTTGCCGGGGATCCAGTTCCCACTCGCTACTTTTTTGAATTCCGATATAATAAAAATTTGAATAAGCTATTGATGCAATTGTCAGACTTTCGCCTAATACTTTAAAGAGAAACGTGACGTAAAATTACTATGAAACTGATTTGTACAAACGATCCATAGAGATATTTTTTATCGATAAGTATTATTTCTAAGTAACAAATTTGATGCTGTATATAAAGTATATAAAACTTGTCAAACCAGATCGTAGACGCAGCTCTTGGAATGTTTATTTGTACACAAACAGAGGCCGACAGGTTTGTCTTTAGAATCTAATTAAAATATGGACGAAGTGTGTGTTGAAGCATATCAAATCTTGAGCAAAGAAAAATTTGCATGAAAATGTTATACGAAGGTGCTCTGGCCAATGTTTTGTAATGTAATTATCACATATACTCTAACTAAGGTGTGCTGTGATTGACTAAGTATGTTTAAATTGCGGTAGTCGGACAAATTGCGACATGCCACTGTACCGTGGTTCCACCTCTGGTGCATGCTTCCGCCCACGACAGTCGTGCGTATATGGCAAGGACCTTGTTACGATTGCCATACGTAGGCACATCCACACATCTAGATTTTGCAATCTTATCGTTGGATGTCGCCTTGTAGCAAGGTTACGAGCTGTGCAAATTTCACCACTGCCTTCTTATTACTGCCATACTGGATTGATGGAATAGTCCCTGCTTCTTGAGTTTTGGGTTTTATTTTTTCTTAATACGTCATTTTAAATGAGTACGTCCAAGTTATTATCCAATGCCATAATACATCAAAAGGTTTATAGTTCGGCTTTTGATTAAAGTAAGCTCCGGGGCCTTGTGAAGTAACTCTATGGCAAATATATTACGTAAGATTAACTCTACAAATAAAATATATTTGTAACGGCTTAAATGAAACTACGAGTAAGACTTTCAGCTAGATCAAAGTGAAATGAATGGACGAAATAAATTATAATAAGCAGTCACAATCGAAGGCGGTCGATCAAAGATTAGAAACGGTCTGAGAGCAAGTGCACGGTATCTGTGAAGATTCGTTCCCAGATTAGTATACTGGGGAATTTCTTCGTAATTATAGCACGTGTGCAACGTCTAACAATCGCTATGTCAAAGAAAATATTAATTAATCTCGTCACACTCGCTACTTAAGTGTTATATCTGAGGGGAAACTTTAATTTAGAGAAATTTCTTTATTTCTTTGCTAAAATATGCTTAGTGAGTTTTACTTTTGTTGTGTGTTTAGTACTTTCGCTCAAAGAGTCTGTTCATAGAAAATGATTTTATACTAATATAAAACTGTGTTTAAAAACAGCTGTGTCCTGTACGTTACATATTTAAAAATACTAACAAAATTAACGAAATTATGTATTTTTTTATTCATGTCTGTTTGTTTATTGGTTTGTTTGTTTATTTGTGTGTTTCGTCGAGCTTCACGCAGAAATCAGTAAGTAAATTTGGTTATATTATTGCAGTTTTAAATGTAATATTTAAAATTAAATACTGCTAGTTTCATCTAAATTGGTTACATAGAACTATGGATTCAACTTGATATCCGTTTCGGAATGATCTGTGGCTTATCTAGCTCCAACCTTGTAGTTCTAGAGGTACGACGTGGTGCGGTCGGCCTCTACGTGCGTTTACTTGCTATATCTCTCCCTCCCTCTCAACCACAGGGCATCCACTACTGAAAATAGGCCTCCTTCAATGATTTCTACAATGGATTGTAAATGCTCAACAGTATCTGTGACCTTAAATAATAAAAAAATCTTTAATGAAACTAATTTCTTTTTACATAAATGTAGTTATTTTGACCGCAATATATATGTATGTACCTATATGCCGTCGCAGACTATTTAGAGACTACAAGCCGTTCTCGGGGTGTCCTTCGGGCAACGGAAGTAGCAATGCTTTTTTCCATTTGCTTTGGGTGGCAGACGTTGCTGTTTCTTCTTCTTCAGGATTGCTTTAATTGTTTTTTGACGCTCTTTCCATGTCGTTTTCTTGTTATCGGTTTCATAATAGATAGAACTGACAAGTGCTACAGTACTTTACAAGATCTGAAAACTTATAGCCATATTCGTAAACAAAAACACACGAAGAAAAGTGCACTAACAATATGCTACACTGAGACAAGTTGTCATCACTATTTTAGAGTAACTTTAAGTTGGCAACACGCCCATTGGTGTATGGTATTGCAAGTGTTTATATTATATCCATTAGTAGTATAAAAAATACCTAATGGCATAATTGTTTTTTTTTTTTTGTGTTTTGTATTGTAATAGTGTATCAAAGAGCTAAGTGTTGGTACTCAGTGTAATAGTGAACGCTAACATTATTCATCAGTGTTGACCAAACAGAAATATTATTTTTGCTTGTGACGGAACGACATCCTTGATGTGCGCCATCTGGTTCGTGGTTTTAATCATACATTATATTAAATGTACCTATATAATAATTTAATATTTAATTATCAAATAGGCCGCATGTGTACTAAAAGTTACTGCAACAATATTTTACTAAGATTCATCAGACAGTTTTACTTTTTATAGTGTGAAGTGCGCTAAAATCTTCAAGCTTTAAAAAACATTTCTTTGTCATTGTTGTAGTAGTAGGTAATTCTTGAGCTCTAACTGATAAATCGATTGATGCTTACAACATGTGAAGATATTTTATCTCCTTCTTATATCTTCTATCTGTCTATCTTCTTCTATCTTTTATATCTATCTATATAAATAAAAATCAATGTTTGTATGTTTGTCCTCTATGCGTTCCAAAACCATTGATCAGATTGTGATGAAACTTTAGTAGGGTGTTCTGGGGACGCCCGCGAGAGTTTTTGACCCAAAAAATCTATATAAGAAAGGCATTGCTACGCCTGCCGGATACAGTTTGCATTATATATATATTTTTTATACTTATTATTTTATATACTATATATTTATGTACTTGTTTGGAGTCTGGACGTGTTGTCTCCAAACCCGCCGGCCCTCACAATAGCAATTAGGGTAACCAAAAGAAGAAATCGAACTTCTTCAGTTTATTAGGAGAATTTGTTTTCATAGAGTAGCAAGTCGCAGCAGGCTGGAGAGATAAGAGAAGGGGAGGGCCTGTGCCGTGCTGTAAAACAATTTAAGATTATAATCAAATATTTTAATAACACCTTCATTGCGTATTAAGTGTTATTAAATTACTTAATTTGGAATGCGATTACGTGTAGAATAATACAGGTATTGAAGCACAATACATTCGCTTTGATGGACTCGGTGAAAGCTATGAGCTTCGATACGCGGTTGCTTTCATGTGGTCGAATCGGTCGAGCTTTATATTACTCCGCGATGAAATTGCGTATTATAATCAGTCTCTGTCTATGGTTCTAATATGAATTACACTGGGTAGGGTTGTCTCATTATCGTTGCAAAATAAATGCCACGGCCAGGTCTACTCTAGAATACAATGTTTTAAAAAAAGAAATTATTCCCGTGATTACGATCAGTGCAATTCAATTGAATTTTTAGATTATTTATATTAACCTTGGATACACATAGGTACATATATACGGCGATTAAGTATCTATTTTTTACTTTTTATACATATATTGTATGTATGTAAAAATATCCTACCCTTATATTTATGTCTGTTTGTACATTTTTCTTGGTAAGATATATGCTGTTCTCTAATAATTTCAGTAAACATACATAGTAGATCTTTGCTTGTATCTACCATTTTATACACTCTTGTTTCATGTGGTATTTAGTTTCTTAATCATGATCTATTGCTGGACAGCTCTTGCAGTATCAGACACAGTAGAGTAAATATATAAAAGCTCTGAAACCATGTGGGTATAATGTCAAACATGACATGTGTATTATAGCAATCACTGACACAGCAAATATATATGTATATTGTTGACTAAAATATGTATTTAATTTTAGTGTATATTTTGACAGCCCTACATAAAATAATACTAGCTAAAAGGTATTTATCTTTGTGAGAACATCGTTAACTGAGTGTTTCTATCATTTGTTAGGTTGCTAGGAAGTGCCGTAATTATTTATTTTTAGTATTATTCAATTTGTCTTTTCCTGTTATTATGTAATAAATCGACGATTGGATTATTGGAGAGTCGTGAACTCTCTGCTTAGCAAGATACCAAACAAGATAGTATTACCTAATATACATATAGTAATGTATTGTAATGTCAAGTTTGGGCTAGAGATAAATAAAATAAGTAGGTTTGGAGTAACCGGTTAATCCCTTCCGACTTAAAAAACTTTCCCTAATAGTAATTTATACTATCCCTGAGTAACATAGGCTATTTTGATACGTAGGTATAGTTTTCAGTAACAAATATTCACGTCAGAAGAAAGCAAACCATTTCGCTAGTTCAGTGATGTGTATTATTTATTATGTATAAATTTAATATATCTAGCACGGTAATGGTTTTCTACGTTAAACGTTAAATGAGTTGTTAATTGGGTTCAAGTACACTATAACTATGTATAAATTATTAGTGTACATTTTACAGCATGTTATTTGATGAAATTGTTTAAGACAATGACTGTTTATGGGGTTTTAAACTCTTCTAGATATTAACGGAAACTCGAACATTCAAGTTCCTTAAGACGTCTTTGACAATATAACAAATTTAATTTACCTACCATCCGCATATATTTCAAAAAGTCATAAAGTCACTACTTAAAATGTAGGTAGGTATATATATGTACATAGGTACCTGCTTCTCAAATCTGACGGCGTCAACTCGAACAAAAATCTGTTGTGCCTTCCTATTAAGTTTATACAGTGTACGAGCACAAGTAAAGCAAACTAGAAAATTTATAATAGTTAGGTTATTATTACTTAAGATGCTTCCTTAAATTATATATAATCCATGTTTGTGTATCCTGCCTTGGCAACCAATTCAACATCTGTCCTACATTTACGACACTTGATAGATTATATATATATTTTTTCTGTCAAATGTTTGGTCAGTCGTGTCGACATGAACCAACTACATTGCTTACACAAATATTATGTTATTGCGAAAAGTGAAATTGACTCCCGGAAGCCAAGAGAGTGGTTGTACTTTGTACAAATCACATGCGAACAATCAGTCGTTCGAGAGAACGTCGACGCTGAATAGACTCCATTGAAGACGAGTCCATTGAAGAACAACGCTATTTAATACTCAATCGCTTATTCAAATACAAAACACAAAAACAAATACTTATAAACACACATAGTGTTCTGTTAATGAAGAAATATTACGCAGAGCTTTGTTTGGAATGTAAAACAAGAGAAACGAGGAAATGCATCTATAGTACTTTTATACTCTGTGTCAGACACTGCGGTAATGGTTCGACGATTATCTATTATTTTGTAGTACGATTCAAACTGTCTCGGCAATTTCCGTCCTTTTTTTGGATGTAATTGTCTTATATTTTGTTGGCTCGCTTGAAAAAGGTAGCTTCATTTCCTCAAACACCTGTTACGTTAGATAATTTTCGATTTTTGACTACAACTTTATAAAAAAGCAAAAAAGGATATTTACTTAAGCCTACTGAGATGAAATGTTTTATTACGAAATCAAAACATTTAAATCTCAGAATTAACTGAAAATACTCGAGGCTCACAACAAAAATCTTTTCGCTTAATTTTTATTGTACAGAATTATACGATCATCACTTTCTCCCGGACCAAGTAGTTCTTCATGCCGAGATGTGTTATCTTGTGTTATACTGTCTCTTTTCATCTCGTTATCATAAGTAAATGACGTTTTGCATATGATTTCTTATAAATCGTAGACTAAGTATTTTTTATCTGCTGTATTCTTCGTATTTATTTTGCTTAGAAGTTGGCTGGAGATTTAACAAATGTAGAATTATTAGTCAATGTAAGCTAGTGACTATTATTTCATTTAACATTACTGGTAGCTCTCATCGATCGTTACCATATTATTATCTTCACATCCCAGTAAAACATATACACAAGTAAAGTAAAGTGTGTTCTGTGTACCTCTAAAACTCACGGTGAACCGAAACACTACCCAACGCAGGCAACCTCAACGACATTATCTCTGTAGGTTTCCTATAAACTAACTCAGAACAGTCAAACGACTGTAGGTGACAGTGTCTTTAATAAAAACATTAATTAATGCTTGATTATCTGTGAACTTTCCAAGTTAAAGTAGCAATTTCGAGTAATTCATCAACTCGTCCTACATGCCTGCGGTCCATTTAGGACGACTTGCAGAAAATCAAAATAAATAATATTTTCATATTTTTATGTTCATAAAAATATGAAAACATTTGTATGTTATTCGTAATAGTTTTTTTTTCGTATTTTTAATACTTTTTATTTTTGTGATTGGATACACCAATCAAAAACCATTGTAGATACTGTCCATACCATAAATAAACAGGTATTCTAATTGAATTACACAATTTTTAAAAGCCTGCAATTTTTTTAGAAGCTACAGTGTGATGAGAAACTGCATTTCTCGTCTCACAGTCACGGTTGTGACAGATTCTTGTGCAATTCGGTTGGCGGCCAGATCCCCTTTTCTATGGCAAGTACCGGCGTCATGCAAACCACCGGTATTGTACTCCGCAACATCCGTGGGAAATCTCTAAAATGGGCCGTGCATGCATAAGTAACTGGTTCCTTATATCACCAAGAGTTGTGTTATTATTCGATTATGAAAGTTATGCATAAGAAAATAAAATTGTTCAATTTGATATTAAGTGAATAAGAAAAGTCTAAGAATAAAACTGGTCTAAGATCCGGTATTTTAAGTACTTAAAATGGCTTTGGTAGATTGTGGTATCCGCGCTGATTGCGAGTTCACCATTCAAGTTTTCGAGAGCTTGGCTCACAGAATTAAGGTTTTTCTATGAACATATTATGTCTTAAAAATACTTACGCATATTCTAACTTGAGTGAGTATTTTTATTAAGACCATTTTTAAACACGTATTAGTGGTATAGCAAATAAAACAAAAATAATTGTTTGTTACAGCAATGTAGACCCATCTTTCAGAGGTACATGTAAATACGCCTATAACGGAATGCCCGCACCTTAATATGAGCATGTGGCGTCACAAAAATGGTTATAACCTTTGATCTTTAATAATATGAAATCGTTCAAAGATTTAGAGGCAATGTTATACATATCTACATAAACTAATATTAGGTATAAGGAAAGGGATGGTAATCTTCGAAAATATTGAAAAAATATGTTTAACCATTGGAAATGTACACTATTTTAGATGTACAAATACATAGACGATTTTTCTAGAAATGAGGGCGCGCCGATTGTTCACTTGATAAAACTTTACTTAGCTTTTGATAAACGAGAATAGAGCTATTCTGCTTTGAAGTCCAAACTTTTCTCTACTTCTATTTCAAAAAATTGGAAAACATTTTCTCCGTGTTTGGAAATCATGAGTCATGAAGATTTTCCGCAGGATCATATTCACATCGTTTGCGGTGAAAATGGGTTTGTTCACCGAGCTTTACATTCGAATCCACTTACTATCACAACTCGAATATTATTTATATAATCGATCTCTTTATCCTCCAACGCTCAGTATTAGTAGAATATAGACATTCATCCTTGACTTGATAATATTTGTTTACACGTTAGATTAGCAAATTTACAACGCCTACATAGTATTTTTTGTGTAAAACATTATCGGAAACATGTGATGAAACTACTTATTTTGTGTAATTACTAATCACTTTCGGTTGGTTGGCTTATACAAGCATTACGCACTTCAATATTTATGAGGAATCAATGAATTGGAATCACCTCACACATGTAGGGCTAGGTCGTGTTGTTTCTTTGTCAAGACTTTGCAATATAGCTAAGACTACTCAGTAAACAGGAACCAGTATCTAACTAGGTACTTACATTCACACGTGTGTTTTATTAGTTCTAATCTGACTTCATTACGTGTCCGTATCATCGCTTAGTAAAACCTTGATCATTGGACTCCAACGAGACGTTGCAGATGAATTATTAATAATTATATTAACTAGAGATCGCGTGGTGGTCGAATTTCGACCATGGTTTATTTCATTGGCCAATATTATTTGACCTGTCATTGTATAGACTTTTGTACCATGACAGGTCAAAATATATACTGGACACTCATAGCTGTATGTACCCGTTTTTGCATTTGTTTTAACTTTGTAGCAAATATTGTTCAAAAATTTTAGCATTCATCACTTCTTCTCTGTATAAACTATAAGTTGCGAAATTTCATACTCCTCCGTCCGCCCAATTTTCGTAAAAAGGGATCCAAAGTTTTCGCTTCACGTATTAATATATAGATACCAACGATGTACCTATCACGAAATTTTTACATAGTGATATAATGTTAGAAATGAAATTTATTCTTAAAAGCATAATACACCCAAAAGTTGCATGTAAAAAATTCAATTTTAGGGCACACGTTTATCGTCGCGTGTGGTGGACTTATGCGGTAAAACGCTCTCTGAACCAGATGTCTTATACACCATGACTCCTAGTATTAAACACATTTTTTGTTTAATATTCGTTTACTCTGCATACAATGTGATCAAAGAACCTGCGTGGAAGGAATGAATATCGTGAAGGAATATCGATACCACCTTCGACGCTATTTACCTTTAACGTTGGTCCAATGTAAACCAAGGCTTGTTTGCTTAATGATTAGTGATCCTGACTGCTGAGTCAGAGGTCGTGGGTTCGATTCCGATCCAAATCAAATAATTGTGTGATCAGTGAGATAAATAAAATTGAAGTGTCTGTTTGTAATGTCAAAATAATATTTTTTTTTTAAACTCATACAGTTATTTGCACAATACCTATGCCTAAAAATCAGTTTTTTTAATTTTCGTCTGTCTATCTGTTTGTTCCGGCTAATCTCCGGAACGGGTGGACCGATTTCCACGGGAATTTCATTGGCAGGTAGCTGGTGTTATAAGGAGTAACTTAGGCTACTTTTATTTTGAAAAAAAAAACAATTAGGGTTTTTCGCAAAATATGTATACGCGAGCGAAGCGGTCTAGTCTATAATAATATGTTTTGTAAGTTTGTTAACACACACAAGCCCATGTGCGGAATAATATCGTTGTATCGCTTTTGCTTCTAATCAATAAAGGTGACTTTTTCAGTTGAGTTGACACCGTCCACAATCAGCTCGACGGCCTTTTTTATGTATACTGTACTAAGCGCATAGATATATATATACATGTAGCCAGCTGGTGTTTCTGTCCTAGTGGCCCCTACGGTTACAGGAAATACAGGACACTCGGGTACGCGACCCTGGCCTCTGCGAGCTACTGCAGTCTCAGTCCCGTTCCCCATCCGAGACTTGCGGAATCCCTTACCCTAGGTTCCTCTCCCTACCCATTTTTCCTTTTACAAATTAACCTTCTTCCTTCTTTCCTTCTTAAAATGACTGTATTACCAAGGAGGGTTGGCGGCCGGCCATCAAACATACCAGCCAAAACCCTTTGTAATGTTACACATTCGCTCCGACCCCACGGTAAATGGCAGCTAGATGATGACTGTACTAAGCGCATAGACTTATCTTTATATATTTCTTCTGTGCGTGTGTGTTCCTGAACTCCTCTTGTGTGTCTTCAGGTGGATTCGAGAATGGTTTAGATTTACAATTGGACCCGGTAGATAGCGCGATAGGGTTCCAGGAATAATATGTTTTTAATTTCAATCAGGACGTCTGTCGGGTCCGCTAGTTACATTATATACTCCCAATCTCTCTTTTTCTTAATTTGGCATAGATTGGTTTCTCTTTAGCTAATGTTACCAAACGAGACAAGTAATCGGAACCTTTACTATCGCATTCAGAATCAGAACACATTTCCTGTAATTAAACAACTCCATTTTACCAATATTTTGATCGCCTTTTGACGTAATGATCTTTATAATGTCTAATAAAATAGTCGTGTAAATCGCCGCGCCTACCGTTCGCCGTTTTGCACTCACAATCGTTACGAAATGTTTATATTAGCCGCCTCGTCGTTACCCATGTCCGCAGGCGCCATATGCCCGACTTTCACCAAGATATTACAATAGTAGTTGGCACCTTCCAACTGGATCACGCATTGGAGAATTATTAATAATATAATTATGTAATATTCATATTATAAATTATACTTCACGTAGATATTTTTAGGAGAAAGAGCATCCGATACCATGTACTGGATATCACTCTGATATGTTATCGGACAAGACGATTTGGAATTAAACATAACTTTTTATCTATGTATGACGCCAACGCAAATATTTTTATTCAAGATAAAACATTGTCATTTGGATCTCATTTTTTATTATGATTGTTCTGTTTTGAATCAGTACGAACGGTAATTTCAGCCCACATGGAATGTAACTAGTGTTTACTGTGAACCTTGACAATGCTGCGTGAATATAAGCGTAGGTTCTGAGGCCATTATAATTTTCATTATAAAACATTCGTGTGCGATCTCCCTAATTTTGATCCCAACAGATACTGTCAGAAGTGTAATCTTGTAATAAGTGTGTTGCTGGTAAAAAAAAATCTCTAAATGAAGCACTATTTTTTAATTTTTATCTTTAATGCCATCGGTTAGTTATCCATTTCAGGTATTTTTAGAAGCGCATGGCCTAAGCTAAGAACTAAGCTTCGAGATTTTGTTACTTAGTAAAATATTACTGAGCAATAAAGGTAATCTCTAAAAGAGGCTGCGTGGGCTCGATTTATTTATAGTCCTTGCTAGTTATGACTTCATCGCATCAGCGCGATCTGTCCACATTTTTGCTGAGAGACATTATGCCAGCTGTCCTCGGTCACACTTTATGCCTTAATAGTTCACAAAAATACAATCAAACATCATTTTACGAATTTCACCAGTGTCAAGGCCTGTATTATCTTCGCGGTTGCATTTTTTGTACAACCATTTTTTGTGTTACGCAGAAATAGTCTGAGTAACCATCGGTCAGGTGGCTCGGAGTGACTCAACGGGGCAAATCATTTCTTATTTCCTGTACCGCAAAACTAATTGTGTTCTATTAGTTCCGCTAGATACCAAAACTAACTAAACCTCGGTAATTTTAGTATTGCTAACACGGCAACTTAGCCCGTATCCCTGTCTTAGAAAGAACTCTTACGAATTAAATTAATCATATACAAATTCTTGAAGCTTCCTGCTTCCTGTCGCTTGAGAGCTTTATGAATTTAAAAAGCGTTGTCGTATTTATGTATCTGAACATAAATGCAGGTCACGTTTCTATTACCTTATTGTATTCGTTAATGTCTAGGTAATTTTTTATTGAGTTCATCCTAATATAGACTTAGTGTTCCCAGCTATTTGTTTCCTACATGCCAATTATAGATATCTGTTTGAAGCCTTGCAAAACTCCAGTTAATGATGGTTAGAATTAACACGAGCGTTTGACCATGTTAAGAGTTACGGATGAATTATACATTGATATATTAAGTGGTAAAGGGGCAAGAATTCTTTTTTCTTCACCGTCTGCTCGACTTGTTTTCCATATTTGTTCATAGTGAATCACTGCTTGTCGAACTTGTTTAGTAATGGTAAAGTCAACATATATTAATTGTTTGTAGGGAATCGTGATCTCCTTTATTTGGATCGTCATTTGGTTTTCCTTGAGACTATGCCTTGGTTTCCGGGCCTCATTCAATTTATTCCTTGTGTGTAGGACAGCTGTCCTATGGAGCCGCCACTAATAGACGACTATTTATATTGAATGTTAAAAAGATGTGAGTGTTCATAACACAAAGCAAAGAGATGGATATCGGCCGGTTCCAGCAGATGTTAAGGCAAACCACGCAATAGTGTCTAGAGACGGTCTGACCTATTAAAATTCCAAAACATGTGCATTAAAGAATGCATCGATCGATGGTTTGTAAATAACCACGCGATGTAAATATTTATTAAGAATGTTTTCAACTTCTTGTCCTCTTTTACGCTATTTATAAATGTACTTCCTTTCCGTGATACTTTTCGGATTGCAATGAAATATAATTTTATTTATTTGGAATAACAAACAGTTACACATTACATAACACAAGGTTAAGTAAAGAATTTAAACATATTTAAGCAAATATGCACTCTCACTGTTATTCACAGAAAACATAGTGAACTAGCAATTTTTAAAAGGATATGATTTGGAGGTTTCTCGAAGCCATAAGTCTGAGCAGGGCACTATAAACGAAGGTGCGCTACAAAAGACCAGAATTGGTCGACGTAGCACTAAGCACTTAAAACATTAATAATAACAAGGTATATAAATCTAATTGAACGAAATCCTATTGAGCACAGCTATAGAGTAAGAATTAGGCTGTTTCGAAATTTATTGACATGCATTGCATTGAAAAAAAACTATCCGTTTACAAGTTATGACCGTTTGCATTTTGAGGTATTTTTACCTCCGTTTCTCATAAAAACAAGTGGAACGTGTTAAATTATATAATTTAAATCGTACATATTTTTTTTTATTTTGGAAGTATTCGCTTAGTTATTGAGAAAATCCATAACAACCAACTCAAAAAAAATTCTAAGTTTTTTATACATTTTCTTAGTAACGGAATGAAAAATTCTAAAATAAAAAAATATGTACTATTTAAAATCTTTCTGTACACTTTCCACCTACTTTTATAAATTTAAAAACGGAGGTAAAAATACCTCAAAATTCAAACGATCATAACTTGTAAACGAAGTTTTTTCCAAAATCCTTATTGTAACTGCATGCTAGAGCCTTTCAGTGATTTAAATAAGTTGTCCGTTTTCAAACACACCCCTTGTATATAGTTTTAACACCCTTTCTCCTATTGACAGTTTTTGATTCAACATAGCATAATAATTTTTATAAATACCACTTAGAATGCATGTGTTCTTTATATATTCTGATCAAATGTTTGAATAATTTGTAAACAGTAAAAGCAAGCAACCTAAATACATAAGTATTTTGTGTTAGCTGTTCGATCCGTCACGTATGTGTCAAATTTAAAAACGCGTTGCTCTCTCGGTTGCAGTGAAGCTTAGATTTTAACTTGAGAACCATAAGTTAATGTATCAATGAGGTTGTGGGGGCGGCTCAGCGTAGGCGCTCGACCTCAGCCTCTCGCGTGGGACGCAGGTGCCAACGCACCTTTCCAGTTTCCACGGATCAACCACTCTGAGTCTTCGATCTGAATCGACTTTAATCGCCTCTGTTAACTGTTACAATTGTATTGCAACAGCCGAACCTTCACCCCATTTAGTAAATTGTATCTTTTTACCTAACCGCTTTGATATCATCTTTGTAGGCAGTATTACACACACGGTATTAGTATTTTCGTTAACACCATGAACTAAGTTAACTGCTTGTGTTTGGAGTGGGTTCACGTCTTGATTGTAAGTCCGAGGCCTTAGTCATTTCGCTACAACCACTTATATCAATCAAGTGTTGATTTAGCAACTTTCTTAAATATCTGTTTCCTTTTCTTCCAAGTTGTTATATAAGTGTTGTATGTAATACTCAAGATGCTTATGCATTACGAGTAAGTTACGTTGCCCTTTGTTCTTAGGGTCAGACGAGTGCAGCGTAACTGTAGTGTAATCCGTTTAGCGTTATAAATAAACAATTAAATCGCGTGAATCAAAGTCTTTGTGATAGTATTCAAAACAGGTTTACTTTGAAAGTGCTATCTGCCATCGCACTAATGTAATTACGTAATGCTGAACCTTAACAACTGCTCGTCATAGCATCAATGATGCAGAGGCAACTTGTTTTTGAGATAACATTGGACTAAGCTTTTTTAATACTGAATTATAGTCATCACAGTCATCACAGCTGATGATTACGAAGAATATGCATATTTCATTTGCCAGGGCGATGACGCTACTAAACATTTATCACCTTTCTCACTTGCTATCACAAGAGAGAGTGAAATGCGAGTTCGCTAATTGCTCCCCAATTAACTAATACAAATTCAGTGTAGAGAGTGGCCTGCCCGCTCCACTTGCTATATGTTATAGCGTGGTGTATGAAAGTACTTAATCGTCAACTCTTTACGATTGCAGCGCTCTATGTTTGAAAAATTACACGTGTTCAAACTGTTAGAACGCTTCACATTTTTTTTTAATGAATGTACTTGCTTAGGAATCTATCTTACTGTTTGTTTGCGTATTGTTAAATAGCTCTTTTTATCTGTAGTGTATTTTTTATCAAATTGTGTTTTAGTATCAAACTTGTAAATCTAAGGAGATTATTCAAGCTATTTTATTTTTTGTGAAGGTAATATAAGAGCTCAACGACTACTGTTTTCTTTGAAATAAAGTTACATAGATCTGAAACAAGCTTTAACTGTTTTCCCCAAGGAAAAATCAAAGACCATCCAAACTGAGCAAAAGTACTTAGTGAGTTATGAAGAGTTTAAAGCGCGATCATTTAAAACTAAAACAACATTCTTAAATAGCAATGATTTAAGACAGTAGTTTGAAAAGTTGTTGTAAAAGAAAATAAATGATTGTAAAAAAAATATTTCTTATTTTCTAGTCTTGTTATCGGTCTTTGATACGTGTGCAAATGTTCAAGTTAATCGGACCTCTTGAAGTAAGTTGAGAGATTCCGTTACATAGATAATAGAAATTGATAAGAAATTCAACTGATAAGTAACCTTGTCGTACAAGTAACATGTACTTTTAAAACACAGCCAACTACTGCCATAAGATGCAAACACCTTTACCAATTTTAAACATTGCAGGCTTATAAACGCTTGTGACTCTTAAAATTGGCCGTATTTTAAAAACCAAAAACGTCATTTCAAAAGTGTATACATATTGCTAAATGAATTTCAAACCAGAACGCATTCTAACCGTACATTAAAAAGTAGTAGGCACATTAATTAGTACTACTATTGGCTGATATGGCCTGATTTTATACATGTAAATATATATTTTATGCACCAATGAGATTCCAAGCAAACAAGCTATGTAAATTAATACCTTACATACTTTACATTTGCATAAATATTCTTAATAGAGCCATTTATCTAATTGATAACGAATTTTTTTTCATTTAAATTTCTCTTAAGTTTTCTAATCGCATAGCTTAAACATCCTCAGTCACTAAAGCTGCAGTGTAATGTGTGTGTGTGTTATTTCACGTCTAAATCTTTGTAAATAAAATACTTCTCTAATACCTATATTCTGCAAGAAGTCTATTTCTTTTTCGTTAGTGTGTTTAATATGTTGAAGTATGAGTTCGTTCAACGGTTAGGTTTTAAAACCCAGTGCTCTCAAGTAATAGCGTATCGTCTGCGAGGATCATTATGTGTACCGTTTCTAACAGTGCAAATAAACGATATTGAAGTGTAATAACATACTTTTTGTTCGTTTATAATACCGGCTTAAACTGTTCCGCTTCTGTGAATTTAGTTCGATTATTTTCTGTCATTTGTTTTATCAAATTACTTGTTTTGATTTATACTAACATACCTTTATAACTAGTTTATACTAATTATCGCTTGGGGCGCTACTTTATAAATAATACACTATTTTGCACATAATATTGATGAAATTTAAAACAAACGCAATTAAACAACCAGTTATGTTCTGTCTTCCTTAAAATAAATATCACAATTTTCGTAGAAAAAAAATATTTCAGTCTACAATTCAACCTTAAATCTAACATTACCCTTGTTATGACGTCTTCGGAATAAAAATGGAATAAAATATAAGTACTTCTAATTTCTTACGTAAATTAAGCTTAAGAATTAGGCATAAGACTTTGTTTATCATAATAAACAAAAAACTTCTAATTATGGTATTTTCGCGTGAGCGGAAATCAAAATCAGACTTTTATTTTTCATCGGAAGTATAGAAGGTTGTTTTAAATTGAAGTTCTAGGCAATGATCACATTTTTGGTAGGGCAAAACTGGACATACTTCGCTTGCCTTTTATATACTCGGTTTTTTTTTCCATGGTGTGCATGATGGCAAAAAGTTAGATCGACCACGTTATCATCTAAAGGCTACGTACGTACAACATAGTCGGCTACTTCTTATAAATCCTCTTATTCACTGGCCAAACCTTCTTTTTCTGTATATGATCTGGTTTTAATGGAGATTCTTCTATGAATGAAAATAATCGAATTTTAACTTATTATAAATTGCAATAAGCAACAAATAAATATATCACTGCAAAAATTAAAATAACTAAATCTAAAAAAACTTACCTTTAATACTAACCATCGCCTCCATACTCGAGACAGTGATTCCCGGGAAACGCACGGTCACTTTCCACCATGTCTCGGGGTATACTTTGTTGTACATTGCGGCTAATTGAAGTAATTTAAAACTATTCCCAATAAACCGATTGCACGCCGCGTCTCAAGCGATGATTAGTATTGGATATGGAACAGGTAGTATCATAGCTAGGTGCCTGGTCGGAGGGTCTTCACTTTGAGCTCATAATTCCTGGCGGCACCTATTGTGTCTAGAGGGCTTGTTTTATGCCTGAAACGACTCGCATAGTTTTGACAGCTCCTTCAAACATTTGAGTCGAGACGTACGTAGACTTTGTACGTACGTACGTAGAATTGGCAGATCATAGAGGACATAAACATGTAATAATATTTGACCATCAATTGTACCTATGTATCACAAATAAATTTCTGATTCCTAGCTTTCTGTAAAGAACGCGATAAAGGTATTAGGCATTCAGTTTCATATCCTACATCTATACTAATATTATAAAGCTGAAGAGTTTGTTTGTTTGGTTGAACGCGCTAATCTCAAGAATAAAGAAAGAATAAAAAGAAAGAAAGAAGTTCGAATTGAAAAATTCTTTTTAATGTTGGATAGCTTATTTATCAAGGAAGGTTATAGGCTATATAACATCTCGCTACGACCAACAGAAGCGGGGCAGTGACCATAAACGCATGTAATACTGCGGGTACGGTTAGTTATGTATAAAACAGTCAGTTCTATGACTAAGCCATTTTTTTTTGTTTCTCTTCTTTTTCACTCGGGGTCTTTTTTTTTAGTTTTCGTTTTAATTTCTAATTTTCAAACTAAATTCCCATGAACTCAATGTGATATTTTGCAAATTATGAACTAAGATTGACACAACTAAGTTATGAACCAAAGCTTTTTAAAGTTAATTTAACATAATGAAAAAAGGAACGCAGAGAATTTACAGTAAGCGCTCGATCTTCAGGTTCTCTCTATGTACAAGTATAGTGATAGTCGCGTTAAGTACGACCATTATGAGAATAACTTTAATTGAACTACTAGCTGCGCCCCGCGTAAATCCCGGTACCGTGGGAATATCGAGATAAAAAGTAGCCTATGTGTTAATCCAGGTCTCCAGCTATCTACATACCAAGTTTCATCGCAATCGGTTCAGTTGTTTTTACGTGAAAGAGGAACAAACATCCATATATCTTCACAAGCTTTCACGTTTATAATATTAGTAAGATAGTTTAGAAAAACCTTAAAAAACACGCTTTAATAGCCAACAGAATTCAAAAGTCAAAAAGAGTTATCCTATCCACCTTCTGGCTACATCATCAGACCATTGTTACAAAGCCCAATCTGTTGGACTCGTCGTTTGGACGAGTAACAATAAACATGGGCCCATATACTAAATTATAGTATTGTCATCCGAACTAAATACCACCAACCATAACCAGTGAAGCTAATAAAAGCGTGTTAAAAATATTCGTCATTAGTAGGTAATGTTTCACGTTACGGAGGAAAATACAGACTTGTCTTGTATACAGCGTGTAAGTTTGAGCTACGCGATAAACTTACAATAACCTCTTTCTGTTTATACTTAACACAATACCAAAGTCAGTTCATCATAAAAATGCGAGATTAAGGATTTATAGTCATTAGTTTCATTTGGCGCTACGCAATGTACATGCAACATGCGTAGGTATTCTTTTTGTACGGTACGGTAAAAGACCTTAAACGTTCGGCGCCGTCAAGACCAGCTGGTTGCATAAAATGTTTAATTGTTGTTTGATTGATTACATTGCAATTTTACATTTTTTCGTTAAAATGTTATGTATACTCATTGTGATATCACTTTTAAGCAAACAATCTAAAATAAAAAAAAATGATGAATTTTCCGGCCGAAAAATCCGATGATTTTCGACTCAGAATATTGGTCGGAATACACTATTTCAGGATTCGGTACAGTGTCTCTTACACCCATAGTCTTTGGGACCAGCATAAATTTAGTTGCCTATACTGGCAGCCTTAGCATTTATCAGTTTCTCGTCTAAGACCAGTACCAAGGTGTCTACTCCCTAAGCTATGCTCTAATTACTGTTTATAATTTATTAATAAATCTAGTTCTACTATTGATTGTATTCCTCATCAGTCTCCATTGTTATTCGCGATTTCGATCTAACCGGTCTCAATCACGATTTATATTTGTAAATGAGATATTAGTTACACACCTACGCTTGCCACTCAAATTGAATGATTGGCTCCACGACAACAAGCATCTGAATTAGACTTATAATCTTGAATGGATGTTTACAGTATGGATGTAACAGTGGGCAAGGTAATAGGTTTGTTTGCCAGACTCGTGTTCTACTTTCTTTCTGACTAATTACATTATAGTCTACATGAACAAGACAGTATTACTTTGACAATAATTATTTACATTTTTAAGCACGACTGTCAGCAATGTAGAATCTATTATATGAATGCTGCTATTAAAAATCGGCTCACGGGCGGCGTTAATATATGTAGTAAACTCCAACATATAACTTTACAACATAATATGTATTAACTTCTGACATTTCAAACATACATAGTTGCAGCTTTCTAACTTGTCTAGCGATCAAGTAATTAAATTTCTGATTGCTTAAAAGTTAAATAGTGGAAATAATTATTATCGGTGTGTTATTTTAATCAGGTTATTTCATATGATCTCAAGATTATTCTCTATCTCATCGCTAAACGAAATTGTAGTTATGTTTATCTAGGACTATTCGAGCAAAGGAGGTTTATGATCTATCCATCGGAGGAGTTTTTTTGTTTTACTCCAAATAACACTAAACAGTAATCTGTTAGACATTCTTTTTGTTGTTCATTAAGAACACAATGCTACTGTACATAACAAATGTCTTACATTTTAATATGACAATCATTACTTCCTTTAATGATTCACGGCATGTTAACTGTGATATTTTCGATCTCGCTCGTCCAAAAAGCTTCCTATTTGGGAGTGTCACCGTTTGTGTGCACTATTTTTATCCGTTGCGGCATGCGCCGGCACGCGCTCCGACCTTTCAGTTTTATGATTTGTGGACGTTCTGATTCTGTTATTGATAATCAACTCGTCTCGCTCATTTCATTTTATCCTTCTTTATGGTTCATACCAATGATCTTATCCATAGTCGTTCGTTTTGGGAATTTTGCTCTAGTCAGTGGCATAAAAGTTTCTTTGAGACACATTTTTTAATAATGTTTCCGCTTTGGACACGTTATACTATTTCTGTTCCAAAGAGTTTTAATGTAACTCTTTGATATAATATGGAAGTTATATGTTGGTAGCTGTTAGTATGTTATTGAAATTTTTCGATCTTACTTTTTAAATATTAATTTTCTTATCTAATTGCTGCTCTCCGACATTTATTGTAACAAGAGTTTTGATTTTTCGTACGTATGTAAATCAACAATTTTATATATATTTTTTTTCTATTAGTTTTTCTCTCTCAATTACATTTATATTCGATAAGGTTTTCTTAAAATAAGAAATGATAAAAACATGAAAAATCTTGACACTTACATATACCATGAATGTAGAACATTTTTAGTATTTATTAGAAATGACAAATAATTTTTATTTTTTGTGTTCTTTTTTGTAAATACACCAATAACTGCCACTGTCTCTCCGAATCATTTTGATCCATCCTAAGGTTGCCTGGAAGAGATTGCATCTAGCAATAAGGCCGCCCTTTGTACATTATATTAAGATTGATATAATTATATAAATGTATATTACTTTCATTAGTGTACAAATAAAGAGTTATCTATCTATCTATACCTACATTCACAATACGTCAGAGTCTACAACTCGTCTTTTTACTAAAGGTAATATGTTGTAAATATATTACATTTATTCCTATTTCTGACTACCGTTGTCCTGTACTTCGAACTCCATTCAGCTTATTCTTAGGTCCACTATTATCGACCTATTTCTCGGTCGGCTTTCAAGAGTCACAGTGAGCCTATTATAGGATTTTATAACAATAATGTTTATTTACTTTATTTTATAAACGCTTATTATCGCCGCTATAAATAATTACTGCTTTGGTTGTGAGATAGAAAAACACAAGATGTTTTCTTAATTACCTTAATCGTAAAAATCTGTAAACGTAAATAGTTACTTATTCGTGTACTTGTTCTGAACCCGTTATTAAAATTCTACAAGCACAATCGCAACGGATTTCTCATCGTAATGCGTTAGCATGTTCAAGTTTTAGTTTACAGCAAAATAATAATAGAAAAAGATCGGTCGCGTGCTTGCTTTCACAATTGCATGTCTAATGGGATGTTACCCTAAAGAGCCATCACCTGAAGATGTCGAGAATAGTTTGTTCACTGATAAAAACTGCAACAGTCTCGTTTTACATATTATTATATAACTAAATTGTATAACGAGTAATTTTGTTGACTCAAGCAGTAAGTAATCTTTTATGGAGGTCAATTCTATTAACAATAGAACATTTTTAGAGGTCAAGGCACCCACACCTTCTAGGAATTAAGTCGTAGTTACATGTGGCTGAATGTGGCAAAATATTGAATACTAGAAAGTGAGTGGAAGGACGATTGAACATCAGAAGTATTAAAAAAAAAATAGTCAAAATAGTGTTTACATAACAATATTTTATTTTAAAGCGTTTCGTTATCAATCCAATACCGGTTGAGCCGCTACTGTTAGAATTTTTTAGATAATGGAATGAAATAGGTAATATGAGGGTCAACTCAGGTTGGGTGGCAGAATCCCTTAGCACTTTTAAAATGTGAATAAAATATTAACCTTATCCTATTAAAGTAGAACTGAAAGTCGTATGCAAGCAGTATAATCTGGTCCATCTCTCTCGATTACGCGAGCATGCTCGAACAGACACGAGCATGTTGGAACATCAGCGTTCTTCTTTTGCTAATAGCGCCATAACAACCAAATGCCAATACAACAATCTTTTAAAAAATATAACAAATGCTACCCTCCCGAATATCCGCGATTGCTCGAGCATACGTGAAGCTGTTCGAGCAGCGCGTGTTTTACGCTAGGTGTGAGAGGCAGCTAAGAACATGCTCGAATATTTATCCGCTCAATCTGAGTTGACCATAAATGATGCATACTAACAACAAACATTACCCTATATCAAGTTAACAATTACATAGAATAACTCCGTCTCATTCCGACAGTGTCGTTTAAAATTCATTTATGGTTAATGTTCTTCATATTTCAATGCCACATTTTATGACATCATATAGTGTGATGTAAGTTTTATTATGAGATATACACAAATGATATTTTACGTCTAAAAGAGCTTAGTGATGGATTATATCATAACTTATATGTATACATAAAAGTTCTTTATACCATTCAATGTTTTTATTTTCAGTTTATACAAATACTAACAACCCGCCCCGGTTTCGCAATTGTAGCAGAGACATCTTCAACAGTCATCATCATATTTCAACCAATTTACACAAAACCTTAACAAATTATATACCTAAACCTTCCTCATGAATCGCTCTATCTATTGGTGAAAACCGCATGAAAATCCGTTTAGTAGTTTTTGGGTGTATCGCGAACAGACAGACAGACGCGGCGGGGGCTTTGTTTTATAATATGTAGTGATATTGCGGATACCTAAATAAAAGAAAAGCAGGTAATACAAGTTAGATACATCATGAATTAATGAAATATTATAAAGCGTGTATTGTAAATATAGTATCAAATTTAAATGTAATTAATTACTAGTTAGCTACATCACTGTAAAGTCCGTATCAGAATTCGTTGATTCGTTCAGTAGCTTTGTGGCAATGAAAAAATATCCATCTAGCCTCACATTGTCGCGTTTATGTTATTACTAGCCGTTTCACGCAGTTACTGCTCCGCTCCCAAGGGTCGTAGCGTGATGTTACATAGCCTATAATTTTCCTAAAACAATACTCTATCCAATTCAAAAGAATAATTCAAATCTGACTCATAGTTTCAGTGATTAGCGCGTTTAAACAAACAATCAAACACACAAGCTTTAGCATATGAGTATAGATTAAATTTCGAATTGAATTGGAAAACAGATGACTGGCCTATTGGTCTAGTGTTTAGTGCCTCTGACTGCTGAACCAGAGGTCATAGGTTCGATTCCCACCCAGAACAAATAATTGTGTGATAAGCGTGATCATTTTTTCTGTGTCTGGGGGTAATTTATCTATAATTTTTTTTTTTTATTGTATAGGGGGGCAAACGAGCAGACGGGTCACCTGATGGTAAATGACTACCGCCGCCCACGGGCACTTGTAACTACAGAGTCACAAGTGCGTTGCCGCCCTTTAAGGTGGGAGTAGGAGAAGAGGGGGAGGGGGAAGAGTAGGAAGGTAATATGTATGTATTTAGAAATATTGAAGTATGTTTATCAGCAGTCTGCTTACCATAGTACAGGCTCAGCTTAGTTTGGGATCAGGCAGCCCTGTGTGAGATGTGTCAAGTTATTATAATTATTATTAATTGTATTTTCCATATTGATTTAGATATATTTACTTAATTTTAATTAGGTATATAATACATTACAGATGCTCAGCATGGGTTTAGACCCCAAAGAAGCACCACTAGTAACCTACTCGCTTATATGTCAGAGGTGGTTCCGGTGGTAGATCGAGGGGGTCAAGTTGACGCTGCATACTTCGACTACCGGAAAGCATTTGACCTGGTCAATAATGATGTGCTTCTGAAGAAGTTAGCTAGCGTCGGTTTTACCCCCCACTTGCTTAATTTCTTTGCCAGCTATATGCAAGATAGGCAGCAGTACGTGGAATACGGGGGGCATGTATCAGAGCCATATTTCACCAGGTCCGGCGTAAGTCAGGGAAGCAACCTTGGACCTCTCGAATTCATTATAATGATTAATGATCTACCCGGAGTGGTCCAGGAGGCTCAATGCTTACTGTTCGCTGACGACCTTAAGCTGTCCCTCCCTATAAATGACTTGGAGGACTGCAAGAGGTTACAGAAAGACATAGATAGGGTGGTAACCTGGAGTAAAGAAAATCTATTGCATTTTAATACCTCGAAGTGCGTGGCAATCACTTTCTCTCGCTTGCGCGCACCCTTATCGTATAATTATACTGTCGACGGCACGCAGATGGTAAAAGTCACAGAGGTTAGGGATTTAGGTGTTCGTCTCAGTGCTGACTTAAGGTTTCGTGATCACATTGTCAAATGTTGTAAAAAAGCTTATAGGAACTTAGGTTTTGTATTGCGAACAGTTAAGAACTTCAAAAACATAAATACAATTATAGCTTTGTATAACGCGATGGTAAGAAGTCAGCTAGAGAGTAATGCAGTTATTTGGGCTCCGCATGAAGCTAAATATAGCCTCATGTTGGAGCGAGTGCAAAATAAATTTATAAGATTTTTGTATTTAAGGTACCACGGAGTATACCCAATGTATCCGTTGATGTATCCCACTTTATTTATTTTGGGTATGGTGGGATATAATGAATTGAGGGTCAGGAGGGAACTCACACTGGTCTCGTACCTATTTAGAGTAATTAGGGGGGGGATACATAATGCGGACGTATTAGGGCAAGTCAGCCTATGTGTCCCGGATAGGTACGTGTGGCGGCGCCGCCGGCCGCCTCTGCTGGCTGTGCCGCGCGGACGCACCAACCTGTTGAACGAAGCGCCGATGACGCGCGCTCTGCGTACTCTCAACATTATTGCGGAAGAGGTAGACCTATTCTATTGCTCACTGAGTGGATTCACAATGATAGCGTTAAAAATAATTTGTTATAAATAAGTAGATTGTGTAACACTATCGCATTGGGAGTAAACCTGTAAAGATAGATGTTTTAATAGAAATAAATAAATAAATAAAAATAAAAAAAAAAAAAAAAAAAAATTTCGGTACAAGACTAAAACTCTCACTTTTTTTGACACTGACTTCAGACGATATTGTGTGTGTTCATGACCTCATACGAGTGGCCTTTGTTTGCCCCTCACGACACGTGGGAGAAATGTGACTTTATTAGGAAACGTTCATCAAAAGCTACATTGCAGATGTATGTCTTCATCTTGCTGAATCAATTAACGCGTTAACGCATCTGTGACGGGCCTACTATACGGTAAAATGCCCATAATACGCACGCAACTCCGTCAATGTCGTCATCATACAATTCATCATCGAATACATTGACTCATCAAACAACGTACACCAGCTTACCAGCGTATTTAATGTACAGTATCACTACATATTATAAAACAAAGTTCCCCGCCGCGTCTGCCTGTCTGTCTGTTCGCTATAAACTGAAAAACTACTGAACGGATTTTCATGCGGTTTTCACTAATAGACAGAGTGATTAATGAGGAAGGCTTAGGTGTATAATTTGTACCCGTGCGAAGCCGGAGCGGGTTGCTAGTTGCTAATATAATGGCCATTTGTGATAACTAAAAGAAAATCTCATCGATCTGTTTACCAATGTTTTTCATTTAATACCTGCTAGCAGCGTCCGGCTGTTTCACTCGCGTAAGTCCTGATCCCGTGGGAATATCGGGATATAAGTCTATGCGTTAATCCAGGTCTCCAGCTATCTACATACCAAGTTGCGTTCAGTGGTTTTTGCGTGAAAGAGTAACAAACATCCATCCATCCATCCGAACTTTCACATTTACAATATTAGTGGGATGTAATAAGATGCTGTTTGTTCTCATTGTAGGCAAAGCTCGTTGACATGTATTCATGTTGGTCGATCTACATTTTAACTTCGACACTTATTAAACGCGGCTGACATAACCTACTCAATTGACGATATGTGCTTTCCAAATTATACTTTGTCATTCTCAGGTCGACATGGAAATTTATTTATGGGCAATACTTATCACCATTAAATTCAATTCAAATTTATCATACGTCCAATAAAACTATCACAGTAAACAACATTGACTGATGATAGCGCACCATTCAAATTAGAACAAGGTCCACCTTAGTTCCACTTATTGATCAGAGCGATCACAATAAGCGGACGTTGCCATAACGTGCCAGCCGTTCACAGTTGACAATAATTGTGACAATCGACAACCAACAACTAGCTCAATGGTCTCTCAGTGCTATTCGCAATTATTACATCGTTACGTTTGTTGACGACCCGTTGATGTGACCGTAATATATCATCGTTCAATGCCGCTACGTCATATTTCTTATGTGGCACAATAAAAAAAATCCGGTTGTCTTTCTATGTGAATGTTTCACTTGGCTTTGCTATATCAAGTAACGTCCAGTACTGTAAAAGTGAGCATCAAACTAGTGGTCATAAAGTACGTGTACTCAACGGAGCGTAGATTTACGGTGGAGGAAACAACCTCGTAAGTCGCAAATATGAATTTGCAATCCGGAGAATACTATTATGTTTTGGCATTAAAATTTACTATATTAATATACCTTTTTTTTAAATACATTATATTGTTAAGAACCGGGGTTCGAGATTAGATAGGTACACCAATTTATAAGGAAATAGACACAATTTATTTAAATAATTAGCAATTAACATAATTACAGGTAATTTTTACTATTTCCACTCACTATGCACTTTTTCTATTCGCTATACTTTGCACTTGTTACTCGCAATATCGCTCAACTAGAACTAAATGTCCGTACCGCATTGCAACTTCTTGTACAGTTAGAAAAACAGGTCCTAGAAAGTTCGTGAACTTGCCTGAAACATCTCGTACAATCTTCTTGACTCGACCGCTGTCAGAACTCTAGAACTTAGTAGGACATTATTATTAATAGACAGATTAGTTCCGTTAATCGTCAAAAGATGACGCCGTACGTCTCAATTTAGTTCCCGCTATTACTACGTGAGTAGATGGTGCCCGCGCGTCAATTTAGGCTTCCGTAACAATATCTATGCAAAAAATTGTCAAACCTAACATATACAAGCAATATAATTAATGTGTAAATATTTTGATTGTTGCAGTCGAAACAACGGGCGTCAATTAAATGGCTGTTATCGAAGGCGTTCAACAACAGGGTCCCGGATAACCTTCAGGAGCCTTTCTATAGGGATCATGAGGTAAGAACTTATTGATAAAACGTCTTCAAAATTTACTCTATTTACATATAATTAAAGTATTATAACGCCATTGAGTCGTAACCAAAAAGGCTATGCTTTTTACGTGTTTTCTTTTCACGTGAATAGGCGTCACGTTAAAACCATATACGTTTCGTAATTTATTGCCTTAATGTGATTTTACGATCCGATCTACTATAGAGTATCCAGATGGTATTTAGTTGGACTTATAAAATTCCGTGGTACAAGACCGGCAGTTGTTCTCCTAAAGCACGTTGTTGCCAATTAGTATCCGTTTGTAAGAAACCAGGCACGCCTTCGTCCTAAAAAGATAGAATTAAAGTGTGTTGACGTTGACCCGATTGGCATTGAATCAAGAAAATATTTTCATTCACTGTATGGCCTTAAAAGTATCAATCAATCCACACTGTACTTATTCCCTTCAAAGTTTTATCTGTTCTTTATAATATACTTATAAATGATATAATCGTGCAGCATTGCCTCTGTACTCCAATTATGTTTTATATACATATAATCTGACTAATCTATCGCTTCCACTTTCGGTGAAAAGGTTTTATAGTTAAAGGGATGTTTGTATTATGTGGATCTGGTTAACATACAAAATCCTCGATCAAAACTTTACATCTAAAGCTATTAAACGATTATAAATTAACTCAAACTACTTTTATTCTGATTGTATGAATAATCTATGGTGCTTTTATGCAAATTTAATTCGGTCCTTGACAACATACCGTCACTCTAATGGAATTCAATACAACAAGATTTAGCTGTGATATTCCACGCACAAGTGTCAATTAATTGATCCCATACACGTGGTTGTAACAACCTTTGTGGTGTTGTTGTGTTTTGTGCATATGCTTCGATATCGGTGGCAAAGAAGTTAGGTGCAAAAAAGAGGTACGGCGTAAGAGAATTGTCCGTTCAAATTTTGAACAAACTGACAGACGAATGCGATGCATAAATCCGCAGTCAAACCACGACTACTTCACTTACAAGTTAGAATAATGAAAAATCGAACTAGTGCGAGTCTCACCCGCGCTCTCCGAGGGTTCTGTAAGTAAGCAAACAAACTTGTATGTAGATAGTTCGTCATTCGCGGGAATCGATCCTGTAAGATTTTTGCCCGTTTTTTTTTCCGAAAAACAATCTGAACTTTGCAGTTCTAAAAAAACTCTCCCATACGTCGATTTTCCAACCACAAAATGTAAGTTTATAATCGCTTTTTTAGGGTTCCGTTCCTTAAAAGGAAAAAAGGAACCCTCACTTTGCTGTCCGTCTGTCTGTCTGTTAAGACCTTTTTCTCAGGATCCTGTGGACGCATCAAGTTGAAATTAATATAAAATACTTTTGTCTACGGTCCCTTAAAGCTGTAAAAAAATACGATTCTAAGTCGACGTAATTAAAAGATACGGCCATTAAAGCCTTGGATTTGACGAAATTTGAACATTTCGCAGGTTTATGTCGGAACAGCGTGTGGTTTTAGTCGGTTCGATTCCGACGTACCACTTTACCGCCAGCCCTGAGGTTATGACCCGTGGGGGTTTCCACACGATAAAAGAAAAATAAAAAAAGGTAGATCAAAAACTATAGGGTAACTTCCCAATGACCTAGAACCATGAAATTTAAGCACAAGTAAAGAAAAAAATTCAAATGTCGTTAATTTGTTATTATATCTGTCAGTCTGTGTGTCTGTCAAGACGCTTTTAATCAGGAACTCGTGGATGCATTAAGTTGAAATTAATATCAAATACTTATGTTAGCCCGTAGCCGTCCCTTGAATCTATAAAAAAATCAAGCTTCTAAGTCAACGCAATCAAAAGATACGGCTATTTAAGACCTAGATTTCACCAAATTTGAACTCATACAGGTAAATCAAAACCAATAGTTTACTTCCCATTGACCTAGAATCATGAAATTTAGTAAGTAGCAAGGTGTAATAGCACAAGTAAAGGAAAAAAAATCGTTAATTTGTCATTATATTACTTTTTTTTTATGATTATAAACTTATATTTTGAAAGTTATCTTTATGGTTAATCGATAGATCGTCTAGCAGTAATTACCAGCAATGTTCCCGACAATTGTATTGCAGCCATACATGGTAGTAAAAGTATTGGTTAAACGCACCAGTACAGTGTAACCAATTCATTGAGCAAAATAGGATTCTTAACAGAACTATTGGCCTCATAAACCTCAGTTCGAACCGCTTCAACATACATATCTATCAGATGCCGTGGCATTCGGCGACTTAATCAAATTTAAGCCCTCCTCTTCTGTCTAAAGTTTTTAAAACTTACCATCGTCAAACAAACTTTGCTTTAGTATGAAAAATCTACCGCACTGCTAAAGGAACTATATTTTAAAATAAACATTTCTTGTTTCAGTACGTAATAGAAGTGATGTGATACATGCATAACTAATTACATAACCATAGTTTAAAGTATATAAATAGTAGTAGTAATAGTAAATTATGATTTTTATGCCTTTGTTTGTTAAAAAAAACAACAATGCCAATAAATAATAGCCATAACCACTGCACATAATTAATATACATTTATGATTTTAACCAGGTTAGGTTACAAAAAAGGATATGTGAGAGGCGTTTACCTAATATGAATTGGGTTAGTACTTCCTATATTCTGACAGCAATCATATGATTGTAAAACAAACGACCAGATGTAAATGATTACATAAGATTTCAATTCAGAATTTAGACTTACCTTATCGTAAATACAACAAATATGTCGCCCACCCGAGATGTAGGAAAACAAACATAAATTAGACCAAGTTGGTATTCTGAAGTATGTTTTAGAATAATAATGTAGAGGTGAATTTGGATTCGCAATAAGAACTGAGTGTTGGGTGGGCTCGATAATACAATATCAAGTATATAGTATACCAATATGACTACATATAATATATTGGTTTCTAGAAACCTCTTCAGGTTTGACGGTTTAACTAAAGAAAGCCGTGTTGATGATGATGTTTAAAGTTATTCTCGCAAACGCTTGCTGTTTTTTATATCTTAGGAGAGCCATACTTTAGCACGTATGGGCCGGCTCGACTGGAGTGGTATAACGGCCTCACAGAAAACCGACGTGAAGCAATGTTGTGTTTCGCCGAGTGAACTTATCGAAGGCTCTAACCACCCTCCCCCTGCTCCCACCTTCAAGACCGCACGACCAAGACGCACTTGTGACTCTTGAGTTGCAGGTGTCCATGGGCGGCGGTGTCACTTACCATCAGGTGACCAGTCTGCTCGTTTGCCCCCTATCCCATTAAAAAAAGTCACCACAGTTTCCAGTCGAGTAGCCAGAAATCTGCTTGACCCTACCTCTATATAATTTGCTTAAAATACAATTTTGTCTGCAGTTATATTAACGCGCACGAGTAAATAAAAGCAGCGAGCATGTCTCAATGTTCGGATATAAAATAAATCAATATTGACAGCAACACTAAAAATGGAGGTGTTCTTTAAAAATCCGTTATTTAGATTAGTGCCGGATTTTGCATTTGGAAACAGTCTGAACGTAACTTACTCAATATTTTTATTTGCTAACTTCTTATTTGAGATTGTGGCTCAATATGATTGAAGTGAATAACTTAATATTTTTGTTTATATTTTAAGTGGAAACTAATGGTCTCCGTCCCCGTCCCGTCTCTACTTAAATCTGTGGTTGTTCACCATAGAACTCTGAAATTAAAACCATACTAATATACCCACAAATGTTGTTAAAGTAAGAAATAGTAAATAAGGGTATATGGTACGTAGGACCAACAAGGTTATCCATAAAAAAATATCGTCATCCAAATTAAACCACTATTCATGATTCTATTAACATAGAATCCCTAAATGGAATAGAAAATTACTTACATAATTCTCCTACGTATCAGAATAATCAAATGTTAATTAATCCTAGGGAAAAGTATAGCTAGTGTAGAGGAAATAAAAGTATATACATATTTCCACGACTGTCTTATGAACCATCATTAATATATTTCTTAATGAGGGGTCATTGGACAAGAGTTGACAAGATTCATTAAGGCCACGTTCAGATGACGGGCGTTGGACGCGCGTATTGCTACAGCGGGTTGACGCGCGTCAACAAGAACGCCCATTTTGTTCAGGTCGTCCACATGCTAAAGCGCGTTTTGATTTGACGCTTTTATTTAAATGGCCGAATCCTTTTATTGAAATCACATTTTGACGCGAAGAAAATGTACGGTCATGTTAACGAATGTACGGAAAACCAATGATCTCAAATCTATCATTGACGCCCGTAAAACGCTCGCCATGTGAACACTATACAAAAACCGAACTCGCGTTTGACGCGCGGCCACTGCCCTTCATCTGAACGCACTCTCGGCGACGATGCTGCTGCGCTGCCTCTAAAGCTGTGTATACGCGACCGACACAGAAGCCGCTATCACACCGCCATCGCCAGGATTTACTTTATACTGGCTTTTGCCCTGGGCTTAGCTCGCGTAAAAGTAATTCTCTCTGTATGTCTTTTTCTGTATCCCTGGCAAACGTGTATGCAACCTTTCGTGATTACAGGATGAACGGTACGGCAACGCATGAAGTACGAACAAAAATACATTGACTTTTATATATTAGACTATGTTGTTGTTATTCCATAGCCGGCCGCCTACAAAATGTATTACTGTGTGGCCAGCAATGTACTACTGAAAATGAACAGATATATGACAAAATCAAATAGCAATGGTACGGCGAGGACGCGACGGCGCGTTAACATCCAGTCGTCCAGTCCGCGGCGTGGCTCCGAGACGGGCAAAATTCAGGACCCAAAAAAAATATTTCATTATTAAGTACGCAAAGTAAAACCCTGAAATAATTAACGTATGCTAATTTAAAAAAAAAATCATATATCCCGATTAGTACGTTTACCTTTAAATGTAGGCGTTCTTTAAGAATGTGCAATAATATATACTTGTGGGTTAAACGTAAATCCGACCGTGCAGTTGTGTGTGTTATCTTAAAATGCATTTGCTGCAACCACAACAAAGATCTTTTTGAGGCTGATAAAAGAACGTTGCTTAGAAACAGGGTCACTGTTATTTATCGTCTTGAGTTAATTTTTCATTCAATATGTATTGAAGTTTATATTTTCAACTGTAAACACTTCCTTTTAATAGACGCTTCCTTCAGTTGTAAACAGTATGATGTATACTCCTTTACTCGCTCAACGCTCATTACAGAGCATTAAAGATAATAAACACGTCAAAGTTTGTGTATTTATACAATTTTATACTCATTACATTACTTATAATGTACAGTGCTCTGTCTGGACGGACTAATTTATGGAGATTAGATCACGTTTTCAATAACTTATATCGTAGTTTTCCAATGTGTATAGTAATCATTAAAACTGCGAAAGGGTCATTAAATCATATTTTATGGCAGAAAGAAAATACATTTTATTCTTTCTGGCTTAAATAACTAATTTTGACAAAATTTCATACGGCCGATGTAAAATTTTGTAGTACAACTTATTGCTTTTAACTTTTGCTACTTGTAAATAGGCGATTATATGTTTCTTCCATCAAATTCAAAATTCGAAATTTTGATTACGTTCATAAAATACGGCCCTAGTACAGAAAAAGTACGATGAACTAAAAAAATTTTTGCATTCGCGGTATTCAAAACCCACATTTAAGTAGGTAATATAAAGTTAAATTAAATTGTATAATCAATGGGGCCACAATGTAACAGTTACGAAAGTGGGAACATTTTATACCATATTCGTGATATTCTATTTTAAAAAAACCAGACCTGTGTTGGTGCTGCGACCTATATAAACTATATTAAGAGATAACCTATGTTATATACTTATACTTATTAATCAAAAACAGTGATCAGTTTGTGTACTTCTAATGATATTAAACTTATATTCTTAATTTAAGCCCAATGACCTCTGCAGATACAACAGCTAGTTTTCGCCCTATAATGAACAAAAAGTTACAAGCAGGTACATAAAAACACCCCAAATAGAACAAATTAAAAGGATCTATTATCTTCTAAACTTTGTTGTGTGAGGAACTGTAATGAAAACTCAATAAAATAGTAGTTAAGCATTATTGCAATATCCCCGACGTTGAGACTAATGGAGTGTCACGTTAAAGTCGTTTTGAAATTACCAGTATTTACAGTTATATTCTTTGATATCATTAGATTTCGAACGATCGGCCGCAGCTGTACATTGAATTGCTTTTAATAAAAGTGAAACTTTCATACTATATAAAATGAAATGGTTACGTAAGGTAGATATAGTTTCGTCTATTGAGGCTTTAGCTGTCTAACACTACAAAAGAAATTGCCTACTGTGGGATATCCAGCGATCGCTTACGGATTAAACTTTAGTCTCGAGTTCTATACCTCTTTTGTTGTTTTCGAAGCTTTTGTAACACCAAGAGTGAATCATTATAGACTCATACATATTACTTTTTATTTTTCATTGGTTTCGTTTCTATAATTGCGTGTCATCTGAACCAGTTTTAAAACTTTAATTGACTCTAAGACTCCGCTGTTGGGAATTCAATAATCATAAGTTTGATTTCCTTATACGGTTATACCAAATCAATATTTACACATACTTTTGCCGTACAGATCGAGATATGACAGGTTTGTTTGGTAATCGGAGTTGTTTTTGTTACTAAAGTAAATCGATTTCTGAATCTGGAATGAAGTATAATTCGAACTGTTTACTAATAATTTCTCAACTGTTTGTTATGAAATCGTGGTAGGTTCCTGCCACTAAGATTTCCTGGGATATCTACTGAATGGGCATACAAGGTACCTTTACTGTCTACACAATCAAGAATTTGGTCTCACAGGTATTGCACGTTGCTCAAATAAAGCGTCTGTGTCTCATCTCTATAAAAGTAACAAAAGTCATTACTGTGCATTTACTTCGTTGACACATTTTTATGGTCCCCTTGATGGTAAGCCAACGTAAAGTAGGGACACGACCCTGACCCTGACTGCTTTTCTTAAGGAACTTCTATTTACACTTACGCTATTAAGCACTTGGTAACTTTAGCCGTGATTTACGGTAGGCTGCGATTTGGTCTAAGTTGGAAGTATTTGCTCAGTCAGGCGTGGGTAAAGATTCTGCTCAACGGTGCTGTGTTGTTTTTCCTAATGTTTTTATGATTTATTATGTTGGAACAACTCGTAAAAACTAGTGATACCATCGTAGTAGAAAATATCTTAAAAGAGCTTTGGACACACTATGTGAAACTTGATATAGACAAGATCTGCATAACGTGACCATGATCGGTACTTCATAACCCAATTGTACCAGTTGTCAGTTTTTTGGTTATGATAAAATCGCCCTTGAAACAAAAGTTCAGTCAGACCATGCTATAATATCGATCCGCACCATCCCGCTACAGTTACTCGGGGTTGGTTACTAGTGTCACGCGAGGTTTTGGTAGAAGATATGTGCTGAAAGTGTCCAGTAATTATGTCTGTGTGACTCATTGTGACCCAGTGATGAAATATTTTGGAATACAATGGCCGTTATGAGAAAAAGACGAAAATATAAAAATGTAGGCATTTGCTTTTGGTGATTAAATATGTGTTAAGATTTCAGGAGGCTAAACGATTCAAGCGGATAGTGTTTGAATTTAAATTGGCTTTTAAAATAACAATATACCGTTGCTGACATGATAATATTTGTTATCACAACGATCAAAGCATTTCGACTTTGCAAGGTCTTTAGTTATGCTTCGGGTCGGAATAGCAATCGTATTGGGGATATCTGCTTCCTTGTTTATCATATTCGTGTTCCCAAATCAATTTGAAAATCGAAACCTATGAGAATCAAAACTTGACTTGGTTTTGGTCGCAAAATGAAATTTAAGATCGATTTATTATATATTAGGGGCGATGCGATCTGACCTCTTTACTCCAAACCAAATTATAGCAGCAAGTTTTATTAATCCAGTTGGTTAAGTTTTTTGGGACGTTGACTGGCATAAATATCGTCTTAATTTTCTTTTCGGTATTACTAAAGTTAAACAATATCACAGATTGCCATGTACCTATCTAAAATGTTATTGACTAGTCAGATGTATATTTAATATAATTTTTTTCTAAATTGGTAGTCGCAGTAAAGGCAAATAAAATAACTACAGAGTTTTTTTTTTATATACATAAAAGATCTTGGTCGTCCACAAAAGTTCCGGCAGATTATTGTTTTTTGTATAAAATTAATAATACTGGTGTTTACAAAAATGATCTAATCTAGAAAATATTAAGTGTTTCAACACTTACCTAAGATTTTTTTAAACGTTTCGTCACCCTATAATAAGAGGTATGATTATTATTGTACGCATTGTTAATCGATTAACTCAGGAGCAATAAACCTTGTCGTTCACCTACATCAGGTGGCCGGTGAAGGTTTTATATTTTTGGGTCAAATAAATAATTTAAATAAGTTTATGAAAAAATAAATGCTGAAAGACACAAATAAAAACATTATAAATCATTTCAGTTTACGAATTATAAAAATGACGAAAAGATTGTCATACAGTCTAAATCCGTTAAGTTTCAGAAGTGCTGGCCTTATGCCTATTCGTGCCCATTCATAACAGTTGCGACATTCGCAATAACATGCTTGTTAAATGCAATACACGACAAATCGTTTTGTAACAGATAGCGACACTTAATATTTACCTTTTAACAACATTTATCACCGCAACGAGAGAGAGACCTAGAAAAATATTGAGCAATCTACACTCATACCTTATACATATCTATACGAGATTATGATTCTCTTGGATTGTTCGCCTTTCTCCAATGATTTCAAAGAAGCTGTTCATTTATTACTGATGGTTGTACGACGGATGTCCATTAAGGATTGTTGTTGTAAACGAGTTCAAGGACCACTATGTTTGGATCGGATATATTCGTACTTATGCTAAAGGAACACTAAAATGTTTGCGATATTGGTTTGCCATTTACGTCTTTGGCTTTATGTTGAAGGACTTCATTTTATGTAGTAGACTTTGTTTTCATGAAAAAAATCTTGTCATGTTCATCATAAACGCGGTTATGGAATTCATTGCCCTGTAATGTCTCCTTATGTTAAGTGATAATGCGGTCTACGTTTATTGATTGTCTCGCAAAATTATATGAATACTGAGAGTAAATGAAAGTCGTAACAGTTGAAATAAACTTAAGACACATAACACCTACATCTTAAATTATCATCAGATTCGGTAAAATAACAAAATCTCTACGAAATCTCAGATTACCATCGTGCCCTTTGAATGAGGTTCACGGTCCATTTGAGTAACGCGTAATAACAATTTAATTCTATCTTCCAAATTAACTATTGTTTGCTCATGCCTATGTTAGATAACTGTTTATTGAGTGCGTGGGTGATCCGACTGAAGAGTGTATTACTTTAGAAGACGCAGATGCTACTTTTAAAATTCTTAGATTGTTGTTTAGTTGAACTAAATTCAAAGGTTATTCGGACGGAACTACTAAAGGTTGGTAGCCAGGCGGTAGCAATAACGCCTGGCCCGCACAATGACTTCGATTGCCAATACTTTTCGATTTCCTGTACATATACGAGTAAATTCATAATACAGTCAAAGTCATAAATTGCTACCGATGCGGCTAACAGCAACTCTGGTTGAGTTATTTACTCTCTTATCTTAGTATTTACGTATACAATTAGGTAAACGAATTTCAAATCGAATGTACACAACGCGTTGTTACGTTTAAAATCTTATGTTACACGGCATTCTGCCTCATCGAAATTGTTTCAAACTGATTTCCATGTCGGAAATATTCCTTAATGAGCCCACATTCATTCAACTGACGTGCTTTTTAATTTTGCTGTTATAGAAATACATATTTCAATGGGAAAATAGTCAGATTGTCAAGGACATAAGGTAGAAATTGGTATGCAAGGTAGTTCCAAAAGAGAGCAAAATATAAAATTGTCGTGCCGTTTAAAAATAGTCATCGTCGTTTCCGCCTTTGGGAAACTAGTGATCTTTTGTTCTTTTCGCCGGTGACTGGGTGACTCAGCCGGTTTTATTATACATGGATAATGTTTTTCCGGACAAATTTTTGTGTTCGGTTCGTTGGGAATATAACGCAATAGGAAATATGAATACAACATACTACTACAATTGTTTTATCTGAAAAGACTTCCTACTACAATGGTCTCCATGTTTTATATTAAGGGACATTTATATTATGTTATCCTCAGAATCAAAAGGGGCATAAAACACTGGCTTATTATTACTAGCGTATAGAGTAGACACCGCGAAGAAAAAGTTTGTAACGCGAACTGCGGCCCCTGCACCGCAGTGAAAACAAATCTTTGTAGCAGTTCTTTGGGCAATGGGCAAAACGCGTAAACGCCATGAAAATCACGGCGCTAGGACCTTACGCTCGCGAGAAAACTACAACTTAAAAACGATCGAGCGCTGCTTGTTAATACTGTAGGATTTCACTACAAATTATTGTTTTAGCGCTGCAGCGCTTTTTAGTTTTAATTCAAATAAAAACGAAACATGTATTTTGTTCTGAGTGGCTTCTCTAGTATATAATATCTCTATGGCATGAAATAACAATAGGTTGATCGGAATAATTAATTATTTCAATAGCATATTTAGGGATAAATATAGCAAAAACCAACAGCATAAAATAACAAACTATGTAAGGTACGTAGTTATTGTGCTTGTTTTAAAATTATACATTTAATTGACTTTTCCTCAGTGTACCTAAGCACCCCTATCTTTTGTTACAGAGTAAATCTTTATGGTATATTTTACTCGTTCCCGATGACAGTGTGTGTGCGAACCGTGCACACTAAGCGTCTTTCAATAGTTATTGTGTTCAAGTCGACAACCTTTTTTTCAACTCCTTATTAAACAGTGAACTAGGTTTAGATGTCCAGCACGCTTCACTAGTTTCTAACAATATTCATCAAACCCAAAAGGAGAACCTCTATGCCAAATTGAATCAAGGATGTAAATGTACCGTGACATAAATGTCCAAGACAGGCTGACGTCATTTATATCGTATCTAGTATAAATTTATATTTATAGTATTTGACCTGTATGATGTAATCGCACTTGTTGTTATAACAAGATGATCCGCCTGTTTGATGGTGCCTTCCTCTATGGATGTCAATTACGTTAATGTGTAGCTTTCAAATATTTAATTTTACACAAATATATGTAAAATAAAAATAACCAATATATTTTGTTTTTATTTAGACACGTTTATTTGTGTGCTAAATATAATATTCCATTAATATTATTATTTGAAAATCTGAGTGAATTTTCGGTAAAGATTGACTGACTACCTTTAGGGATGAGATGAACTATGGTTTTATTACATTTCATAGTGTCAGGAAAGTTCCTTGCTATCGCAGGTCAAAGTTTTGTCATCTGCAACGATGTACGGACCTGGTTATTTTCATCAGTACTACATCGACAGACAAAACTAAGATATACACTTGTTGGACGCAAACTGTTGCTGTTGTATACAATTGAAAGGTTTGAAATATTTTATTATTAATTTTGACTAAGCTAAACATTGATGCCAAAAATTGTGTATCTACAAACGAACTATATTAACTGTAAACTCCTTACTCCTATTTTTCTTACTACCTCATCTCTGGTTTTAAAGGGTTGCAATTGCAAGCGTCCATGATCTACTGTAACGCTGAAGGATCAAGCTGGTAAACTGCTAAGTTTCTTATCATTTCTCATCAGTTGTATGTTCAATTGTAGATATAAAAGAAAGTGAAAAATTTATTATATTGATTTTCTGCAACATATTCATTGGTAATTGGGTATTTGCTATTTTCCTATGTATGTATGTTGCTATCGGTAGGTGTTAGAATCTATTTGCAAAGCGTTCTAGCATATATCTGACAAGATTTCTCACGTTTTTATACTTAGCTTGAAATTGTTTTAAAAAAATGAATGAGCCAAACAATACAGCTCGATGTTTGATATAAACATGCGTAACGGCATTAAGTATCGTATACCGACTATGATTCACTCGCGGGTATAAACTAAACATTTTATAGTTATGATGTTTTCATAATATTGTTATAACAAGTTTAATATCGATTTCACACATTGAATTGTCTATATTAATTTTCTCAGATCATAAAATCATTAATATTTTTGATATTTTTAGTAAGGTTACAGATAGCAACAACTTAAAAATCAAACAATACAGCCTGTACGAATGGAAAACGCAGTATGAAATAAAAGTTTATAATATGAAGTTTTATTTTATAATATTACTAGGCTTGCAACGAATATTCGGTATTCGGCCTATTCGACTACTTTCATACTATTCGTAAAAATACTGAATAAATAGGTACTATTCGGCCGCATACCGAATACTACGGTTTTCTTGTTAGTGGCTTTTGTGGGTGAGTCGGTGCGGGTAGGCCTCGAATGACGTTCCTATACTGTCCAGATCGACAGTATACTGAAGAAGGGCTAAGAAAGGTCTGATGCGTGTATGGTGAGATGTAGTGGAGGTGTGATGGTGTTTTTTTTAATTTGTTGTAGTCTTATAGTTGGTTAAAAAAAACGTTTAATTTTATAAATTTTTTATACTTTTCTTTTTTTGTTCTTAATAAAATACTCACCTACATAATTAACTTCCATAATGTGAAAAACAACATCTGTCCATGCGTTAGAATCGTTATAAAAATTTTGCAGTGGAAGATGGTGCTGCAGAGATCTAATATTTCTTAATTTTCCGGCAATGCAATGCAAGATAAAACTCAGTTGCAACTGAGTTTTATCTTTCGATGTCTCGATATTGACTATGCTTTCTCTGTACTTTGCAATACTCGTAGCAATAAATAAAAGACGATAGATACGCTTGGATGTGTCATTGCGGGGGGCGTTAGAACAGTGAAAAGTAGAAACAAGAAACATAAATGTCCATAAATGTTTCCTGCCACGCTTCAGCCGAATACTTTTGGCGAATAATTGGCTATTAAGCCAGGAACCCTGCAGAATATTCGGTGTTCGGCATGTGGCCGAATGCACTATTCGTTGCAAGTCTAATTATTACGCAAAAGTGTGATATGGACAAAACAAAACATGGCTTAAGTTTTTTTTATGACGACATGTGCCTCTGCCAATCATAATCTTGACTGCGTGATTTATGAATTCTGCCTGTACATAACTATTTAATTGTGCCATTTTTCGTCATTTGCGATCATTAACTTAGTTTCCTTTCATTCCTTAACTTTTACCACCACTCAAATTACTTTGTGAAATATCTATACAGCTGTTTAATATTTTTTTATTAGATTTTAATTCCATGCTAGATAATTAGCTCCTCAGATGAGCTTATTGAAGAGTGGTATTTTGTCGCCGTCAGACGGCGCCTTTCTCCTTGACCTATGCGCGCGCGCGCTACCAGACACAGTAGTGCGACCGGCGCGGCGTATTGTCGGTGTCTAGTTTGTCCTTTTGTCGTGCCGTTAAAGCTGCTTAATTATGGGCATTCCAACTTAGAATGTTAAGAGCGGTTCAGCTAACTTATTGGAATTGGTAATAAGGGTTTATTAATGTATTTCGATAAGTATGTCATATGTTAATCGAGCACATAAGCACTGCTATATTAAATACATCTGTTGCATTCGTATTGCCTTGGAATTCAAACAATACCACCACGATTATAGGCCTAGCTGATACAGGTTTTCGCTTTTAGATACGACTACACAGTCGTAATGATGGTGATGGAACATGTTCAGGTAGCTGTTTTGTTCCTTTTTTTTGGTCACGAAACTTAACAGAAATGTATTTTTTTTTTGCGAAACTGTTTCGAAAATAATTATAATTAAATAATAAAATATATTTATAATGTTAGTTTTTTGCTTTTAATTTTAGTAACATAATGGCGCACAACAAAGTGATGTAAGTAATAAATTAATGTAGTGCTTTAAAAGAGTGGCCATGAGTTTGTTTGCCCGATTTTTTTCTCACAAGGTTCAATTATTTGGAAACAGGCGGTTATAGATCGACACAGGCAGATATGATAATATTATGTTACCCATTTTTTAAATAATTTTACATTTGACAAAGCAACCTACTGTTGCGGTGGCTGTGTGTGTTGATCTATAATTTTAACAACAGATCGTAACACGACCTGGGTCTAAAAATGATCGTACACGTCGCTACAGTCTCTAAAATATTTTTAAAAAAGTAATAACATCATACTGTTGTGAGTTATGTATACTTTTTTTATGTCATCATTTCATAAGACTACTTCATGTTTCGGACTAAACAATGAAATAAGAATTTAAAGCAGTTTGGTTACGAAAAATATATCTAGTCTCTTTACAATTGTGACCTATTATTATAAATTCGTGTGAGTTATACACTACGATTAGGTGATAAACTAAAAGTAAATTAATTAAAGGCTGTTCTCATAATATTATAAGTGTCAATGATTCAGTGCCCCTGTGTTTTGTGACAATACCTCGTGACGTAAGCACTGAATCATGGGAATCGAGATGTAATTCGAAGCACAGTTCGCACGGCTCCTGGTACAGACGCTTAGTAAATAAAACAGATTGGAGATAGATTCTAAATAAAACATTGTATAGCACACAATAACGAAAATAGTCGTCGATGTTCTGAGGCTTGTGTTTAAATTATATTTCATTGACCTAATATTTAATTTTATGACCTAGTTAACAGATTTATCTTATCAGAAAAAGTACTAGAATGGGATGGAATGGGTATAAATATTTTCTCATGAGGCCCTAAAACTCAGTTAAAAGTTATTTTTATCACTAAACCAAATTATTAGACTATGTCTTCATTTATTAAAAATATTTAAATTTTTAATAAAAACAACACTGTCTTATTACATATTTTGCAGTAAAATAAACTCCTGAAACTGTTTATTGCAAATCTGGAATGCAATCAATAAACATAGTGTAGTAATACAGTATTACTATTTATACAATGTTAGACTTCAATTTCTTTCTTGACGTACCTTAAACGTGCAGTCGTGCATCTCTATAAAACATTAGTAACATAATGCAGCAGACGTTCCCCTTGATGGTAACAGACGAAGCTTTTAGTATAACGTATTTACATGACCTGTTAATGTAATTAACGTAAATAACTACAACGTTCTTTGTCAAAATCAAATAGGTATACTTTTTCCTTCAATTGTGCCCAATTAATGGAACCTGATTATCTTTTAACAAAAAGTACAGTCAATTTCAATGCGTCTATCTATGTTACTACACTTAAATAGAGATCCCCTCCCACCAACATATTCGTTGAAACTTTTTTACTTTAAGGATCCGTTCTATATTTTAAAAAATCCTTTCACAATAGGGTATTTTCGTCTATGAAAGTTTTGAACCTAAAAATATAATACATAATAAGATAGTTTAGGCAATTGGCAATCAGAAAACGTTAGCTTATACTTTTTTATCCGTTATACAAATATGCGAAACGCAAGCTGCCATGACAAAGCCGCAATAAACAAGGAAGTATCAACAAGTATAAATTGATGTTTCTGTAAATTTTCCTATATTTTATTTCTCCCGTGTATTTTACTTAAATGTTATCAGGTTTTTGTAAAGGCAGACAAGTACAATCTACCAAGAATAAACTCTTTCGTGATAGGAAAATTTTAATTACGGAACGTTAAAACATCGATTTATGTATTGTTCTATCTTCATCACCAATCATAAGGATAGTAGGTACTTACCTCATTTAATTTTGCAAGGCAAATCATCGTTGTTTACTGCCGAGAATGTGTCATAACATAACGAATAACTAACATTCACAAAACAGAAATGCCACCAATCGATTGAATAAAATTTTAGTAAATCTGGTTGTTTACCTTGGTCCTTAGGATCAAATTAGAACATTATTCAAATTGATGACAATTGATTGAATTGACGAAGAGGTCGCCATACACACAAAAAACAGTCTTATTAAGAACCTCCTTTTTGAATTACATAGATTAAAAAGGGGTTACCCGGTAGAAAGGGGAAACGTGTTTAATGCTGCCTCCTTGATTGTATTAAACAATTAAGAATAAATTGCGTAGCTTAATTATATTATATGATGTAAAGACGATAAGGAATAAATTAATTTCAAAAATATTTTTTCTCTTGAGCACTTGAGGTCCACTTTTGTTGTCCATCTATATCACAGATATATATTACATTCCTATACTATTATATTCCTATACTTACCGAAGCAGCAATTCGAAGACACCTCATGATCTGAGATAAAATTGTTTCAATGATTTTTTTTGTTTTTTTAATTTTGTCAAACCGTTAAGTAGTCCAGACACGATCTAATATTTTGAAAGTCAGTTACTTTTTCGTTTCTTACTTTCATCCATAAGCAATTGTAGTAGGTACTTACCCACCTTATCAAACTGAGATAAATCCTTAGAAGTAGTTAAAATTTCTATTAATCCATTTTTAGGAACTGTCTAAACGCTTTTCATTTCAGCCGTGGTAGAAAACCGGCCAGAATGAAGACCCTCTTCACAGCCCTCATTAAAATTCAGCAAACTAGTATTCGACCGTAATCCGATCGATCCAAACAGATAATGTTGGAATGTGCTTCTAAGAACTTTTGAGTCACCTTCGCGTCGTAATTTTATCGCTTTACTCACTGCCACAAACTAAATGCCCTACCCATTACCCTCAAATCATCTCTTTATTTTCTAGCAAGGTCTTACCGAAACTTATCGACAATATAATTATAGTTATAAAAACTAAAAAACACGCTTTTATAGAAAATGCAACCAAAAAAATAAAAAAATAAAACGAATTATTGCATTGTCATCGGTCTTTGACACGTGTGCAAAATTTGAAAGAAATCTGGCCGTTTAAAGTGGGTCAAAATCGCGCCCAAAGGAGTCGGTTACAAACATACAAGTGAAGCTAATATAAAATATTGCTGACCTTCTGTTCCCAGCCTTATTGTTTTAAGAACACGATCAAGCTTTAATGATAAGATATTTTCATGAACGTGAAATTATAATTTTAATATTTACTACTTATTTTATTTTTAATATTTTATACAAACAATATTCTGAATTGTATCACCATCATTCTGTATCATCAATATTATATACCTCGTGATATAAATATATCTATAGATGATTTAAAATTGCGATTCAGTTTGATTTGTAATTATATCTTATTTTAATGCAATGTACTGTACTGAAGACTTTTACCAAAACTTTAGTTGGCCAAATTGTTACCTTTACTTGAACTAAAACAGTGGCAGAACCAAGTTTAATTTCGGTTCCAGATTTTATGATTTCACAGATTTCATGATTCTCCCAGGACCCGATATTTGTCCTGCGACATATGTCCTAGATAAATCCGGTTTTCAATTCTCTGGACTAGAACCGACGATCGCTAGTAAAAAAAGTCTGGACTGGAAAGTGCAGTGTGTCCAAATACCTGACGAAAATAGGAGAGAGCCATTAAATAAAGTTTTTTTCGAAAGGGTGTATGTTTAGCAGTAAACGTTCCATGTACTATTATGAATTTGTTTGCTGTTTTTAGAATTTTATTTATTTGATTATTAACTAATTGTTTAAATTTAGATGCATTTTTAGATGTTTGTTTTTTTAATGATAATTCGATGTTTCGAATACTAATACCTCAATTACGCACTAACTTATCTATCGTTTCACGTCAGCTTGGTGTTAAAGTTTTCAATTGCCCGTTAGCATGGGATTAAAACTTACAATTGTGGTTTGCCGGGATAGTTAATATGTATTATATTATCTGCCATTATTTTCACAAAGTAGTGTTTGTGGGTCAACGTCCACTTTAAAGCAGCTGACAGAATATTGAATGTATTCTAAATTATAATGTAAATTGTTGTTTTAGTTTATTAAAAAGGAATTACGATCGTTTACAAATCTACAAGTTACGTTAGGTTCTAAATTAAAATCATTTTTTTGTAAGTGGCTGTATAATGCTGTTAATAATGTGTCAAGTGTCCATTATAAACTTAAGACCATTGCAATTATGGGAATACATTCACGACATGAATTTATATTCAATGCGTGTGAATCGATACATTAAAAGTGCAGCGCTAGTCACTTACCGCTAGTGGCTAAAGTCTAAAAGTTTCCCCTCTAGGTTGCGTTTCGCATGGTTTATAAATCACTTCTTCATGGCCAATGAGATGATGATTGTACATATGTTATAAGTGTTGTAACACTTTAATTTGGAAATAAAATCAGTTTATATTGACCAGGACCTGGATCTCTCTTTTATTGCCTGATGAAATAGTCACTTTCATAAATGGTAGCATAAAACCGTACACGTAATCTCAAACTTGGCAGATTTGTACATAATTTTTATATTATTAAATGTGCTTGCCACGCTGTTGGATAGAAAACACCTTAAGACTTTAAGGAGCAAGGAGGCATATCGTGCCCTGAAAACTACTAACCGCTGAAACACGACAAGCTTGCAGCTGCCATATTTTGCAGGGTAGTCAATTAGGGTGAGTGATATTCTATTAAAGTTAGCATTCGATTTTAGAACTCTGCAACGAAGTCAGCCTCGACTTCGTTGCCGTTTGGGCATAAAGAAAAAAAAAAAAGATATCGTGCCCTGAAAACTACTAACCGCTGAAACACGACAAGCTTGCAGCTGCTATATTTTGCAGGGTAGTCAATTAGGGTGAGTGATATTCTATTAAAGTTAGCATTCGATTTTAGAACTCTGCAACGAAGTCAGCCTCGACTTCGTTGCCGTTTGGGCATAAAAGTAGGGGCAGTATACTAGGTGACTCTGGCCAAAAACCTGTCAAAACATCTTCGATTTTAAATATAGTCGGCAAGAGCTCAACCCTCGTAATCTGAAAGAGCTCCGCCATTATAGTTCGTTATTTATAAAGATAGCATGATGTCTCATCCAGCCACACCTGCCCAGTGAAGGTTAACGCGTTCACCCCATTCTGTGACGCAACTTTAACAGGGTTGGTTCAAACGCCAAGTACTTTAGATTACTTAATTATATTCATACTATATTTGTTTATTACCATCAGATCTCAATTAAAAAAGAACATTTAGCTTTATTCTTTTGTTGTTACTGTTATGTATTCTCCCGTTATGGTGGTACCAGAGTTCCACTAGAAAAAAATAATCTACACTATTAATATACGTTTCAAGTTTATCATATTCTTTCTTAATTAATTATATAGTATTTTATATCTGAAAACAATATAATTCTCTTCCAGTCTCAACGTAAAGTGGAAGAGATACTATTAACCGATTCCTACATCCTACTTGTGTGACAGTCATCTTTGTACCATTACAATCATCAAACCTACTCTTGAATTCTATGTCTAGAAAGTACTAGTCCTGAAATGGTCCGAACAAATGGATGTTTCGCGCGTGTTTATTACATATCTGGCTGCGCTTAGTACCTGCAGACAACGTGTGAGCTTTTCTGCGCTTTATTTCTTAGTACCGAGAGTCACTATTTATTTCTCTACATTGGTATTCAATGTAATGTATACTTTATTTCTAAGTCTAAGTTTATGAGTGCCACACACAACTAATTATAATATTTTCAGTAATAACTTCATGACATTACTATTCACTAGAGTTCACGCCCACTATATAATTACTTAGAGACTCCTTCTTGTGAGATTCGACATTGAATTTTTTTAAATACCTATACAATAATTAAGTAGATTTATATGTTACTTACCTACAGTTTTTTTTTAATTACTTTATCTAATGTGCACTCTTATTGTTTGTTAATTTTCAGTATTATATAAAAACATTTTAGACTGCACTAGGTATTTATGCAAATTATTTATTAAAACTTTTTTATGTTATGGAACACAATTTAAAAAGTAATTCAAGGCGATAAAGCTTTTATATTTTCAAGATGGTATAAGAGCTCTTTAGTAGCAGCTTCATTTAGAAATAGGACGTGACCTAACATTGATCTAGTTTCTAACCGTATCGGAATACCAAACAAGGTGGTGTTTGAATAGTGCGGTATTCAAAATGTATGTCGTAGTGACACCCCCCTAAATACATAGATCGATCAGTAAAGCTGAATAATGCTTCGGATAGCTGAGGATCTTCATATTTACAGAGCTCTTCGAGCCTCAGTTACAGATTACTGTATAGTACAATAGATGGCTCAATTTTACAAGATATTGAAATAAATAGCAACTCGAGTTACAATAAATAAAATTGTAATTTCGATAGCACCAAATAAACCAATATTTATTTATTACCCACATACATATATGCCATACATATATGTATATGTTCTTACTGGTAAAACGCGGATCCTAATATGTATGCATAGTACTTTTTACAATATTAAAATTGGAACAAATTGCTATCTTAGTTCGTCATAGTAGATTGGTTGGGGAAAAGAGAAATGCTATAACAAGGCGTATTTCATGTTGTTGCAATTCTTTTATTCAAACCAATCTTGTTGCAATTCCCAGTTACGGGCTTTGCTTTAGAAGAAAATCTCGGATTTTATCATTTAAATTTACACGATTATTCCTGCGCTAAGTCTGGTGGCTGAAGGGTGGCGTTATTATATCAGTAACACTAGAGTGGATCAATAATCCCAATTCTTCCAGACCGCAAAATTAAGAAACGAAAGGACTTTTTAACTGACGAAAAAACGAAGGAGGTTCTCAAGTTAACCCGTATATTTTTTCATGTATGACCACCCATAGCTTTTTACAGGGTATTCCGATTTCTATAATTCTTTTTTATTGGATAGAGTATACTTCGAAGTTGGTCCCGTTTAAATTTCAATTAAAAATTTCAACGCTAAGGGTAGAAAAATAGGAGAAAAATTATTGTTCACCCATTACACTTTACACCTGTGAACCGATTTTGTTCAAACTTAGCACACATATGTAATTCTAATGACACTACAGCATGACGGAAACCTGTAGTTGATTATAGATCTTAGGCATTTCTGTGGATATTCAGTATTTGTTGTGAAAAACGTATCATTAGTGATTTGTAGACATCTATCCGCTCATTAAAGCCGTCAGGTAAATGTCACAAATTTTGATTTCATAGACAGAAACTTTCAGATTTAATTTTATTTCTTGTTGACAGGCAGTAAGTACATTATTGTATTCATGCCTATCGAGAACGCTATCAGAATGCCTTACAAATGGTTGTCATCCACATTTATATTTATAATAAAGTCACCCAGTTAGTTCTGCCCTCAAGCCCTAGTTTTAAACAGATATTGAAACGACTTGAAACTTGACTTAAAGTTTAGACCTCCTATTGCAAAGTTCCCACGCAGACTAGCCTATGATACCTAGATTTCAGTCTGGAAAGATATTTAATTTTGTTGGACGGGTTTCCATCTATGGTTTGTCAACTAATAAATGTTTTTTAAAGGAGTCTCAAATATGTGAAAGGCTAATAAGTTTTCCTTGAACTGAAAAGAGGTTGCATAGCAAAACTAGTAAAGTTGAACAATTTATTTTATCTTTGATTATAATTTGGTATGTATTTATTTAAATTATGATATAATAATATATATTATGTAATAGAGCTGTAGTTAGGTTAGGTACCATTTCAAGGGTCCGGATGTCTTAATAAAGCGACCTTACCGCCGTAGTACCACTCGATAGTTGACGTCTCGCTTACCGCCATCGCACCACTCGATAGTTGACGTCTCGCTTACCGCCATCGCACCACTCGATAGTTGACGTCTCGCTTACCGCATGCTTACCACGCGCTTCAAGCGGGCGACCCGCGCGATATACGTACGTAGTCTGCTCTGGACAGCTAGTTGACTGACAGCTGGTTGCCTGCTAACTGTCAGCGCGTGGACAGTGAGTAGTCATCTCCGTTTAAGGCGGTGTTGTGCGGGAGCGGTGTTAGAGCGTGGTCGTGTACTTACACGTGAGCTACGACCTTTATACGTGTTCTAAAACAAGCCCTACTTACAATGGCCCTAAATAGAGCTGTGTTATACGTCCTAGTATTTTTTATTATTATTACTATATTATTTAGAACATTTTATTTTTTATGGTATAGGGGGCAAACAAGCAGGCGGGTTACCTGATCGTAAATGACTACCGCCGCCCATGGGCACCTGCAACTCAAGGGTCACAAGTGCGTTACCGGCCTTTAAGGTGGAAGTAGGGGAATTGTGGAAGGGGGATGGGTGGAGGGAAGGGTGGAAGAGGGAGAGGGGGAGGGAAGGGTGGAAGAGGTGGGGGGAAGGATTAGGGTCTCCTGTAGCCTCACTCACTCGGCGGAAAGCATACAAGCATTACTTCACTGCCGGTTTTCTGTGAAGCCGTGGTATCACTCCAGTCGAGCCGGCCCATACGTGCCGAAGCATGGCTATCCCAGATTGTGTATGTTTTATTTTGCTATGAAATCTATACCTATAAAACAATTTGCAGTACAGATTTTATCTATCGCAACCCTCGACGATTTTTCGCAATTACAGTTCGTATCATGTGCATCATGTATCGTGTCGGAAGAATGACTAAAACCTTATTCTTAAAAAAAATATTTCCCCCCTCCTCAGTAAGACAGATCGTAGACTACAAAAAATATCTAACTTTTTCTTATAATATCTTTTCAGGACCAGGAACATCTTAAACCACCTATAGTTGGAGGCCTAGCGAATGCCGAGCTGTACTGCTTGGCGCTCGCGAACATGTACTCAGACCCCAACTACCACAGCCTGAACCACTGGAACATTCTGCAGACATTCTCCAGGAAGGGCGTGCACGTGCCCGACCCGCCTGACTGTGCGCTCACTGAAACGGTGCTCATACAAACTAACCCGCTCAAGATGGTAAGCTTAGATCTGTTTATATTACAAATTAGCCGTTCACCGCAGTTTTAAGCCCGTTTATTGCCACTTTTAAGGGTCTTAGCGTACTGTTAAATAACCTGTAATATTCCCGAAGAATTGTGATATCAAATGCAAAAAATATTCAAATCCGACAAGTAATTCCTGAAGAGAGGATTCGCCCAAAAAAACTCTTTAGCTTTTTTTGTATTAGCAAGTGCAGATTAGTAATTTTTACCACTTATGATGGTGGTTTTCTACTACCACTGACAGGAACTGTCTAAAATACGCGATAGACACTCTAGTGGTGGTGGTTGTTTCATGCACCGGTAGCCAATCACCGTCGAAAATACGCGAAAGACACCTCTAGTGGGAGCCGCTTACGTTTTTGAAGTTGTAATGTCAATTTAATACACGATCGCGTTTGATTGGACTAAAACGAATTGCTCAGTATAAAAGTATGTGTCGTTATTATTATGTATTGTGTTGTAAAGCAACTTAGGTACTTTTCATTATATATTTATTCATATTTTTGTTAAGTTCTTCAACTAATCTTCCTTTCTATTACAACTAGGACTAAATCATCAGAATTACAATGTGTGGAATTTTCCATTTTACAACAAACGAAAGGAAAACACATCTGATTGAAATTCCACATGTGTTCTAGTGAACAGATAGGCTTACTTGCTTGTTTGTAACGGAGTGGCGTCTTGTCATTACTTATGCATTATTGCGGTATTTATATAGCACAACAGACCTTCAGTCTTGGCACATAAAAAGTGGATCTTGAACCGTGAAAATAAGGAATCGGTAGCTTAATACATTAAAATTTACATAAATTTAGGCTTAATATTAGAAACGAACGTAGTCTAGTTAAAAATGATTGATTCGAGTGCGTTTAAGGGATCGGCGTTTTTTTTATGGGATAGCATTATTTTTATCTCAATTATAGCTAATGCCCTCGGCTTCGCCAGCGGTAATGAAAATTTAGTCAATCAATTCAGCTATCCCTCGGGTACAGTACCTATTTATTTTCTGGATGAAAGTTAAGGGATGAAAGCGTAACAACAACGTCACAATCAACCGTCAACGTTGTAAAGACCCTACTACCTACTTTATTATTGCTGTGGTGAAAATTAATTTTAAACTAAAGATCGCCTGGTGGTCGAATTTCAAACGTAATGCTTTTTTGGTTTATTTCATTTGCCATTGCATAGACTTATATACCCTGCAAGGTCAACATATATACTGGTCGCTAGTAACTTGATTTAGCAGTTTTCACGTAATTTTTGAATTTGTAAAATATTGTTTAAAAATTTTAGCTTTCTGCATTTCTTGGATACTTAGTACACCTAAACTTAGTGCGTACAAAGAATTCTCTTTACGTATTAATAGATACACAAAGATTTGCATATTTTGTAGAAATGGTGACATGTTAAAATTTGTAGACATCTCTCTATTTTTGGCTGTTGCACAATAACGCTTCCTGTTATCTTATCAATGTAAAAACGAGTATGTAGTATGGAAATGCTAAAAGATAAGTGAAAACATTCATCAAGAATGCATTTGCTGTATATTTTACGCGATAAATATTGGTACACCATTTGTAATTTGCATAATTGCAAGAGCGTATCGGCTCTAATAAGTAATAGTAAGATATGTTAGATAATTCTGCCATTTTAATATGCCGTAAGTACCTAAGTTTGCACAACTATCAACCAAATGCAGTATCTTATTGATTCTATGATAGATGATTACTGCGAAAGCCAATCATTGTATAGACCATTGTCATCCACTCTTAATTCAAGTAGGTAATTTCTTTATACTAAGGCATCGGCTATTGACTTGGAAGGCTTTAGATTTAGACCGATGTTTTGATAGATTATTATTATTTAGTAGGAGTGGTATATTAAGTTACTGATTGTTATATACTTATTTATAACTAGCAGCGCCCCGCGGTTTCACCCGCGTAAGTCCCGATCCTGGGGGAATATCGACATAAAAAGTAGCCTACACGTTAATCCAGGTCTCCAGCTATCTATATACCAAGTTTCATCGCAATCGATTCAGTGGTTTTTGCGTGAAAGAGTAACAAACATCCATCCATCCAAACTTTCACATTTATAGTATTAGTGGGATGAATAATTTCATAGTCAGTGTTTATTGTAAACCTATTGATTATAATTTTACAAAAAAAAGAAAAAAACAATAGTGATCGTCGATGTTGTTCCATGGTGGTAGGTACTCGTTGTAGGCGCTAATAAAGACAGAGAAAGATTTTTTTTGAGGTTATAAAAAAAAGTGTAAAAGGCCCAGACCCTGAGGCCCGCTGCTGGTTGCGGTATTTACATGTTATCAACCCGTCACTTAATGGTTGTCAAACTAATGCCTGACGAATGCGCAGTAATGCCAGCGGTCACCTTGTCAACTCCCACGCCGAATGTTGTGACTATTCCCACATACACAGATAGCTGATCCGACTCTGGGTATACTTTTATTACCTTAATTGTATTTTTAACATCACCTGCGACACTGAAGTATGCTAGTGCCCGAAAAGCCTTTTCTTTTAAATAGATGATTCATGCTCATTGACAAAGCAAAGGATATATGAAGTTACTTTGTTCTTATAAATGCAGGTTGTGTCGGCTGTTGAATATTTTATTGCTCGCATCGGTTCCTACAGTACTATATGTTTACCTGGTATTTGCCATTGATAGCATGGAATGCTAATCCAACAGATTGCACTGTCGCACTATTCAGAATAACAAAGAGTTTGTCTAGAACTAAACGAATTACGTAACCTATTTATGCTATTTATTATTGGATGTTGCATCTCTTTTTTCTATATATAATCTGTATGTTTTTTAAAGTGATAAGATATGGACTATCTTTTGAATCCTCCGTCTCAAACCATACTCCATTAATTCCTTGTATACTCAAAAAAAGTGTTTTTGCACTTCATTATATTATTAAGTGCCTAGTGCTACCTCGACCATTTCTGGTCTTTTGTAGCGCACTTTTGTTTTACAGTTCACTGCTCAGACTTATGGCTTCGAGAATCCTCCAGATCCTATCAGCAGTAATTGTTTGTATTTCCTGCGGTTGCATTATGTGCAACCCTAGGTTAATACTTCGGCGCCGCATTAGTGGGTCACAAGAGCATAGCATATGCATTACAGTTTCTTCTGCCTCTTGACAGAATGTGTTCAGTTTACAGCGTCCGGTGAGGACTCTTGTTACTACACAGGTTTTGTACATTTAAGCTCTAGAAGTTCTTTTGATACTTTGTTATCATAGCCCCTTATTAAGGCTTTCGAGTGTCATCGACCAGTCGTAGTCTTCCATCTCTTAATTGCCATTAATGTATAGGGCGTTTATGATTGAATAAGCTCACTGTTTGGTGATGCCAAAGAATGGATTCGGTCCATGCTGTCGGCTGTCTGCACCAACTCTGGCGAATTCATCGACTATTTCATTGCCATCGATATCTGAGTGACCTGGTACCCATCTTAATGTAATTTTGTTTGATTGGTCCAATGTGTTTCAGGTTTTCCTTGCAATTTTGTGTTAGCTTCGAGCTAGTCTCAAAATTGTATAGTGCCAATAGCGCCGCTTGGCGGTCTGAGTTGTTTTTGCACTTACGACACATTCTCTTTTGGAGTCAAAGCTAGAAACAAAAACACATTCTAAAGTTGAATGTGTTTATTCAATACATACTTTTTTGGAAAATTGAATAAGTCAGCTCTCAGGCAGAAACAGACCTGAAAGGGTACGAATGCCTAACTGTGACAATTCTCTTATTCCATTCCATTCTTACTAATTAAGTTAGCTGATGTGTTGAAATTTTCATTTACATCTAGGGGCTCAATTATGGAGACTTGGCCATGTATGAGAGCGGACATCGCTGCGAAAATTTTTAGCCGGCAACTGTATATCATTAGGCAGGCCGTGTGCTTGTTTTGCGAACATAATGTTATAAAACATAAGTTCATAATTATCTTTAAAAAAGTCTATTATGTCTTACTCCATGGATGATATCGTAAACACCTCTGTAGCATTGTACTATATCCGTCCAAGACTGAGAGAGTAATGCCAGTCCGCTTTAAGTCTACCTAATTGGTTTTTAGTCGTTTAAAAACCCATCTATCGAAATTATTACGAATCGCGGCATAATTACTGTATTATGTTGATTTCGATGTGTACGGTAATATTACATCAAATAGCAGAAGTATGGCGACATTATTTGTTGGTTTTGGTTAGCGCATCTTATATTTCGTAAAATATGTACATATAAAACTAATGCAGCAATGGACGGTTCCATTCGTTACACAATAAAAAAGTATTAAGTATTAAGGTTTATTTTTTTATGGTTAAATTTCGAATTTAACCTTAAAAAAATAAGCTTACTTTTAAGAAGGAGCTTACTTAGCAGTATTAAGTAGGTACTATGTACATATAAAGCATACAATCTCATTATAACCTTATATACTCAACTATTAGTTAGACATTACAAATAAATTTTAGCATTAGTACTATTTCCTAACATGTCATTCAAATAATTCCAGAGCGCCCACATGTCTGTGATAGAAGCACTAATGGTGCTATACGCGCGGGAAGTGGTAACGTCGGACCGAGTGGTGGCGGCGGCGCAGCGCTTCGGTAGTGCGGGGCCACAAATACAGCACCACGAAGACGGGCTTCTGGCCTGGATCAACGCCGCCTGCGCCGCGTTAAATAGGGCCGAGGTACGTTTGAAAAGGACATTTAGAAAGAAGTAACGCCATAGACTTGACTGATGATAAGGGTCAACTCCAAACAGTATATCGAAGATTACCTCCTACTGGACGGTCTCTTTTGGATTACTTCGAGTCTAGTTTTACCAAGTTTTATTTTTTATGGTATAGGGGGCAAACGAGCAGACGGGTCACCTGATGGTAAGCGACTATCGCCGCCCATTTGCACCTGCAACTCAAGAGTCAGAAGTGCGTTGCCGGCCTTTAAGGTGGGAGTAGGGGAAGGGGAGGAAAGGGGGAAATGAGAGAGTGCGGGTAGGGGGAGAAGAGGGGGAGAGGGAAGGGTTAGGGCCTCCGGTAACCTCACTCACTCGGCGAACAGCAATGCATTGCTTCACTGCCGGTTGTCGAGCCGGCCCATACGTGCCGAAGCATGGCTCTCCCACAGTAAGGTTATCACTACCTTGTACTTAAATTGTTTTTATTGCGCTCCCCAACTTTCTTAAGAAAGACTCATATTTGGTCTTTAAAGTTCTGGCGGTTCACGCAGTCCACATTATTCTTCTAAATTAGCGTCATATTTTTTCAAGTCACTCCTGACTTTTTCATATGTTTACGTTCTACGTCCAAGCTATCATAAAATGTTTTTGCCAGGCTTTGCCTCTAAATCCTTTTTCTAACCACATTTTTATACATCTCTTCTTAGTCTGTCACTTCTTTCTCGGCGACCTCATTTCTACTGTATTAATTTTACTTCAGTCATATCCAACATTCGCAGTCATTCAACAGGAGTTGAACATGTTCAAATTGATAAAACAAATGAATAAAATAAGATTCGCTAACTTATTGTCTGTCTGTAATCCTTCAAGCATTCATCATCATCTTGCCCTTTTCCTAAATTTACTTGGGCGACCCCAAGTAAATTTAGGAAAAGGGCAAGATGATGACAATGTGTTTTTTTCTTCCATTCTACTCTATCATTCGTCATTTTACTGCTTCCTCCCCTTCTAGTCATATCCTCTTTCAGTCAGTCCATCCATATTTTCTTTGGTCGTCCACTTGCATACTACATACGTCATCTTGCATACGTCAACTTCCACACATAAAACTCTTTTCACCACATTTTGCTCATCTCGCCACACCACATGTCCATATTAACCATGCCGCGATAATCTATTGCTCCTTTTCTTTTCATCCTGGCAGTTATCCTTCAGGCTTCTTCTAATGTATCCCTCACCTTGTCCATCCTAGTCACACCACACCTTTTAACATTTGCATTTCAGCCTGCATGTAGCTTAAATGCGTCTCTCCTGTTTCCTCTGTTGGCCAACAATTAGATCCATACAGGACGGCTGGTCTAATGATCGTGTTATAAATTCTTTAAGTGCTATTTTTGTATATTTGATCTTGCTAATAATATCAGAATATATCGTCAATAAAAATGTATTATCAAATATATCAATATATAAAAAATTAGTCAGTTTATTGCTGAGTATGACAAATATGTCTTAAAATTACCAAAGAGTTGCAAAATATCAGTTTGAATAAACAATAAAAAGCAGTTGTGGATTACAGGAGGACTCATCATCGCACGTTCCGATGCTGAAGAGCCTCCAGGAAATTTGCGACGGCACAGCGCTGGCGGCGTTGATCTCTTTCTACTGCCCCGAAGCTTTACCTCGCACGGCCGTGCGCGTGGGCCGCATGGCATCCATACAGGACTGTCTGCACAATCTCATGCTTGTGTACGACTTCTGTCGTACTGCACTACCGCACAACGTGTTTCACATGCTGCCCGAGGACGTCACTTATATGCGAGGGTATGTATACTTACACTAGAAAATCAGACAACACCGATGAAGGTATTATTACAAATAATCTGGTCGCAAATATTTATGATGTAGAGATAAAAGGGCTCTAAATGTATGCCTATTAACACTTAGCAATGCCTAGCTTTTGTCTGCGTTAATTAAAAAAAAGCTATTTTTTCTATCTCTTGAGACATGTATTTGTTTTCTGGGTGAAATATACCCTACGTTTTTTCTGTATCCTTGTCAACATGTTCGCAAAATTTCATGACGATCGGTTAAATAGTTATGAAAGCGTAACAAACAAACAAACTCACTTTCGTATTTACAATACTAGCTGTTGCCCGCGACTTCGTTCGCGCTGAAATTTTGGTGAAATCTATCCCACGGAAACCGTAATTTTTTTTAGATAAGTACTCTATGAGCCATTCCAGACTATAAGCTATTTCTCTGCCAAACTTCATTCAGATCCGTTCATCCGTTTTTGCGTGAAAGAGTAACAAACATGCATCCATCCATTTTCACAAATTATCACCTTTATAATATTAGTAAGATTAGTTAGGAAGTCTAAGAATGTCATCAACTATGAAAAACTGTACCGCATATAACCTATAAAAACAAAAATAAAACACACAGTAGCGTGTGTGTTTTATTTTTGTTTTTTTTTACCAACACAAGTCATTTCAGCTCTCATTTAAAACTTATTTTCATAAATATCTCAAAAGTCACTTTTTGGACTTAGTGATTTCATGAATTGGGCCACCCATATGGAATCTTTGTAAACAAACCATTTGTCATCATATTTAGGGTTGTCATAATTAGAATGCAGAAATAATGTAATTTTACCTCTATTTCTTAGTTAGATTTTACTGTCATTGTGTTTGCTGGAACTCAGTCCAAGCGCCAAATACGTAATATATTAAAAAATACCTTAAAACAAGAATTAGCAAATAAAAAATAACAACTGTACGCCTTACAACCCTATAAATCTTCTACGTTCGCAGATCAATAACAATTTGGTTATTTATAATGAATATGTATAGGAATATGCACAAGACTCCACAATACAATATTGAAAATAAGTTTTCCTGTCCTTTTAATAATTATAGGTAGGTTTTATGACTTTTATTTTCATAAGTCAATAAGGAGTCAAACACGTCAACTTTAATTTTTTTTTGCTTTTCTATTGGCAATAGTATGTGTTATAGTTTTTTGCCGGTAATGTAATGACATATAGAATCTTTTAATAGAATACAAAAAATAGCTAGCCTAAAAAATAAAATCGTGAGGCGTAGCGTAACCTGAGTAAATATGTAAACAGAATTTAGAATGATAAGAGCGGTTGACGGTTAATAGAAATTTCACGCGCCCTACGATTTAATTTTTTTTGTCTGATCAATGCCCTAAATTGACGAGGAGAGTGGTGTGATGATGGGTAACTAGGACCTACCGAATTATTTTTTAGCTTTTAGTACATTATCTACATCATTATTATCTTTATTTTCAATAAAACCCTTTACCTTAAAAAAAATACTTATTTTATTTCCAGTTTGAGTTTATTTCATTGTTCCACATCGTCTCTTGCCTGTTTTCTGAGACATTCTTGTGTATCAGATGGATTATATGACATTACTACATTTCAGTGATCTTCTTTCTACTTTAGAATGTAAACAATTCAACTTTTTAAAAATTCTAACATTGGTGATACATCTACTTTGGGATGATCTGAAATTTATACTGCAAGTACAATCTATTTCCGAATGACTTGTTTAGTTCTTTTAGAAATTACATACAAACAAGCAAACTTAACTTTTTTATGATATATTGATGTAGGGTTTAATTAAATTAAATTTTAAAGAAGTCCCCAAATTATAAATTGTTAAAATTATTTGTTGTCGCAACAACAAATATTTTCAAAGGTGTATAATATTCAAACGGGTTATTAATACCTGACCTTCAGTGGTTGCTTAGCAACGCTTTGTTAGTAAACATTCCATATCGAATTTGGCTGAAGTATAGAATATATTACGATTTACAATAAGATCACATTTGATCGAAACGTCGGGTAACCACAACAGATATTTTACTTTATAATATTATCGCGACTAAGTCCCGAGTTACACATCTAATATGTATAAAAGTCGCAAAAGTTAAAAAATAACTATCTAGAATAATACGTAAAGGTATTCATAAGTCTTTTTATTTGTCGGTTTTCAGGTCAATGCGACAAAATTTAGTGGCAATGCTCGCCGATCTCTTCAATATGCTAGAAGTTCATCCTGTTAAATCTGTTAAATATCCAGGAAGTGGTGAGTTTACTACATCTAACATTCATCCCATCCATCCTAATGTAATCCCTCGTATTGCATGCTAAATAGTTATGGGAGTATGTGGTCATAATATCAGAAGATTCTTTGCCTATTAATAAAACAATTTAAAAAGTAATCCGCCACGGATACGGTTGTATAATGCTTAATTTTATTTAATGGCAATACTAAGTTCTAGGCACATTATGGGGTTTACATTTTATTTCATCGACAGAAGCGTCAACACTTTTATATATCGAAAACTATAATTATTATATTTACGTGTAAAATACACTTTATTTGTATAGTGAAATGTGTGCGCGAGAGGTAAGTCTGAACT